>CAWVQO010000195.1:0-253500 GCA_963932275.1 Andrena praecox
CCCTATAGTCGTCGGACATGTCGGCGGCTGGCCAACTTTGGCCCGGGGTCGTCGGGACGACCCTATAGTTGTCGGACAGGTCGGCGGCTGGCCAACCTGGACCCGGGGTCGTGGGGACGACCCTATTGTCGTCGGACATGACGGTGGCGGGCCAATCAAGTCCCGGGGTCGTAGGGACGACCCTATAGTCTTCGGACATGTCGGCGGCTGTCCAACTTTGGCCCGGTGTCGTGGGGACGACTCTATAGTCGTCTGACATTTCGGCGGCTGGCCAACCTAGACCCGGGGTCGTGGGGACGACCCTATTGTCGTCGGACATGACGGTGGCGGGCCAATCTAGTCCCGGGGTCGTGGGGACGACCCTATAGTCGTCGGACAAGTCGGCGGCTGGCCAACTTTGGCCCGTGGTCGTGGGGACGATCCAATAGTCGTCGGACATATCGGCGGCTGGCCAACTTTGGCCCGTGGTCGTGGGGACGATCCGATAGTCGTCGGACATGTCGGCGGCTGGCCAACCTAGACCCGGGGTCGTGGGGACGACCCCATTGTCGTCGGACATGGCGGTGGCGGGCCAATCTAGTCCCGTGGTCGTGGGGACGACCCTATAGTCTTCGGACATGACGGTAGCGGGCCAATCTAGACCCGAGGTCGTGGGGACGACCCTATAGTCGTCGGACATGACGGTGGCGGGCCAATCTGGTCCCAGGGTCGTGGGGACGACCCTATAGTCGTCGGACATGTCGGCGGCTGGCCAACTTTGGCCCGTGGTCGTGGGGACGACCCAATAGTGGTCGGACATGACGGCGGCTGGCCAACCTTGTCCCGAAGTCGTGGGGACGACCCTATAGTCGTCGGACAAGTCGGCGGCGGACCAAGCTTGGCCCGGGGTCGTGGGGACGACCCTATAGTCGTCGGACATGACGGTGGCGGACCAATCTAGTCCCGGGGTCGTGGGGACGACCCTATAGTCGTCAGACATGTCGGCGGCTGGCCAACTTTGGCCCGTGGTCGTGGGGACGATCCAATAGTCGTCGGACATATCGGCGGCTGGCCAACTTTGGCCCGTGGTCGTGGGGACGATCCGATAGTCGTCGGACATGTCGGCGGCTGGCCAACCTAGACCCGGGGTCGTGGGGACGACCCCATTGTCGTCGGACATGGCGGTGGCGGGCCAATCTAGTCCCGTGGTCGTGGGGACGACCCTATAGTCTTCGGACATGACGGTAGCGGGCCAATCTAGACCCGAGGTCGTGGGGACGACCCTATAGTCGTCGGACATGTCGGTGGCTGTCCAACTTTGGCCCGGTGTCGTGGGGACGACTCTATAGTCGTCGGACATGTCGGCGGCTGGCCAACCTAGACCCGGGGTCGTGGGGACGACCCTATTGTCGTCGGACATGTCGGTGGCGGGCCAATCTAGTCCCGGGGTCGTGGGGACGACCCTATAGTCGTCGGACAAGTAGGCGGCGGGCCAAGCTTGTCCCGGGGTCGTGGGGACGACCCTATGATCGTCGGACATGACGGTGGCTGGCCAACTTTGGCCCGTGGTCTTGGGGACGATCCGATAGTCGTCGGACATGTCGGCGGCTGGCCAACCTAGACCCGGGGTCGTGGGGACGACCCCATTGTCGTCGGACATGGCGGTGGCGGGCCAATCTAGTCCCGTGGTCGTGGGGACGACCCTATAGTCTTCGGACATGACGGTAGCGGGCCAATCTAGACCCGAGGTCGTGGGGACGACCCTATAGTCGTCGGACATGTCGGCGGCTGTCCAACTTTGGCCCGGTGTCGTGGGGACGACTCTATAGTCGTCGGACATGTCGGCGGCTGGCCAACTTTGGCCCTTGGTCGTGGGGACGACCCAATAGTGGTCGGACATGTCGGCGGCTGGCCAACCTAGTCCCGAAGTCGTGGGGACGACCCTATAGTCGTCGGACATGGCGGTGGCGGGCCAATCTAGTCCCGTGGTCGTGAGGACGACCCTATAGTCTTCGGACATGACGGTGGCGGGCCAATCAAGTCCCGGGGTCGTAGGGACGACCCTATAGTCTTCGGACATGTCGGCGGCTGTCCAACTTTGGCCCGGTGTCGTGGGGACGACCCAATAGTGGTCGGACATGACGGCGGCTGGCCAACCTTGTCCCGAAGTCGTGGGGACGACCCTATAGTCGTCGGACAAGTCGGCGGCGGACCAAGCTTGGCCCGGGGTCGTGGGGACGACCCTATAGTCGTCGGACATGTCGGCGGCTGGCCAACTTTGGCCCGTGGTCGTGGGGAGGACCCTATACTCGTCGGACAAGTCGGCGGCGTACCAACCTAGTCCGGGGGTCGTGGGGACGACCCTATAGTCGTCGGACATGACGGTGGCGGGCCAGTCTAGTCCCGGGTCATGGGGACGACCCTATAGTCGTCGGACAAGTCGGCGGCTGGCCAACTTTGGCCCGTGGTCGTGGGGACGACCCTATAGTCGTCGGAAATGACGGTGGCGGGCCAATCTAGTCCCGGGGTCGTGGGGACGACCCTACAGTCGTCGGACAAGTCGGCGGCGAGCCAATCTAGTCCCGCGGTCGTGGGGACGACCCTATAGTCGTCGGACAAGTCAGCGGCTGGCCAACATTGGCCCGTGGTCGTGGGGACGACCACATAGTCGTCGGACATGACGGTGGCGGTCCAGTCTAGTCCCGGGTCATGGGGACGACCCTATAGTCGTCGGACAAGTCGGCGGCTGGCCAACTTTGGCCCGTGGTCGTGGGGACGACCCTATAGTCGTCGGACAAGTCGGCGGCGTACCAACCTAGTCCGGGGGTCGTGGGGACGACCCTATAGTCGTCGGACATGACGGTGGCGGGCCAGTCTAGTCCCGGGTCATGGGGACGACCCTATAGTCGTCGGACAAGTCGGCGGCTGGCCAACTTTGGCCCGTGGTCGTGGGGACGACCCTATAGTCGTCGGACAAGTCGGTGGCGGGCCAACCTAATCCCGGGGTCGTGGGGATGACCCTATAGTCGTCGGACATGACGGTGTCGAGCCAATCTAGTCCCGGGGTTGTAGGGACGACCCTATTTTCGTCGGACATGTCGGCGGCTGGCCAACTTTGGCCCGTGGTCGTGGGGACGTCCCTCTAGTCGTCGGACATGACGGTGGCGGGCCAATCTAGTCCTGGGGTCGTGGGGACGACCCTATAGTCGTCGGACATGACGGTCGCGGCCCAATCTAGTCCCGGGGTCGTGGGGACGACCCTATAGTCGTCGGACAAGTCGGCACCTGGCCAACTTTGGCCCGTGGTCGTGGGGACGACCCAATAGTCGTCGGACATGTCGGCGGCTGGCCAACTTTGGCCCGTGGTCGTGGGGACGATCCGATAGTCGTCGGACGTGACGGTGGCTAGCCAATCTAGTCCCGGGGTCGTGGGGACGACCCTATAGTCGTCGGACAAGTCGGCGGCTGGCCTACTGTGGCCCGGTGTCGTGGGGACGACTCTATAGTCGTCGGACATGTCGGCGGCTGGCCAACCTAGACCCGGGGTCGTGGGGACGACCCTATGACCCTCGGACAAGTCGGCGGCTGGCCAAATTTGGCCCGTGGTCGTAAAGACGACCCTATAGTCGTTGGACGAGACGGTGGCGGGCCAATCTAGTCCCGGCGTCGTGGGGACGAGCCTATAGTCGTCGGACATGTCGGCGGCGAGCCAACATAGTCCCGGGGTCGTGGGGACGACCCTATAGTGGTCGGACAAGTCGGCGGCTGGCCAACCTAGTCCCGGGGTCGTGGGGACGACCCTATAGTCGTCGGACATGTCGGCGGCTGGCCAACTTTGGCCCGTGGTCGTGGGGACGATCCAATAGTCGTCGGACATGTCGGGGGCTGGCCAACGTAGGCCCGCTGTCGTGGGGACGACCCTATAGACGTCGGACATGTCGGCGGCTGGCCAACTTAGGCCCGGGGTCGTGGGGACGATCCAATTGTCGTGGGGACGACTGTTTAGTCGTCGGACATGTCGGCGGCTGGCCAACCTAGACCCGGTGTCGTGGGGACGACCCTATTGTCGTCGGACATGACGGTGGCGGGCCAATCTAGTCATGGGGTCGTGGGGACGACCCTATAGTCGTCGGACATGTCGGCGATTGGCCAACATTGGCCCGGGGTCGTGGGGACGACCCTATAGTCGTCGGACATGTCGGCGGCTGGCCAACTTTGGCCCGTGGTCGTGGGGACGACTGTTTAGTCGTCGGACATGTCGGCAGCTGGCCAACCTAGACCCGGGGTCGTGGGGACGACCCTATTGTCGTCGGACATAACGGTGGCGGGCCCGTCTAGTCCCGGGTCGTGGGGACGACCCTATAGTCGTCGGAAATGTCGGCGGCAGGCCCACTTTGGCCCGTAGTCGTGGGTACGACCCTATAGTCGTCGGACATGACGGTGTCGAGCCAATCTAGTCCCGGGGTTGTGGGGACGACCCTATTTTCGTCGGACATGTCGGCGGCTGGCCAACTTTGGCCCGTGGTCGTGGGGACGTCCCTCTAGTCGTCGGACATGACGGTGGCGGGCCAATCTAGTCCTGGGGTCGTGGGGACGACCCTATAGTCGTCGGACATGACGGTCGCGGCCCAATCTAGTCCCGGGGTCGTGGGGACGACCCTATAGTCGTCGGACAAGTCGGCACCTGGCCAACTTTGGCCCGTGGTCGTGGGGACGACCCAATAGTCGTCGGACATGTCGGCGGCTGGCCAACTTTGGCCCGTGGTCGTGGGGACGATCCGATAGTCGTCGGACGTGACGGTGGCTAGCCAATCTAGTCCCGGGGTCGTGGGGACGACCCTATAGTCGTCGGACAAGTCGGCGGCTGGCCTACTGTGGCCCGGTGTCGTGGGGACGACTCTATAGTCGTCGGACATGTCGGCGGCTGGCCAACCTAGACCCGGGGTCGTGGGGACGACCCTATGACCCTCGGACAAGTCGGCGGATGGCCAACTTTGGCCCGTGGTCGTGGGAACGACCCTATAGTCGTCGGACAAGTCGGCGGCTGGCCAAATTTGGCCCGTGGTCGTGGGGACGACCCTATAGTCGTCGGAAATATCGGCGGCTGGCCATCTTTGGCCCGTGGTCGTAAAGACGACCCTATAGTCGTTGGACGAGACGGTGGCGGGCCAATCTAGTCCCGGCGTCGTGGGGACGAGCCTATAGTCGTCGGACATGTCGGCGGCGAGCCAACATAGTCCCGGGGTCGTGGGGACGACCCTACAGTCGTCGGACATTTCGGCGTCTTGCCAACTTTGGCCCGGGGTCGTGGGGACGACGCTATTGTCGACGGACAAGTCGGCGGTGAGCCAACCTAGTCCAGGGGTCGTGGGGACGACCCTATAGTCGTCGGACATGTCGGCGGCTGGCCAATTTTGGCCCGTGGTCGTGGGGCGACCCAATAGTCGTTGGACAAGTCGGCGGCTGGCCAAAAATGGCCCGTGGTCTTGGGGACGACCCTATAGTCGTCGGAAATGTCGGGGGCTGACCAACTTTGGCCCGTGGTCGTAAAGACGACCCTCTAGTCGTCGGACAATACGGTGGCGGGCCAATCTAGTCCCGGCGTCGTGGGGACGACCCTATACTCGTCGGACAAGTCGGCGGCTGGCCAACTTTTGCCCGGGGTCGTGGGGACGACCCTATTGTCGTCGGACATGTCGGCGGCTGGCCAACTTTGGCCCGTGGTCGTGGGGACGACTCTATAGTCGTCGGACATGTCGGCGGCTGGCCAACCTAGACCCGGGGTCGTGGGGACGACCCTATTGTCGTCGGACATGACGGTGGCGGGCCAATCTAGTCCCGGGGTCGTGGGGACGACCCTATAGTCGTCAGACATGTCGGCGGCTGGCCAACTTTGGCCCGTGGTCGTGGGGCGACCCAATAGTCGTCGGACATGTCGGCGGCTGGCCAACTTTTGCCCGAGGTCGTGGGGACGATCCGATAGTCGATGGACATGACGGTGGTGGGCCAATCTAGTCCCGGGGTCGTGGGGACGACCCTATAGTCGTCGGACAAGACGGCGGCTGGACATCTTTGGCCCGGGGTCGTGGGGACGACCCTATAGTCATCGTACATGTCGGCGGCTGGCCAACTTTGGCCCGTGGTCGTGGGGACGACCCAATAGTGGTCGGACATGTCGGCGGCTGGCCAACCTAGTCCCGAAGTCGTGGGGACGACCGTATAGTCGCCGGACAAGTCGGCGGCGGGCCAAGCTTGGCCCGGGTCGTGGGGACGACCCTATAGTCGTCGGACATGACGGTGGCGGACCAATCTAGTCCCGGGTCGTGGGGACGACCCTATAGTCGTCGGACATTTCGGCGGCTGGCCAACTTTGGCGCGTGGTCGTGGGGACGACCCTATAGTCGTCGGACATTTCGGCGGCTGGCCAACTTTGGCGCGTGGTCGTGGGGACGATCCAATAGTCGTCGGACATATCGGCGGCTGGCCAACTTTGGCCCATGGTCGTGGGGACGATCCGATAGTCGTCGGACATGTCGGCGGCTGGCCAACTTTGGCCCGTGGTCGTGGGGACGACCCAATAGTCGTCGGACATGTCGGGGGCTGGCCAACTTTGGCCCGTGGTCGTAAAGACGACCCTCTAGTCGTCGGACAATACGGTGGCGGGCCAATCTAGTCCCGGCGTCGTGGGGACGACCCTATACTCGTCGGACAAGTCGGCGGCTGGCCAACTTTTGCCCTGGGTCGTGGGGACGACCCTGTAGTCGTCGGACATGTTGGCGGTAGGTCAGCCTAGTCCCGGGGTCGTGGGGACGACCCTATAGTCGTCGGACATGTCGGCGGCTGGCCAACTTTGGCCCGTGGTCGTGGGGACGACTCTATAGTCGTCGGACATGTCGGCGGCTGGCCAACCTAGACCCGGGGTCGTGGGGACGACCCTATTGTCGTCGGACATGACGGTGGCGGGCCAATCTAGTCCCGGGGTCGTGGGGACGACCCTATAGTCGTCGGACATGTCGGCGGCTGGCCAACTTTGGCCCGTGGTCGTGGGGCGACCCAATAGTCGTCGGACATGTCGGCGGCTGGCCAACTTTTGCCCGTGGTCGTGGGGACGACCCAATAGTCGTCGGACATGTCGGCGGCTGGCCAACTTTTGCCCGTGGTCGTGGGGACGATCCGATAGTCGTCGGACATGTCGGCGGCTGGCCAACTTTGGCCCGTGGTCGTGGGGACGATCCGATAGTCGTTGGACATGACGGTGGCGGGCCATTCTAGTCCCGGGGTCGTGGGGACGACCCTATAGTCGTCGGACATTTCGGCGGCTGGCCAACTTTGGCCCGTGGTCGTGGGGACGACCCCATAGTCGTCGGACATGTCGGCGGCTGGCCAACTTTTGCCCGTGGTCGTGGGGACGATCCGATAGTCGTTGGACATGACGGTGGCCGGCCAATCTAGTCCCGGGGTCGTGGGGACGACCCTATAGTCGTCGGACATGTCGGCGGCTGGCCAACTTTGGCCCGGTGTCGTGGGGACGACTCTATAGTCGTCGGACATGTCGGCGGCGGGCCAATCTAGTCCCGGGGTCGTGGGGACGACCCTATAGTCGTCGGACAAGACGGCGGCTGGACATCTTTGGCCCGGGGTCGTGGGGACGACCCTATAGTCGTCGTACATGTCGGCGGCTGGCCAACTTTGGCCCGTGGTCGTGGGGACGATCCAATAGTCGCCGGACATGTCGGCGGCTGGCCAACTTTGGCCCGGGGTCGTGGGGACGACCCTATAGTCGTCGGACATGTCGGCGGTTGACCAACCTAGTCACGAGGTCGTGGGGGCGACCCTGTAGTCGTCGGACATGTCGGCGGCTGGCCAAACTAGCCCCGAGGTCGTCGGACTTGACGGTGGCGGACCAATCTAGTCCCGGGGTTGGGACGACCCTATAGTCGTCGGACATGTCGGCGGCTGGCCAAACTAGTCCTGAGGTCGTGGGGGCGACCCTATAGTCGTCGGACATGTCGGCGGCTGGCCAAACTTGTCCCGAGGTCGTCGGACTTGACGGTGGCGGGCCAATCTAGTCCCGGGGTCGTGGGGACGATCCTACAGTCGTCGAACATTTCGGCGGCTTGCCAACTTTGGCCCGTGGTCGTGGGGACGACCCTATAGTCGTCGGACAGGTCGGCGGCTGGCCAACATTGGCCCGGGGTCGTGGGGACGACGCTATTGTCGACGGAGAAGTCGGCGGTGAGCCAACCTAGTCCAGGGGTCGTGGGGACGACCCTATAGTCGTCGGACATGTCGGCGGCTTGCCAACTTTGGCCCGGGGTCGTGGGCACGACCCTATTGTCGTCGGACATGTTGCCGGCTGGTCAACCTAGTCTCGGGGTCGTGGGGACGACCCTATATTCGTCGGAAATGTCGGCGGTTGGCTAACTTTGGCGGGTGGTCGTGAATACGACCCTATAGTCGTCGGACAAGACAGAGGCGGGCCAATCTTGTCCCGGGGTCGTGGGGTCAACCCTATAGTCGTCGGACATGTCGGCGGCTGGCCAACCTAGTCACGAGGTCGTGGGGGCGACCCTGTAGTCGTCGGACATGTCGGCGGTTGGCCAAACTAGCCCCGAGGTCGTCGGACTTGACGGTGGCGGACCAATCTAGTCCCGGGGTTGTGGGGACGACCCTATAGTCGTCGGACATGTCGGCGGCTGGCCAAACTAGTCCTGAGGTCGTGGGGGCGACCCTATAGTCGTCGGACATGTCGGCGGCTGGCCAAATTTGGCCCGGTGTCGTGGGGACGACTCTATAGTCGTCGGAAATGTCGGCGGCTGGCCAACATTGGCCCGGGGTCGTGGGGTCAACCCTATAGTCGTCGGACATGTCGGCGGCTGGCCAACTTTGGCCCGTAGTCGTGGGCACGATCCGACAGTCGCCGGACATGGCGGTGGCGGGCCAATCTAGTCCCGGGGTCGTGGGGACGACCCTATTGTCGTCGGACATGTCGGCGGCTGGCCAACCTATTCCCGAGGTCGTGGGGCCGACCCTATAGTCGTCGGACTTGACGGTGGTGGGCCAATCTAGTCCCGGGGTCGTGGGGACGACCCTACAGTCGTCGGACATTTCGGCGTCTTGCCAACTTTGGCCCGGGGTCGTGGGCACGACCCTATAGTCGTCGGACATGTTGCCGGCTGGTCAACCTAGTCTCGGGGTCGTGGGGACGACCCTATAGTCGTCGGAAATGTCGGCGGCTGGCTAACTTTGGCGGGTGGTCGTGAATACGACCCTATAGTCGTCGGACAAGACAGAGGCGGGCCAATCTTGTCCCGGGGTCGTGGGGTCAACCCTATAGTCGTCGGACATGTCGGCGGCTGGCCAAATTTGGCCTGGTGTCGTGGGGACGACTCTATAGTCGTCTGAAATGTCGGCGGCTGGCCAACTTTGGCCCGGGGTCGTGGGGACGACGCTATTGTCGACGGACAAGTCGGCGGTGAGCCAACCTAGTCCAGGGGTCGTGGGGACGACCCTATAGTCGTCGGACATGTCGGCGGCTTGCCAACTTGGGCCCGGGGTCGTGGGCACGACCCTATAGTCGTCGGACATGTCGGCGGCTGGCCAACCTACTCCCGAGGTCGTGGGGCCGACCCTATAGTCGTCGGACTTGACGGTGGTGGGCCAATCTAGTCCCGGGATCGTGGGGACGACCCTACAGTCGTCGGACATTTCGGCGTCTTGCCAACTTTGGCCCGGGGTCGTGGGGACGACCCTATTGTCGTCGGACATGACGGTGGCGGGCCAATGTAGTCCCGGGGTCGTAGGGACGACCCTATAGTCGTCGGACATGTCGTCGATTGGCCAACATTGGCCCGGGGTCGTGGGGACGAACCTATAGTCGTCGGACAACACGGCGGCTGGACATCTTTGGCCCGCGGTCGTGGGGACGACCCTATAGTCGTCGGACATGACGGTGGCGGGCCAATCTGGTCCCAGGGTCGTGGGGACGACCCTATAGTCGTCGGACATGTCGGCGGCTGGCCAACCTGGACCCGGTGTCGTGGGGACGACCCTATTGTCGTCGGACATGACGGTGGCGGGCCAATGTAGACCCGGGGTCGTAGGGACGACCCTATAGTCGTCGGACATGTCGGCGATTGGCCAACATTGGCCCGGGGTCGTGGGGACAACCCTATAGTCGTCGGACGTGTCGGCGGCTGGCCAACTTTGGCCCGGTGTCGTGGGGACGACCCTATAGTCGTCGGACATGTTGGCGGCTTGTCAGCCTAGTCCCGGGGTCGTGGGTACGACCCTATAGTCGTCGGACAAGTCGGCGGCTGGCCAACCTAGACCCGGGGTCGTGGGGACGACCCTATTGTCGTCGGACATGACGGTGGCGGGCCAATCTAGTCCCGGGGTCGTGGGTACGACCCTATAGTCGTCGGACAAGTCGGCGGCAGGCCAACCTTGTCCCGGGGTCGTGGGGACGACCCTATAGTCGTCGGACATGTCGGCGGCTGGCCAACTTTGGCCCGGTGTCGTGGGGACGACCCTATAGTCGTCGGACATGTCGGCGGCTGGCCAACTTTGGCCCGGTGTCGTGGGGACGACCCTATAGTCGTCGGACATGTTGGCGGCTTGTCAGCCTAGTCCCGGGGTCGTGGGTACGACCCTATAGTCGTCGGACAAGTCGGCGGCTGGCCAACCTAGACCCGGGGTCGTGGGTACGACCCTATTGTCGTCGGACATGACGGTGGCGGGCCAATCTAGTCCCGGGGTCGTGGGGACGACCCTACAGTCGTCGGACATGTCGGCGGCTGGCCAACCTTGGCCCGGTGTCGTGGGGACGACCCTATAGTCGTGGGACATTTCGGCGGCATGCCAACTTTGGCCCGTGGTCGTGGGGACGACCCTATAGTTGTTGGACATGACGGTGGCGGGCTAATCTAGTCCCGGGGTCGTAGGGACGACCCTATAGTCGTTGGACATGTCGGCGGCTGGCCAACTTTGGCCCGGTGTCGTGGGGACGATCCGATTGTCGTCGGACATGTCGGCGGCTGGCCAACCTAGACCCGGGGTCGTGGGGACGACCCTATAGTCGTCGGACATGTTGGCGGCTTGTCAGCCTAGTCCCGGGGTCGTGGGTACGACCCTATAGTCGTCGGACAAGTCGGCGGCTGGCCAACCTAGACCCGGGGTCGTGGGGACCACCCTATTGTCGTCGGACATGACGGTGGCGGGCCAATCTAGTCCCGGGGTCGTGGGGACGACCCTATAGTCGTCGAACAATTCGGCGGCGGGCCAAGCTTGTCCCGGGGTCGTGGGGACGACCCTATAATCGTCGGACATGACGGTGGCGGGCCAATCTAGTCCCGGGGTCGTGGGGACGACCCTATAGTCGTCGGACATGTCGGCGGCTGGCCAACTTTGGCCCGGTGTCGTGGGGACGACTCTATAGTCGTCGGAAATGTCGGCGGCTGGCCAACTTGGACCCGGGGTCGTGGGGACGACCCTATTGTCGTCGGACATGACGGTGGCGGGCCAATCTAGTCTCGGGGTCGTGGGGACGACCCTATAGTCGTCGGACATGTCGGCGGCTGGCCAACTTTGGCCCGGGGTCGTGGGGACGACTCTATAGTCGTCGGAAATGTTGGCGGCTGGCCAACCTGGACTCGGGGTCGTGGGGACGACCCTATAGTCGTCGGACAAGACGGCGGCTGGACATCTTTGGCCCGGGGTCGTGGGGACGACCCTATAGTCGTCGGACATGTTGGCGGCTTGTCAGCCTAGTCCCGGGGTGGCGGGTACGACCCTATAGTCGTCGGACAAGTCGGCGGCGGGCCAACCGTGTCCCGGGGTCGTGGGGACGACCCTATAGTCGTCGGACATGTCGGCAGCTGGCCAACTTTGGCCCGGGGTCGTGGGGACGACCCTATAGTCGTCGGACATGTCGGCGGCTGGCCAACTTTGGCCCGTGGTTGTGGGGACGACCCTATAGTCGTTGGACATGACGGTGGCGGGCCAATCTAGTCCCGGGGTCGTGGGGACGACCCTATAGTCGTCGGACAAGACGGCGGCTGGACATCGTTGGCCCGGGGCCGTGGGGACGACCCTATAGTCGTCGGACATGTTGGCGGCTTGTCAGCCTAGTCCCAGGGTCGTGGGTACGACCCTATAGTCGTCGGACAAGTCGGAGGCGGGCCAACCTTGTCCCGGGGTCGTGGGGACGACCCTATAGTCGTCGGACATGTCGGCGGTTGGCCAACTTTGGCCCGGTGTCGTGGGGACGACTGTATAGTCGTCGGAAATGTCGGCGGCTGGCCAACCTGGACCCGGGGTCGTGGGGACGACCCTATTGTCGTCGGACATGACGGTGGCGGGCCAATCTAGTCTCGCGGTCGTGGGGACGACCCTATAATCGTCGGACATGACGGTGGCGGGCCAATCTAGTCCCGGGGTCGTGGGGACGACCCTATAGTCGTCGGACATGTCGGCGGCTGGTCAACTTTGGCCCGTGGTCGTGGGGACGACCCTATAGTCGTCGGACAAGACGGCGGCTGGACATCTTTGGCCCGGGGTCGTGGGGACGACCCTATAGTCATCGGACAAGTTGGCGGCATGCCAACTTTGGCCCGTGGTCGTGGGGACGACCCTATAGTCGTTGGACATGACGGTGGCGGGCCAATCTAGTCCCGAGGTCCTGGGGACGACCCTATAGTCGTCGGACAAGTCGGCGGCTGGCCAACCTAGACCCGGGGTCGTGGGCACGACCCTATTGTCGTCGGACATGACGGTGGCGGGCCAATCTAGTCCCGGGGTCGTGGGGACGACCCTATAGTCGTCGAACAATTCGGCGGCTGGCCAACCTAGACCCGGGGTCGTGGGGACGACCCTATTGTCGTCGGACATGACGGTGGCGGGCCAATCTAGTCCCGGGGTCGTGGGGACGACCCTATAGTCGTCGAACAATTCGGCGGCGGGCCAAGCTTGTCCCGGGGTCGTGGGGACGACCCTATAATCGTCGGACATGACGGTGGCGGGCCAATCTAGTCCCGGGGTCGTGGGGACGACCCTATAATCGTCGGACATGACGGTGGCGGGCCAATCTAGTCCCGGGGTCGTGGGGACGACCCTATAGTCGTCGGACATGTCGGCGGCTGGTCAACTTTGGCCCGTGGTCGTGGGGACGACCCTATAGTCGTCGGACAAGACGGCGGCTGGACATCTTTGGCCCGGGGTCGTGGGGACGACCCTATAGTCATCGGACAAGTTGGCGGCATGCCAACTTTGGCCCGTGGTCGTGGGGACGACCCTATAGTCGTTGGACATGACGGTGGCGGGCCAATCTAGTCCCGAGGTCCTGGGGACGACCCTATAGTCGTCGGACAAGTCGGCGGCTGGCCAACCTAGACCCGGGGTCGTGGGCACGACCCTATTGTCGTCGGACATGACGGTGGCGGGCCAATCTAGTCCCGGGGTCGTGGGGACGACCCTATAGTCGTCGAACAATTCGGCGGCTGGCCAACCTAGACCCGGGGTCGTGGGGACGACCCTATTGTCGTCGGACATGACGGTGGCGGGCCAATCTAGTCCCGGGGTCGTGGGGACGACCCTATAGTCGTCGAACAATTCGGCGGCGGGCCAAGCTTGTCCCGGGGTCGTGGGGACGACCCTATAATCGTCGGACATGACGGTGGCGGGCCAATCTAGTCCCGGGGTCGTGGGGACGACCCTATAGTCGTCGGACATGTTGGCGGCTTGTCAGCCTAGTCCCAGGGTCGTGGGTACGACCCTATAGTCGTCGGACAAGTCGGAGGCGGGCCAACCTTGTCCCGGGGTCGTGGGGACGACCATATAGTCGTCGGACATGTCGGCGGTTGGCCAACTTTGGCCCGGTGTCGTGGGGACGACTCTATAGTCGTCGGAAATGTCGGCGGCTGGCCAACCTGGACCCGGGGTCGTGGGGACGACCCTATTGTCGTCGGACATGACGGTGGCGGGCCAATCTAGTCTCGCGGTCGTGGGGACGACCCTATAATCGTCGGACATGACGGTGGCGGGCCAATCTAGTCCCGGGGTCGTGGGGACGACCCTATAGTCGTCGAACAATTCGGCGGCGGGCCAAGCTTGTCCCGGGGCCGTGGGGACGACCCTATAATCGTCCGACATGACGGTGGCGGGCCAATCTAGTCCGTGGTTGTGGGGACGACCCTATAGTCGTTGGACATGACGGTGGCGGGCCAATCTAGTCCCGGGGTCGTGGGGACGACCCTATAGTCGTCGGACAAGACGGCGGCTGGACATCTTTGGCCCGGGGTCGTGGGGACGACCCTATAGTCGTCGGACATGTTGGCGGCTTGTCAGCCTAGTCCCGGGGTCGTGGGTACGACCCTATAGTCGTCGGACAAGTCGCCGGCTGGCCAACCTAGACCCGGGGTCGTGGGGACGACCCTATTGTCGTCGGACATGACGGTGGCGGGCCAATCTAGTCCCGGGGTCGTGGGGACGACCCTATAGTCGTCGGACATGTCGGCGGCATGCCAACTTTGGCCCGTGGTCGTGGGGACGACCCTATAGTCGTTGGACATGACGGTGGCGGGCCAATCTAGTCCCGGGGTCGTAGGGACGACCCTATAGTCTTCGGACATGTCGGCGATTGGCCAACATTGGCCCGGGGTCGAGGGGACGACCCTATAGTCGTCGGACATGTCGGCGGCTGGCCAACCTAGTCCCGGGGTCGTGGGGACGACCCTATAGTCGTCGGACAAGACGGCGGCTGGACATCTTTGGCCCGGGGTCGTGGGGACGACCCTATAGTCGTCGGAAATGTCGGTGGCGGGCCAATCTAGTCTCGCGGTCGTGGGGACGACCCTATAATCGTCGGACATGACGGTGGCGGGCCAATCTAGTCCCGGGGTCGTGGGGACGACCCTATAGTCGTCGGACATGTCGGCGGCTGGCCAACTTTGGCCCGTGGTTGTGGGGACGACCCTATAGTCGTTGGACATGACGGTGGCGGGCCAATCTAGTCCCGGGGTCGTGGGGACGACCCTATAGTCGTCGGACAAGACGGCGGCTGGACATCGTTGGCCCGGGGCCGTGGGGACGACCCTATAGTCGTCGGACATGTTGGCGGCTTGTCAGCCTAGTCCCAGGGTCGTGGGTACGACCCTATAGTCGTCGGACAAGTCGGAGGCGGGCCAACCTTGTCCCGGGGTCGTGGGGACGACCCTATAGTCGTCGGACATGTCGGCGGTTGGCCAACTTTGGCCCGGTGTCGTGGGGACGACTCTATAGTCGTCGGAAATGTCGGCGGCTGGCCAACCTGGACCCGGGGTCGTGGGGACGACCCTATTGTCGTCGGACATGACGGTGGCGGGCCAATCTAGTCTCGCGGTCGTGGGGACGACCCTATAATCGTCGGACATGACGGTGGCGGGCCAATCTAGTCCCGGGGTCGTGGGGACGACCCTATAGTCGTCGGACATGTCGGCGGCGGGTCAACTTTGGCCCGTGGTCGTGGGGACGACCCTATAGTCGTCGGACAAGACGGCGGCTGGACATCTTTGGCCCGGGGTCGTGGGGACGACCCTATAGTCGTCGAACAATTCGGCGGCGGGCCAAGCTTGTCCCGGGGCCGTGGGGACGACCCTATAATCGTCCGACATGACGGTGGCGGGCCAATCTAGTCCGTGGTTGTGGGGACGACCCTATAGTCGTTGGACATGACGGTGGCGGGCCAATCTAGTCCCGGGGTCGTGGGGACGACCCTATAGTCGTCGGACAAGACGGCGGCTGGATATCTTTGGCCCGGGGTCGTGGGGACGACCCTATAGTCGTCGGACATGTTGGCGGCTTGTCAGCCTAGTCCCGGGGTCGTGGGTACGACCCTATAGTCGTCGGACAAGTCGCCGGCTGGCCAACCTAGACCCGGGGTCGTGGGGACGACCCTATTGTCGTCGGACATGACGGTGGCGGGCCAATCTAGTCCCGGGGTCGTGGGGACGACCCTATAGTCGTCGGACATGTCGGCGGCATGCCAACTTTGGCCCGTGGTCGTGGGGACGACCCTATAGTCGTTGGACATGCCGGTGGCGGGCCAATCTAGTCCCGGGGTCGTAGGGACGACCCTATAGTCTTCGGACATGTCGGCGATTGGCCAACATTGGCCCGGGGTCGAGGGGACGACCCTATAGTCGTCGGACATGTCGGCGGCTGGCCAACCTAGTCCCGAGGTCGTGGGGACGACCCTATAGTCGTCGGACATGTCGGCGGCTGGCCAACTTTGGCCCGTGGTTGTGGGGACGACCGTATAGTCGTCGGACATGTCGGCGGCTGGCCAACTTTGGCCCGGTGTCGTGGGGACGACTCTATAGTCGTCGGAAATGTCGGTGGCGGGCCAATCTAGTCTCGCGGTCGTGGGGACGACCCTATAATCGTCGGACATGACGGTGGCGGGCCAATCTAGTCCCGGGGTCGTGGGGACGACCCTATAGTCGTCGGACATGTCGGCGGCTGGCCAACTTTGGCCCGGTGTCGTGGGGACGACTCTATAGTCGTCGGAAATGTCGGTGGCGGGCCAATCTAGTCTCGCGGTCGTGGGGACGACCCTATAATCGTCGGACATGACAGTGGCGGGCCAATCTAGTCCCGGGGTCGTGGGGACGACCCTATAGTCGTCGGACATGTCGGCGGCTGGCCAACTTTGGCCCGGTGTCGTGGGGACGACTCTATAGTCGTCGGAAATGTCGGCGGCTGGCCAACCTGGACCCGGGGTCGTGGGGACGACCCTATTGTCGTCGGACATGACGGTGGCGGGCCAATCTAGTCTCGGGGTCGTGGGGACGACCCTATAGTCGTCGGACATGTCGGCGGCTGGCCAACTTTGGCCCGGGGTCGTGGGGACGACCCTATAGTCGTCGGACATGTCGGCGGCTGGCCAACTTTGGCGCGTGGTCGTGGGGACGATCCGATTGTCGTCGGACATGTCGGCGGCTGGCCAACCTAGACCCGGGGTCGTGGGGACGACCCTATTGTCGTCGGACATGTCGGCGGCTGGTCAACTTTGGCCCGTGGTCGTGGGGACGACCCTATAGTCGTCGGACAAGACGGAGGCGGACCAATCTAGTCCCGGGGTCGTGGGGACGACCCTATAGTCGTCGGACATGTCGGCGGCTGGCCAACTTTGGCCCGTGGTCGTGGGGACGATCCAATAGTCGTCGGACATGTCGGCGGCTGGCCAACTTTGGCCCGTGGTTGTGGGAACGACCCTATAGTCGTTGGACATGACGGTGGCGGGCCAATCTAGTCCCGGGGTCGTGGGGACGACCCTACAGTCTTCGGACATTTCGGCGGCTTGCCAACTTTGGCCCGGGGTCGTGGGGACGACCCTATAATCGTCGGACATTTCGGCGGCATGCCAACTTTGGCCCGTGTTCGTGGGGACGACCCTATAGTCGTTGGACATGACGGTGGCGGGCCAATCTAGTCCCGAGGTCCTGGGGACGACCCTATAGTCGTCGGACAAGTCGGCGGCTGGCCAACCTAGACCCGGGGTCGTGGGGACGACCCTATTCTCGTCGGACATGACGGTGGCGGGCCAATCTAGTCCCGGGGTCGTGGGGACGACCCTACAGTCGTCGGACATTTCGGCGGCTTGTCAGCCTAGTCCCGGGGTCGTGGGTACGACCCTACAGTCGTCGGACATTTCGGCGGCTTGCCAACTTTGGCCCGGGGTCGTGGGGACGACCCTATAGTCGTCGGACATGACGGTGGCGGGCCAATCTAGTCCCGGGGTCGTGGGGACGACCCTATAGTGGTCGGACATGACGGTGGCGGGCCAATCTAGTCTCGGGGTCGTGGGGACGACCCTATAGTCGTCGGACATGTCGGCGGCTGGCCAACCTAGGCCCGAGGTCGTGGGGACGACCCTATAGTCGTCGGACATGTCGGCGGCTGGCCAACTTTGGCCCGGGGTCGTGGGGACGACCCTATAGTCGTCGGACATGTCGGCGGCTGGAAAACTTTGGCGCGTGGTCGTGGGGACGATCCGATTGTCGTCGGACATGTCGGCGGCTGGCCAACCTAGACCCGGGGTCGTGGGGACGACCCTATTGTCGTCGGACATGTCGGCGGCTGGACAACTTTGGCCCGTGGTCGTGGGGACGACCCTATAGTCGTCGGACAAGACGGAGGCGGACCAATCTAGTCCCGGGGTCGTGGGGACGACCCTATAGTCGTCGGACATGTCGGCGGCTTGCCAACTTTGGCCCGTGGTCGTGGGGACGATCCAATAGTCGTCGGACATGTCGGCGGCTTGCCAACTTTGGCCCGTGGTTGTGGGAACGACCCTATAGTCGTTGGACATGACGGTGGCGGGCCAATCTAGTCCCGGGGTCGTGGGGACGACCCTACAGTCTTCGGACATTTCGGCGGCTTGCCAACTTTGGCCCGGGGTCGTGGGGACGACCCTATAATCGTCGGACATTTCGGCGGCATGCCAACTTTGGCCCGTGGTCGTGGGGACGACCCTATAGTCGTTGGACATGACGGTGGCGGGCCAATCTAGTCCCGAGGTCCTGGGGACGACCCTATAGTCGTCGGACAAGTCGGCGGCTGGACATCTTTGGCCCGGGGTCGTGGGGACGACCCTATAGTCATCGGACAAGTTGGCGGCATGCCAACTTTGGCCCGTGGTCGTGGGGACGACCCTATAGTCGTTGGACATGACGGTGGCGGGCCAATCTAGTCCCGAGGTCCTGGGGACGACCCTATAGTCGTCGGACAAGTCGGCGGCTGGACATCTTTGGCCCGGGGTCGTGGGGACGACCCTATAGTCATCGGACAAGTTGGCGGCATGCCAACTTTGGCCCGTGGTCGTGGGGACGACCCTATAGTCGTCGGACATGACGGTGGCGGGCCAATCTGGTCCCAGGGTCGTGGGGACGACCCTATAGTCGTCGGACATGTCGGCGGCTGGCCAACCTGGACCCGGTGTCGTGGGGACGACCCTATTGTCGTCGGACATGACGGTGGCGGGCCAATCTAGTCCCGAGGTCCTGGGGACGACCCTATAGTCGTCGGACAAGTCGGCGGCTGGACATCTTTGGCCCGGGGTCGTGGGGACGACCCTATAGTCATCGGACAAGTTGGCGGCATGCCAACTTTGGCCCGTGGTCGTGGGGACGACCCTATAGTCGTCGGACATGACGGTGGCGGGCCAATCTGGTCCCAGGGTCGTGGGGACGACCCTATAGTCGTCGGACATTTCGGCGGCATGCCAACTTTGGCCCGTGGTCGTGGGGACGACCCTATAGTCGTTGGACATGACGGTGGCGGGCCAATCTAGTCCCGAGGTCCTGGGGACGACCCTATAGTCGTCGGACAAGTCGGCGGCTGGACATCTTTGGCCCGGGGTCGTGGGGACGACCCTATAGTCATCGGACAAGTTGGCGGCATGCCAACTTTGGCCCGTGGTCGTGGGGACGACCCTATAGTCGTTGGACATGACGGTGGCGGGCCAATCTAGTCCCGAGGTCCTGGGGACGACCCTATAGTCGTCGGACATGTCGGCGATTGGCCAACATTGGCCCGGGGTCGTGGGGACAACCCTATAGTCGTCGGACGTGTCGGCGGCTGGCCAACTTTGGCCCGGTGTCGTGGGGACGACCCTATAGTCGTCGGACATGTTGGCGGCTTGTCAGCCTAGTCCCGGGGTCGTGGGTACGACCCTATAGTCGTCGGACAAGTCGGCGGCTGGCCAACCTAGACCCGGGGTCGTGGGGACGACCCTATTGTCGTCGGACATGACGGTGGCGGGCCAATCTAGTCCCGGGGTCGTGGGTACGACCCTATAGTCGTCGGACAAGTCGGCGGCAGGCCAACCTTGTCCCGGGGTCGTGGGGACGACCCTATAGTCGTCGGACATGTCGGCGGCTGGCCAACTTTGGCCCGGTGTCGTGGGGACGACCCTATAGTCGTCGGACATGTCGGCGGCTGGCCAACTTTGGCCCGGTGTCGTGGGGACGACCCTATAGTCGTCGGACATGTTGGCGGCTTGTCAGCCTAGTCCCGGGGTCGTGGGTACGACCCTATAGTCGTCGGACAAGTCGGCGGCTGGCCAACCTAGACCCGGGGTCGTGGGTACGACCCTATTGTCGTCGGACATGACGGTGGCGGGCCAATCTAGTCCCGGGGTCGTGGGGACGACCCTACAGTCGTCGGACATGTCGGCGGCTGGCCAACCTTGGCCCGGTGTCGTGGGGACGACCCTATAGTCGTGGGACATTTCGGCGGCATGCCAACTTTGGCCCGTGGTCGTGGGGACGACCCTATAGTTGTTGGACATGACGGTGGCGGGCTAATCTAGTCCCGGGGTCGTAGGGACGACCCTATAGTCGTTGGACATGTCGGCGGCTGGCCAACTTTGGCCCGGTGTCGTGGGGACGATCCGATTGTCGTCGGACATGTCGGCGGCTGGCCAACCTAGACCCGGGGTCGTGGGGACGACCCTATAGTCGTCGGACATGTTGGCGGCTTGTCAGCCTAGTCCCGGGGTCGTGGGTACGACCCTATAGTCGTCGGACAAGTCGGCGGCTGGCCAACCTAGACCCGGGGTCGTGGGGACCACCCTATTGTCGTCGGACATGACGGTGGCGGGCCAATCTAGTCCCGGGGTCGTGGGGACGACCCTATAGTCGTCGAACAATTCGGCGGCGGGCCAAGCTTGTCCCGGGGTCGTGGGGACGACCCTATAATCGTCGGACATGACGGTGGCGGGCCAATCTAGTCCCGGGGTCGTGGGGACGACCCTATAGTCGTCGGACATGTCGGCGGCTGGCCAACTTTGGCCCGGTGTCGTGGGGACGACTCTATAGTCGTCGGAAATGTCGGCGGCTGGCCAACTTGGACCCGGGGTCGTGGGGACGACCCTATTGTCGTCGGACATGACGGTGGCGGGCCAATCTAGTCTCGGGGTCGTGGGGACGACCCTATAGTCGTCGGACATGTCGGCGGCTGGCCAACTTTGGCCCGGGGTCGTGGGGACGACTCTATAGTCGTCGGAAATGTTGGCGGCTGGCCAACCTGGACTCGGGGTCGTGGGGACGACCCTATAGTCGTCGGACAAGACGGCGGCTGGACATCTTTGGCCCGGGGTCGTGGGGACGACCCTATAGTCGTCGGACATGTTGGCGGCTTGTCAGCCTAGTCCCGGGGTGGCGGGTACGACCCTATAGTCGTCGGACAAGTCGGCGGCGGGCCAACCGTGTCCCGGGGTCGTGGGGACGACCCTATAGTCGTCGGACATGTCGGCAGCTGGCCAACTTTGGCCCGGGGTCGTGGGGACGACCCTATAGTCGTCGGACATGTCGGCGGCTGGCCAACTTTGGCCCGTGGTTGTGGGGACGACCCTATAGTCGTTGGACATGACGGTGGCGGGCCAATCTAGTCCCGGGGTCGTGGGGACGACCCTATAGTCGTCGGACAAGACGGCGGCTGGACATCGTTGGCCCGGGGCCGTGGGGACGACCCTATAGTCGTCGGACATGTTGGCGGCTTGTCAGCCTAGTCCCAGGGTCGTGGGTACGACCCTATAGTCGTCGGACAAGTCGGAGGCGGGCCAACCTTGTCCCGGGGTCGTGGGGACGACCCTATAGTCGTCGGACATGTCGGCGGTTGGCCAACTTTGGCCCGGTGTCGTGGGGACGACTGTATAGTCGTCGGAAATGTCGGCGGCTGGCCAACCTGGACCCGGGGTCGTGGGGACGACCCTATTGTCGTCGGACATGACGGTGGCGGGCCAATCTAGTCTCGCGGTCGTGGGGACGACCCTATAATCGTCGGACATGACGGTGGCGGGCCAATCTAGTCCCGGGGTCGTGGGGACGACCCTATAGTCGTCGGACATGTCGGCGGCTGGTCAACTTTGGCCCGTGGTCGTGGGGACGACCCTATAGTCGTCGGACAAGACGGCGGCTGGACATCTTTGGCCCGGGGTCGTGGGGACGACCCTATAGTCATCGGACAAGTTGGCGGCATGCCAACTTTGGCCCGTGGTCGTGGGGACGACCCTATAGTCGTTGGACATGACGGTGGCGGGCCAATCTAGTCCCGAGGTCCTGGGGACGACCCTATAGTCGTCGGACAAGTCGGCGGCTGGCCAACCTAGACCCGGGGTCGTGGGCACGACCCTATTGTCGTCGGACATGACGGTGGCGGGCCAATCTAGTCCCGGGGTCGTGGGGACGACCCTATAGTCGTCGAACAATTCGGCGGCTGGCCAACCTAGACCCGGGGTCGTGGGGACGACCCTATTGTCGTCGGACATGACGGTGGCGGGCCAATCTAGTCCCGGGGTCGTGGGGACGACCCTATAGTCGTCGAACAATTCGGCGGCGGGCCAAGCTTGTCCCGGGGTCGTGGGGACGACCCTATAATCGTCGGACATGACGGTGGCGGGCCAATCTAGTCCCGGGGTCGTGGGGACGACCCTATAGTCGTCGGACATGTTGGCGGCTTGTCAGCCTAGTCCCAGGGTCGTGGGTACGACCCTATAGTCGTCGGACAAGTCGGAGGCGGGCCAACCTTGTCCCGGGGTCGTGGGGACGACCATATAGTCGTCGGACATGTCGGCGGTTGGCCAACTTTGGCCCGGTGTCGTGGGGACGACTCTATAGTCGTCGGAAATGTCGGCGGCTGGCCAACCTGGACCCGGGGTCGTGGGGACGACCCTATTGTCGTCGGACATGACGGTGGCGGGCCAATCTAGTCTCGCGGTCGTGGGGACGACCCTATAATCGTCGGACATGACGGTGGCGGGCCAATCTAGTCCCGGGGTCGTGGGGACGACCCTATAGTCGTCGAACAATTCGGCGGCGGGCCAAGCTTGTCCCGGGGCCGTGGGGACGACCCTATAATCGTCCGACATGACGGTGGCGGGCCAATCTAGTCCGTGGTTGTGGGGACGACCCTATAGTCGTTGGACATGACGGTGGCGGGCCAATCTAGTCCCGGGGTCGTGGGGACGACCCTATAGTCGTCGGACAAGACGGCGGCTGGACATCTTTGGCCCGGGGTCGTGGGGACGACCCTATAGTCGTCGGACATGTTGGCGGCTTGTCAGCCTAGTCCCGGGGTCGTGGGTACGACCCTATAGTCGTCGGACAAGTCGCCGGCTGGCCAACCTAGACCCGGGGTCGTGGGGACGACCCTATTGTCGTCGGACATGACGGTGGCGGGCCAATCTAGTCCCGGGGTCGTGGGGACGACCCTATAGTCGTCGGACATGTCGGCGGCATGCCAACTTTGGCCCGTGGTCGTGGGGACGACCCTATAGTCGTTGGACATGACGGTGGCGGGCCAATCTAGTCCCGGGGTCGTAGGGACGACCCTATAGTCTTCGGACATGTCGGCGATTGGCCAACATTGGCCCGGGGTCGAGGGGACGACCCTATAGTCGTCGGACATGTCGGCGGCTGGCCAACCTAGTCCCGGGGTCGTGGGGACGACCCTATAGTCGTCGGACAAGACGGCGGCTGGACATCTTTGGCCCGGGGTCGTGGGGACGACCCTATAGTCGTCGGAAATGTCGGTGGCGGGCCAATCTAGTCTCGCGGTCGTGGGGACGACCCTATAATCGTCGGACATGACGGTGGCGGGCCAATCTAGTCCCGGGGTCGTGGGGACGACCCTATAGTCGTCGGACATGTCGGCGGCTGGCCAACTTTGGCCCGTGGTTGTGGGGACGACCCTATAGTCGTTGGACATGACGGTGGCGGGCCAATCTAGTCCCGGGGTCGTGGGGACGACCCTATAGTCGTCGGACAAGACGGCGGCTGGACATCGTTGGCCCGGGGCCGTGGGGACGACCCTATAGTCGTCGGACATGTTGGCGGCTTGTCAGCCTAGTCCCAGGGTCGTGGGTACGACCCTATAGTCGTCGGACAAGTCGGAGGCGGGCCAACCTTGTCCCGGGGTCGTGGGGACGACCCTATAGTCGTCGGACATGTCGGCGGTTGGCCAACTTTGGCCCGGTGTCGTGGGGACGACTCTATAGTCGTCGGAAATGTCGGCGGCTGGCCAACCTGGACCCGGGGTCGTGGGGACGACCCTATTGTCGTCGGACATGACGGTGGCGGGCCAATCTAGTCTCGCGGTCGTGGGGACGACCCTATAATCGTCGGACATGACGGTGGCGGGCCAATCTAGTCCCGGGGTCGTGGGGACGACCCTATAGTCGTCGGACATGTCGGCGGCGGGTCAACTTTGGCCCGTGGTCGTGGGGACGACCCTATAGTCGTCGGACAAGACGGCGGCTGGACATCTTTGGCCCGGGGTCGTGGGGACGACCCTATAGTCGTCGAACAATTCGGCGGCGGGCCAAGCTTGTCCCGGGGCCGTGGGGACGACCCTATAATCGTCCGACATGACGGTGGCGGGCCAATCTAGTCCGTGGTTGTGGGGACGACCCTATAGTCGTTGGACATGACGGTGGCGGGCCAATCTAGTCCCGGGGTCGTGGGGACGACCCTATAGTCGTCGGACAAGACGGCGGCTGGATATCTTTGGCCCGGGGTCGTGGGGACGACCCTATAGTCGTCGGACATGTTGGCGGCTTGTCAGCCTAGTCCCGGGGTCGTGGGTACGACCCTATAGTCGTCGGACAAGTCGCCGGCTGGCCAACCTAGACCCGGGGTCGTGGGGACGACCCTATTGTCGTCGGACATGACGGTGGCGGGCCAATCTAGTCCCGGGGTCGTGGGGACGACCCTATAGTCGTCGGACATGTCGGCGGCATGCCAACTTTGGCCCGTGGTCGTGGGGACGACCCTATAGTCGTTGGACATGCCGGTGGCGGGCCAATCTAGTCCCGGGGTCGTAGGGACGACCCTATAGTCTTCGGACATGTCGGCGATTGGCCAACATTGGCCCGGGGTCGAGGGGACGACCCTATAGTCGTCGGACATGTCGGCGGCTGGCCAACCTAGTCCCGAGGTCGTGGGGACGACCCTATAGTCGTCGGACATGTCGGCGGCTGGCCAACTTTGGCCCGTGGTTGTGGGGACGACCGTATAGTCGTCGGACATGTCGGCGGCTGGCCAACTTTGGCCCGGTGTCGTGGGGACGACTCTATAGTCGTCGGAAATGTCGGTGGCGGGCCAATCTAGTCTCGCGGTCGTGGGGACGACCCTATAATCGTCGGACATGACGGTGGCGGGCCAATCTAGTCCCGGGGTCGTGGGGACGACCCTATAGTCGTCGGACATGTCGGCGGCTGGCCAACTTTGGCCCGGTGTCGTGGGGACGACTCTATAGTCGTCGGAAATGTCGGTGGCGGGCCAATCTAGTCTCGCGGTCGTGGGGACGACCCTATAATCGTCGGACATGACAGTGGCGGGCCAATCTAGTCCGGGGTCGTGGGGACGACCCTATAGTCGTCGGACATGTCGGCGGCTGGCCAACTTTGGCCCGGTGTCGTGGGGACGACTCTATAGTCGTCGGAAATGTCGGCGGCTGGCCAACCTGGACCCGGGGTCGTGGGGACGACCCTATTGTCGTCGGACATGACGGTGGCGGGCCAATCTAGTCTCGGGGTCGTGGGGACGACCCTATAGTCGTCGGACATGTCGGCGGCTGGCCAACTTTGGCCCGGGGTCGTGGGGACGACCCTATAGTCGTCGGACATGTCGGCGGCTGGCCAACTTTGGCGCGTGGTCGTGGGGACGATCCGATTGTCGTCGGACATGTCGGCGGCTGGCCAACCTAGACCCGGGGTCGTGGGGACGACCCTATTGTCGTCGGACATGTCGGCGGCTGGTCAACTTTGGCCCGTGGTCGTGGGGACGACCCTATAGTCGTCGGACAAGACGGAGGCGGACCAATCTAGTCCCGGGGTCGTGGGGACGACCCTATAGTCGTCGGACATGTCGGCGGCTGGCCAACTTTGGCCCGTGGTCGTGGGGACGATCCAATAGTCGTCGGACATGTCGGCGGCTGGCCAACTTTGGCCCGTGGTTGTGGGAACGACCCTATAGTCGTTGGACATGACGGTGGCGGGCCAATCTAGTCCCGGGGTCGTGGGGACGACCCTACAGTCTTCGGACATTTCGGCGGCTTGCCAACTTTGGCCCGGGGTCGTGGGGACGACCCTATAATCGTCGGACATTTCGGCGGCATGCCAACTTTGGCCCGTGTTCGTGGGGACGACCCTATAGTCGTTGGACATGACGGTGGCGGGCCAATCTAGTCCCGAGGTCCTGGGGACGACCCTATAGTCGTCGGACAAGTCGGCGGCTGGCCAACCTAGACCCGGGGTCGTGGGGACGACCCTATTCTCGTCGGACATGACGGTGGCGGGCCAATCTAGTCCCGGGGTCGTGGGGACGACCCTACAGTCGTCGGACATTTCGGCGGCTTGTCAGCCTAGTCCCGGGGTCGTGGGTACGACCCTACAGTCGTCGGACATTTCGGCGGCTTGCCAACTTTGGCCCGGGGTCGTGGGGACGACCCTATAGTCGTCGGACATGACGGTGGCGGGCCAATCTAGTCCCGGGGTCGTGGGGACGACCCTATAGTGGTCGGACATGACGGTGGCGGGCCAATCTAGTCTCGGGGTCGTGGGGACGACCCTATAGTCGTCGGACATGTCGGCGGCTGGCCAACCTAGGCCCGAGGTCGTGGGGACGACCCTATAGTCGTCGGACATGTCGGCGGCTGGCCAACTTTGGCCCGGGGTCGTGGGGACGACCCTATAGTCGTCGGACATGTCGGCGGCTGGAAAACTTTGGCGCGTGGTCGTGGGGACGATCCGATTGTCGTCGGACATGTCGGCGGCTGGCCAACCTAGACCCGGGGTCGTGGGGACGACCCTATTGTCGTCGGACATGTCGGCGGCTGGACAACTTTGGCCCGTGGTCGTGGGGACGACCCTATAGTCGTCGGACAAGACGGAGGCGGACCAATCTAGTCCCGGGGTCGTGGGGACGACCCTATAGTCGTCGGACATGTCGGCGGCTTGCCAACTTTGGCCCGTGGTCGTGGGGACGATCCAATAGTCGTCGGACATGTCGGCGGCTTGCCAACTTTGGCCCGTGGTTGTGGGAACGACCCTATAGTCGTTGGACATGACGGTGGCGGGCCAATCTAGTCCCGGGGTCGTGGGGACGACCCTACAGTCTTCGGACATTTCGGCGGCTTGCCAACTTTGGCCCGGGGTCGTGGGGACGACCCTATAATCGTCGGACATTTCGGCGGCATGCCAACTTTGGCCCGTGGTCGTGGGGACGACCCTATAGTCGTTGGACATGACGGTGGCGGGCCAATCTAGTCCCGAGGTCCTGGGGACGACCCTATAGTCGTCGGACAAGTCGGCGGCTGGCCAACCTAGACCCGGGGTCGTGGGGACGACCCTATTCTCGTCGGACATGACGGTGGCGGGCCAATCTAGTCCCGGGGTCGTGGGGACGACCCTACAGTCGTCGGACATTTTGGCGGCTTGTCAGCCTAGTCCCGGGGTCGTGGGTACGACCCTACAGTCGTCGGACATTTCGGCGGCTTGCCAACTTTGGCCCGTGGTCGTGGGGACGATCCAATAGTCGTCGGACATGTCGGCGGCTGGCCAACTTTGGCCCGTGGTTGTGGGAACGACCCTATAGTCGTTGGACATGACGGTGGCGGGCCAATCTAGTCCCGGGGTCGTGGGGACGACCCTACAGTCTTCGGACATTTCGGCGGCTTGCCAACTTTGGCCCGGGGTCGTGGGGACGACCCTATAATCGTCGGACATTTCGGCGGCATGCCAACTTTGGCCCGTGTTCGTGGGGACGACCCTATAGTCGTTGGACATGACGGTGGCGGGCCAATCTAGTCCCGAGGTCCTGGGGACGACCCTATAGTCGTCGGACAAGTCGGCGGCTGGCCAACCTAGACCCGGGGTCGTGGGGACGACCCTATTCTCGTCGGACATGACGGTGGCGGGCCAATCTAGTCCCGGGGTCGTGGGGACGACCCTACAGTCGTCGGACATTTCGGCGGCTTGTCAGCCTAGTCCCGGGGTCGTGGGTACGACCCTACAGTCGTCGGACATTTCGGCGGCTTGCCAACTTTGGCCCGGGGTCGTGGGGACGACCCTATAGTCGTCGGACATGACGGTGGCGGGCCAATCTAGTCCCGGGGTCGTGGGGACGACCCTATAGTGGTCGGACATGACGGTGGCGGGCCAATCTAGTCTCGGGGTCGTGGGGACGACCCTATAGTCGTCGGACATGTCGGCGGCTGGCCAACCTAGGCCCGAGGTCGTGGGGACGACCCTATAGTCGTCGGACATGTCGGCGGCTGGCCAACTTTGGCCCGGGGTCGTGGGGACGACCCTATAGTCGTCGGACATGTCGGCGGCTGGAAAACTTTGGCGCGTGGTCGTGGGGACGATCCGATTGTCGTCGGACATGTCGGCGGCTGGCCAACCTAGACCCGGGGTCGTGGGGACGACCCTATTGTCGTCGGACATGTCGGCGGCTGGACAACTTTGGCCCGTGGTCGTGGGGACGACCCTATAGTCGTCGGACAAGACGGAGGCGGACCAATCTAGTCCCGGGGTCGTGGGGACGACCCTATAGTCGTCGGACATGTCGGCGGCTTGCCAACTTTGGCCCGTGGTCGTGGGGACGATCCAATAGTCGTCGGACATGTCGGCGGCTGGCCAACTTTGGCCCGTGGTTGTGGGAACGACCCTATAGTCGTTGGACATGACGGTGGCGGGCCAATCTAGTCCCGGGGTCGTGGGGACGACCCTACAGTCTTCGGACATTTCGGCGGCTTGCCAACTTTGGCCCGGGGTCGTGGGGACGACCCTATAATCGTCGGACATTTCGGCGGCATGCCAACTTTGGCCCGTGGTCGTGGGGACGACCCTATAGTCGTTGGACATGACGGTGGCGGGCCAATCTAGTCCCGAGGTCCTGGGGACGACCCTATAGTCGTCGGACAAGTCGGCGGCTGGCCAACCTAGACCCGGGGTCGTGGGGACGACCCTATTCTCGTCGGACATGACGGTGGCGGGCCAATCTAGTCCCGGGGTCGTGGGGACGACCCTACAGTCGTCGGACATTTTGGCGGCTTGTCAGCCTAGTCCCGGGGTCGTGGGTACGACCCTACAGTCGTCGGACATTTCGGCGGCTTGCCAACTTTGGCCCGGGGTCGTGGGGACGACCCTATTGTCGTCGGACATGACGGTGGCGGGCCAATCTAGTCCAGGGGTCGTGGGGACGACCCTATAGTCGTCGGACATGTCGGCGGCTGGCCAACCTAGTCCCCAGGTCGTGGGGACGACCCTATAGTCGTCGGACATGTCGGCGGCTGGCCAACTTTGGCCCGGTGTCGTGGGGACGACCCTATAGTCGTCGGACAAGACGGCGGCTGGACATCTTTGGCCCGGGGTCGTGGGGACGACCCTATAGTCGTCGGACAAGACGGCGGCTGGACATCTTTGGCCCGGGGTCGTGGGGACGACCCTATAGTCGTCGGACATGTCGGCGGCGGGCCAACCTTGTCCCGGGGTCGTGGGGACGACCCTATAGTCGTCGAACAAGTCGGCGGCGGGCCAAGCTTGTCCCGGGGTCGTGGGGACGACCCTATAATCGTCGGACATGACGGTGGCGGGCCAATCTAGTCCCGGGGTCGTGGGGACGACCCTATAGTCGTCGGACATGTCGGCGGCTGGCCAACTTTGGCCCGGTGTCGTGGGGACGACTCTATAGTCGTCGGAAATGTCGGCGGCTGGCCAACCTGGACCCGGGGTCGTGGGGACGACCCTATTGTCGTCGGACATGACGGTGGCGGGCCAATCTAGTCTCGGGGTCGTGGGGACGACCCTATAGTCGTCGGACATGTCGGCGGCTGGCCAACTTTGGCCCGGGGTCGTGGGGACGACCCTATAGTCGTCGGACATGTCGGCGGCTGGCCAACTTTGGCCCGGTGTCGTGGGGACGACTCTATAGTCGTCGGAAATGTCGGCGGCTGGCCAACCTGGACCCGGGGTCGTGGGGACGACCCTATTGTCGTCGGACATGACGGTGGCGGGCCAATCTAGTCTCGGGGTCGTGGGGACGACCCTATAGTCGTCGGACATAACGGTGGCGGGCCAATCTAGTCCCGGGGTCGTGGGGACGACCCTATAGTCGTCGGACAAGTCGGCGGCGGGCCTACCTAGTCCCGGGGTCGTGGGGACGACCCTATAGTCGTCGGATAAGTCGGCAGCTTGCCAACTTTGGCCCGGGGTCGTGGGAACGACCCTATAGTCGTCGGACAAGTCGGGGGCGAGCCCACCTAGTCCGGGGGTCGTGGGGACGACCCTATAGTCGTCGGACAAGTCGGCGGCCGGCCAACCTAGTCCGGGGGTCGTGGGGACGACCCTATAGTCGTCGGACATGACGGTGGCGGGCCAGTCTAGTCCCGGGTCGTGGGGACGACCCTATAGTCGTCGGACATGTCGGCGGCTGGCCATCTTTGGCCCGTGGTCGTGGGGACGACCCTATAGTCGTCGGACATAACGGTGGCGGGCCAATCTAGTCCCGGGGTCGAGGGGACGACCCTATAGTCGTCGGACAAGTCGGCGGCGGGCCTACCTAGTCCCGGGGTCGTGGGGACCACCCTATAGTCGTCGGATAAGTCGGCAGCTTGCCAACTTTGGCCCGGGGTCGTGGGAACGCACCCTATAGTCGTCGGGCAAGTCGGCGGCGAGCCCACCTAGTCGGGGGGTCGTGGGGACGACCCTATAGTCGTCGGACAAGTCGGCGGCCGGCCAACCTAGTCCGGGGGTCGTGCGGACGACCCTATAGTCGTCGGACATGACTGTGGCGGGCCAGTCTAGTCCCGGGTCGTGGGGACGACCCTATAGTCGTCGGACATGTCGGCGGCTGGCCAAATTTGGCCCGTGGTCGTGGGGACGACCGTATAGTCGTCGGAAATGTCGGTGGCTGTCCAACTTTGGCCCAAGGGTCGTGGGGACGACCCTATAGTCGTCGGACATGTCGGCGGCGAGCCAACATTGACCCGGGGTCGTGGGGACGACTCTATAGTCGTCGGACATGTCGGTGGCGGGCCAGTCTAGTCCCGGGTCGTGGGGACGACCCTATAGTCGTCGGACATGTCGGCGGCTGGCCAACTTTGGCCCGTGGTCGTGGGGAGGACCCTATACTCGTCGGACAAGTCGGCGGCGTACCAACCTAGTCCGGGGGTCGTGGGGACGACCCTGTAGTCGTCGGACATGACGGTGGCGGGCCAGTCTAGTCCCGGGTCATGGGGACGACCCTATAGTCGTCGGACAAGCCGGCGGCTGGCCAGCTTTGGCCCGTGGTCGTGGGGACGACCCTATAGTCGTCGGAAATGACGGTGGCGGGCCAATCTAGTCCCGGGGTCGTGGGGACGACCCTATAATCGTCGGACATTTCGGCGGCTGGCCATCTTTGGCCCGGGGTCGTGGGGACGACCCTATAGTCGTCAGACATGTCGGTGGCGAGCCAACCTAGTCCCGGGGTCGTGGGGACGACCCTATAGTCGTCGGACAAGTCGGCGGCGGGCCAACCTAGTCCCGGGGTCGTGGGGATGACCCTATAGTCGTCGGACAAGTCGGCGGCGAGCCAACCTAGTCCCGGGGTCGTGGGGACGACCCTATAGTCGTCGGATATGTCGGCGGCAGGCCAACTTTGGCCCGTGGTCGTGGGGACGACCCTATAGTCGTCGGACAAGTCGGCGGCGGGCCAACCTAGTCCCGGGGTCGTGGGGACGACCCTATATTCGTCGGACAAGCCGGCGGCTGGCCAACTTTGGCCCGTGGTCGTGGGGACGACCCTATAGCCGTCGGACAAGTCGGCGGCTGTCCAACTTTGGCCCGGGGTCGTGGGGACGACCCTATAGTCGTCGGACTTGACGGTGGCGGGCCAACTTTGGCCCGGGGTCGTGGGGACGACCCTATAGTCGTCGGACTTGACGGTGGCGGGCCAATCTAGTCCCGGGGTCGTGGGGACGACCCTATAGTCGTCAGACATGTCGGTGGCGAGCCAACCTAGTCCCGGGTCGTGGGGATGACCCTATAGTCGTCGGACATGACGGTGGCGGGCCAGTCTAGTCCCGGGTCGTGGGGACGACCCCATAGTCGTCGGACATGTCGCCGGCTGGCCAACTTTGGCCCGTGGTCGTGGGGACGACCCTATAGTCGTCGGACATAACGGTGGCGGGCCAATCTAGTCCCGGGGTCGAGGGGACGACCCTATAGTCGTCGGACAAGTCGGCGGCGGGCCTACCTAGTCCCGGGGTCGTGGGGACCACCCTATAGTCGTCGGATAAGTCGGCAGCTTGCCAACTTTGGCCCGGGGTCGTGGGAACGCACCCTATAGTCGTCGGGCAAGTCGGCGGCGAGCCCACCTAGTCGGGGGTCGTGGGGACGACCCTATAGTCGTCGGACAAGTCGGCGGCCGGCCAACCTAGTCCGGGGGTCGTGCGGACGACCCTATAGTCGTCGGACATGACTGTGGCGGGCCAGTCTAGTCCCGGGTCGTGGGGACGACCCTATAGTCGTCGGACATGTCGGCGGCTGGCCAACTTTGGCCCGTGGTCGTGGGGACGACCGTATAGTCGTCGGAAATGTCGGTGGCTGTCCAACTTTGGCCCAAGGGTCGTGGGGACGACCCTATAGTCGTCGGACATGTCGGCGGCGAGCCAACATTGACCCGGGGTCGTGGGGACGACCCTATAGTCGTTGGACATGACGGTGGCGGGCCAATCTAGTCCCGGGGTCGTAGGAACGACCCTATAGTCGTCGGACATGTCGGCGGCTTGCCAACTTTGGCCCGGGGTCGTGGGGACGACCCTATACTCGTCGGACATGTCGGCGGCTGGCCAACCTAGTCCCGAGGTCGTGGGGACGACCGTATAGTCGTCGGACGTTTCGGCGGCTTGCCAACTTTGGCCGTCGTCGGACATGTTGGCGGCTTGTCAACCTAGTCCCGGGGTTGTGGGGACGACCCTATAGTCGTTGGACATGACGGTGGCGGGCCAATCTAGTCCCGGGTCGTGGGCACGACCCTATAATCGTCGGACATGACGGTGGCGGGCCAATCTAGTCCCGGGGTCGTGGGGCCGACCGTATAGTCGTCGGACGTTTCGGCGGCTTGCCAACTTTGGCCTTCGTCGGACATGTTGGCGGCTTGTCAACCTAGTCCCGGGGTTGTGGGGACGACCCTATAGTCGTTGGACATGACGGTGGCGGGCCAATCTAGTCCCGGGGTCGTAGGAACGACCCTATAGTCGTCGGACATGTCGGCGGCTTGCCAACTTTGGCCCGGGGTCGTGGGGACGACCCTATACTCGTCGGACATGTCGGCGGCTGGCCAACCTAGTCCCGAGGTCGTGGGGACGACCGTATAGTCGTCGGACATGTCGACGGCTGGCCAACCTAGCCCCGAGGTCGTGGTAGCGACCCTACAGTCGTCGGACATTTCGGCGGCTTGCCAACTTTGGCCCGGGGTCGTGGGGACGACCCTATAGTCGTCGGACATGTCGGCGGCTGGCTAACATTGGCCCGTGGTCGTGGGGACGACCCAATAGTCGTTGGACATATCGGTGGCTGGCCAACTTTGGCCCATGGTCGTGGGGACGACCCTATAGTCGTTGGACATGACGGTGGCGGGCCAATCTAGTCCCGGGGTCGTAGGGACGACCCTATAGTCGTCGGACATGTCGGCGATTGGCCAACATTGGCCCGGGGTCTTGGGGACGACCCTATAGTCGTCGGAGTAGACGGCGGCTGGACATCTTTGGCCCGGGGTCGTGGGGACGACCCTATAGTCGTCGGACATTTCGGGGGCATGCCACCTTTGGCCCGGGGTCGTGGGGACGACCCTATAGTCGTCGGACATGTCGGCGGCTGGCCAACCTAGTCCCGAGGTCGTGGGGACGACCGTATAGTCGTCGGACATGTCGGCGGCTGGCCAACCTAGCCCCGGGGTCGTGGGGGCGACCCTACAGTCGTCGGACATTTCGGCGGCTTGCCAACTTTGGCCCGGGGCCGTGGGGACGACCCTATAGTCGTCGGACATGTCGGCGATTGGCCAACATTGGCCCGGGGTCGTGGGGACGACCCTATAGTCGTCGGAGAAGACGGCGGCTGGACATCTTTGGCCCGCGGTCCTGGGGACGACCCTATAGTCGTCGGACATTTCGGCGGCATGCCATCTTTGGCCCGGGGTCGTGGGGACGACCCTATAGTCGTCGCACATGTTGGCGGCTTGTCAACCTAGTCCCGGGGTCGTAGGCACGATCCAATAGTCGTCGGACATGTCGGCGGCTGGCCAACTTTGGCCCGTGGTTGTGGGGACGACCCTATAGTCGTTGGACATGACGGTGGCGGGCCAATCTAGTCCCGGGGTCGTGGGGACGACCCTACAGTCGTCGGACAAGACGGCGGCTGGACATCATTGGCCCGGGGTCGTGGGGACGACCCTATAGTCGTCGGACATGTCGGCGATTGGCCAACATTGGCCCGGGGTCGTGGGGACGACCCTATAGTCGTCGGAGAAGACGGCGGCTGGACATCTTTGGCCCGGGGTCGTGGGGACGACCCTATAGTCGTCGGACATTTCGGGGGCATGCCACCTTTGGCCCGGGGTCGTGGGGACGACCCTATAGTCGTCGGACATGTCGGCGGCTGGCCAACCTAGTCCCGAGGTCATGGGGACGACCGTATAGTCGTCGGACATGTCGGCGGCTGGCCAACCTAGCCCCGGGGTCGTGGGGGCGACCCTACAGTCGTCGGACATTTCGGCGGCTTGCCAACTTTGGCCCGGGGCCGTGGGGACGACCCTATAGTCGTCGGACATGTCGGCGATTGGCCAACATTGGCCCGGGGTCGTGGGGACGACCCTATAGTCGTCGGAGAAGACGGCGGCTGGACATCTTTGGCCCGCGGTCCTGGGGACGACCCTATAGTCGTCGGACATTTCGGCGGCATGCCATCTTTGGCCCGGGGTCGTGGGGACGACCCTATAGTCGTCGCACATGTTGGCGGCTTGTCAACCTAGTCCCGGGGTCGTAGGCACGATCCAATAGTCGTCGGACATGTCGGCGGCTGGCCAACTTTGGCCCGTGGTTGTGGGGACGACCCTATAGTCGTTGGACATGTCGGCGGCTGGCCAACCTAGTCCCGAGGTCGTGGGGACGACCCTATAGTCGTCGGACTTGACGGTGGCGGGCCAATCTAGTCCCGGGGTCGTGGGGACGACCCTACAGTCGTCGCACTTGACGGTGGCGGGCCAATCTAGTCCCGGGGTCGTGGGGACCACCCTATAGTCGTCGGATAAGTCGGCAGCTTGCCAACTTTGGCCCGGGGTCGTGGGAACGCACCCTATAGTCGTCGGGCAAGTCGGCGGCGAGCCCACCTAGTCGGGGGTCGTGGGGACGACCCTATAGTCGTCGGACAAGTCGGCGGCCGGCCAACCTAGTCCGGGGGTCGTGCGGACGACCCTATAGTCGTCGGACTTGACGGTGGCGGGCCAATCTAGTCCCGGGGTCCGTGGGGACCACCCTATAGTCGTCGGAAATGTCGGTGGCTGTCCAACTTTGGCCCGTGGTCGTGAAGACGACCTTATAGTCGTCGGACAAGACGGTGGCGGGCCAACCTAGACCCGGGGTCGTGGGGACGACCCTATAGTCCTCGAACAAGTCGGCGGCTGGCCAACTTTGGCCCGTGGTCGTGGGAACGACCCTATAGTCGTCGGACAAGTCGGCGGCTGGCCAAATATGGCCCGTGGTCGTGGGGACGACCCTATAGTCGTCGGAAATGTCGGCGGCGAGCCAACCTAGTCCCGGGGTCGTGGGGACGACCCTATAATCGTCGGACAAGCCGGCGGCTGGCCAACTTTGGCCCGTGGTCGTGTGGACGACCCTATAGTCTTCGGATATGTCGGCGGCTGGCCAACTTTGACCCGTGGTCGTGGGGACGACCCTATAGTCGTCGGACATGACAGTGGCGGGCCAATCTAGGCCCGGGTCGGGGGGACGACCCTGTAGTCGTCGGATATGCCGGCGGCTGGCCAAGTTTGGCCCGTGGTCGTGGGGAGGACCCTATAGTCGTCGGACATGTTGGCGGCTGGCCAGCTTTGGCCCATGGTCGTGGGGACGATCCGATAGTCGTCGGACGTGACGGTGGCTAGCCAATCTAGTCCCGGGCTCGTGGGGACGACCCTATAGTCGTCGGACATGTCGGTGGCGGGCCAATCTAGTCCCGGGGTCGTGGGGACGACCCTATAGTCGTCGGACATGTTGGCGGCTGGCCAGCTATGGCCCATGGTCGTGGGGACGATCCGATAGTCGTCGGACGTGACGGTGGCTAGCCAATCTAGTCCCGGGCTCGTGGGGACGACCCTATAGTCGTCGGACATGTCGGTGGCGGGCCAATCTAGTACCGGGGTCGTGGGGACGACCCTATAGTCTTTGGACATGTCGGCGGCGGGCCAACTTTGGCCCGTGGTCGTAGGGACGACCCTACAGTCGTCGGACAAGTCGGCGGCGAGCCAACTTTGGGCCGGGGTCGTCGGGACGACCCTATAGTCGTCGGACATGTCGGCGGCGAGCCAACCTAGTCCCGGGGTCGTGGGGACGACCCTATAATGGTCGGACAAGTCGGCGGCAGGCCAACCTAGCCCCGGGGTCGTGGGGACGACCCAATAGTCTTCGGACAAGTCGGCGGCTGGCCAACTTTGGCCCGTGGTCGTGGGGACGACCCTACAGTCGTCGGACAAGTCGGCGGCGAGCCAATCTAGTCCCGCGGTCGTGGGGACGACCCTATAGTCGTCGGACAAGTCAGCGGCTGGCCAACATTGGCCCGTGATCGTGGGGACGGCCCTATAGTCGTCGGATATGTCGGCGGCTGGCCAACTTTGGCCCGTGGTCGTGGGGACGACCCTATAGTCGTCGGAAATGACGGTGGCGGGCCAACCTAGTCCCGGGGTCGTGGGGACGACCCTATAGTCGTCGGACAAGTCGGCAGCTTGCCAACTTTGGCACGGAGTCGTGGGGACGACCCTACAGTCGTCGGACAACTCGGCGGCGAGCCAATCTAGTCCCGCGGTCGTGGGCACGACCCTATAGTCGTCGGACAACTCAGCGGCTGGCCAACATTGGCCCGTGGTAGTGGGGACGACCCTATAGTCGTCGGACATATCAGCGGCTGACCAACTTTGGCCCGGGGTCGTGGGGACGACCCTATAGTCGTCGGACAAGTCGGCGGCGGGCCAACCTAGTCCCGGGGTCGTGGGGACGACCCTATAATCGTCGGACAAGCCGGCGGCTGGCCAACTTTGGCCCGTGGTCGCGTGGACGACCCTATAGTCTTCGGATATGTCGGCGGCTGGCCAACTTTGACCAGTGGTCGTGGGGACGACCCTATAGTCGTCGGACATGACAGTGGCGGGCCAATCTAGGCCCGGGTCGGGGGGACGACCCTGTAGTCGTCGGATAGGCCGGCGGCTGGCCAAGTTTGGCCCGTGGTCGTGGGGAGGACCCTATACTCGTCGGACAAGTCGGCGGCTGGCCAAATTTGGCCCGTGTTCGTGGGGACGACCCTATAGTCAATGCACTCTAGCGGCTCTATGACAACGAGACGCTGTTTTGATTTGTCTGTGCCGCACCATCGTTCTTATAAATTCACTGCGTCCTTCTCCTACATATCTTCCTATTATTATAACTCCATTCCTGCTAATATACGGTCCCTATCATCGTTTGCTTCATTTAAACTTAGTGCTCGATCTTTCATCCTCTCGCGGTTTCCTATGTAATCGGCTTATTCTTATTCTTGTCTTATTCATAATTTATTTTATCTTATTTTATTGTATTTTAGGTTAGGTTAGGTTGTAGAGCAGCAGTTAATGCTGAACCTCGCCTATTCGCCATTGTAATTTTAGTTGTAATGGTGAATAAAGACATTTAATAATAATAATAATAATAATAATAATAATAGTCGTCGGACATGACGGTGTCGGGCCAATCTAGTCCCGGGGTCGTGGGGACGCCCCTATAGTCGTCGGACAAGTCGGCAGCTTGCCAACTTTGGCACGGAGTCGTGGGGACGACCCTATAGTCGTCGGACATGTTGCCGGCTGCTCAACCTAGTCCCGGGTCGTGGGGACGACCCTATAGTCGTCGGATTTGACGGTGGCGGGCCAATCTAGTCCCGAGGTCGTGGTAGCGACCCTACAGTCGTCGGACATTTCGGCGGCTTGCCAACTTTGGCCCGGGGTCGTGGGGACGACCCTATAGTCGTCGGACATGTCGGCGGCTGGCTAACATTGGCCCGTGGTCGTGGGGACGACCCAATAGTCGTTGGACATATCGGTGGCTGGCCAACTTTGGCCCATGGTCGTGGGGACGACCCTATAGTCGTTGGACATGACGGTGGCGGGCCAATCTAGTCCCGGGGTCGTAGGGACGACCCTATAGTCGTCGGACATGTCGGCGATTGGCCAACATTGGCCCGGGGTCTTGGGGACGACCCTATAGTCGTCGGAGTAGACGGCGGCTGGACATCTTTGGCCCGGGGTCGTGGGGACGACCCTATAGTCGTCGGACATTTCGGGGGCATGCCACCTTTGGCCCGGGGTCGTGGGGACGACCCTATAGTCGTCGGACATGTCGGCGGCTGGCCAACCTAGTCCCGAGGTCGTGGGGACGACCGTATAGTCGTCGGACATGTCGGCGGCTGGCCAACCTAGCCCCGGGGTCGTGGGGGCGACCCTACAGTCGTCGGACATTTCGGCGGCTTGCCAACTTTGGCCCGGGGCCGTGGGGACGACCCTATAGTCGTCGGACATGTCGGCGATTGGCCAACATTGGCCCGGGGTCGTGGGGACGACCCTATAGTCGTCGGAGAAGACGGCGGCTGGACATCTTTGGCCCGCGGTCCTGGGGACGACCCTATAGTCGTCGGACATTTCGGCGGCATGCCATCTTTGGCCCGGGGTCGTGGGGACGACCCTATAGTCGTCGCACATGTTGGCGGCTTGTCAACCTAGTCCCGGGGTCGTAGGCACGATCCAATAGTCGTCGGACATGTCGGCGGCTGGCCAACTTTGGCCCGTGGTTGTGGGGACGACCCTATAGTCGTTGGACATGACGGTGGCGGGCCAATCTAGTCCCGGGGTCGTGGGGACGACCCTACAGTCGTCGGACAAGACGGCGGCTGGACATCATTGGCCCGGGGTCGTGGGGACGACCCTATAGTCGTCGGACATGTCGGCGATTGGCCAACATTGGCCCGGGGTCGTGGGGACGACCCTATAGTCGTCGGAGAAGACGGCGGCTGGACATCTTTGGCCCGGGGTCGTGGGGACGACCCTATAGTCGTCGGACATTTCGGGGGCATGCCACCTTTGGCCCGGGGTCGTGGGGACGACCCTATAGTCGTCGGACATGTCGGCGGCTGGCCAACCTAGTCCCGAGGTCATGGGGACGACCGTATAGTCGTCGGACATGTCGGCGGCTGGCCAACCTAGCCCCGGGGTCGTGGGGGCGACCCTACAGTCGTCGGACATTTCGGCGGCTTGCCAACTTTGGCCCGGGGCCGTGGGGACGACCCTATAGTCGTCGGACATGTCGGCGATTGGCCAACATTGGCCCGGGGTCGTGGGGACGACCCTATAGTCGTCGGAGAAGACGGCGGCTGGACATCTTTGGCCCGCGGTCCTGGGGACGACCCTATAGTCGTCGGACATTTCGGCGGCATGCCATCTTTGGCCCGGGGTCGTGGGGACGACCCTATAGTCGTCGCACATGTTGGCGGCTTGTCAACCTAGTCCCGGGGTCGTAGGCACGATCCAATAGTCGTCGGACATGTCGGCGGCTGGCCAACTTTGGCCCGTGGTTGTGGGGACGACCCTATAGTCGTTGGACATGTCGGCGGCTGGCCAACCTAGTCCCGAGGTCGTGGGGACGACCCTATAGTCGTCGGACTTGACGGTGGCGGGCCAATCTAGTCCCGGGGTCGTGGGGACGACCCTACAGTCGTCGCACTTGACGGTGGCGGGCCAATCTAGTCCCGGGGTCGTGGGGACCACCCTATAGTCGTCGGATAAGTCGGCAGCTTGCCAACTTTGGCCCGGGGTCGTGGGAACGCACCCTATAGTCGTCGGGCAAGTCGGCGGCGAGCCCACCTAGTCGGGGGTCGTGGGGACGACCCTATAGTCGTCGGACAAGTCGGCGGCCGGCCAACCTAGTCCGGGGGTCGTGCGGACGACCCTATAGTCGTCGGACTTGACGGTGGCGGGCCAATCTAGTCCCGGGGTCCGTGGGGACCACCCTATAGTCGTCGGAAATGTCGGTGGCTGTCCAACTTTGGCCCGTGGTCGTGAAGACGACCTTATAGTCGTCGGACAAGACGGTGGCGGGCCAACCTAGACCCGGGGTCGTGGGGACGACCCTATAGTCCTCGAACAAGTCGGCGGCTGGCCAACTTTGGCCCGTGGTCGTGGGAACGACCCTATAGTCGTCGGACAAGTCGGCGGCTGGCCAAATATGGCCCGTGGTCGTGGGGACGACCCTATAGTCGTCGGAAATGTCGGCGGCGAGCCAACCTAGTCCCGGGGTCGTGGGGACGACCCTATAATCGTCGGACAAGCCGGCGGCTGGCCAACTTTGGCCCGTGGTCGCGTGGACGACCCTATAGTCTTCGGATATGTCGGCGGCTGGCCAACTTTGACCAGTGGTCGTGGGGACGACCCTATAGTCGTCGGACATGACAGTGGCGGGCCAATCTAGGCCCGGGTCGGGGGGACGACCCTGTAGTCGTCGGATAGGCCGGCGGCTGGCCAAGTTTGGCCCGTGGTCGTGGGGAGGACCCTATACTCGTCGGACAAGTCGGCGGCTGGCCAAATTTGGCCCGTGTTCGTGGGGACGACCCTATAGTCAATGCACTCTAGCGGCTCTATGACAACGAGACGCTGTTTTGATTTGTCTGTGCCGCACCATCGTTCTTATAAATTCACTGCGTCCTTCTCCTACATATCTTCCTATTATTATAACTCCATTCCTGCTAATATACGGTCCCTATCATCGTTTGCTTCATTTAAACTTAGTGCTCGATCTTTCATCCTCTCGCGGTTTCCTATGTAATCGGCTTATTCTTATTCTTGTCTTATTCATAATTTATTTTATCTTATTTTATTGTATTTTAGGTTAGGTTAGGTTGTAGAGCAGCAGTTAATGCTGAACCTCGCCTATTCGCCATTGTAATTTTAGTTGTAATGGTGAATAAAGACATTTAATAATAATAATAATAATAATAATAATAATAGTCGTCGGACATGACGGTGTCGGGCCAATCTAGTCCCGGGGTCGTGGGGACGCCCCTATAGTCGTCGGACAAGTCGGCAGCTTGCCAACTTTGGCACGGAGTCGTGGGGACGACCCTATAGTCGTCGGACATGTTGCCGGCTGCTCAACCTAGTCCCGGGTCGTGGGGACGACCCTATAGTCGTCGGATTTGACGGTGGCGGGCCAATCTAGTCCCGGGGTCGTGGGGACGACCCAATAGTCGTCGGACAAGTCGGCGGCTGGCCAACTTTTGCCCGGGGTCGTGGGGACGACCCTATAGTCGTCGGACATGGCGGTGGCGGGCCAATCTAGTCCCGGGGTCGTGGGGACGACCCTATAATCGTCGGACAAATCGGCAGCTTGCCAACTTTGGCCCGGGGTCGTGGGGACGACCCTATAATCGTCGGATATGACGGTCGCGGGTTAATCTAGTCCCGGGGTCGTGGGGACGACCCTATAGTCGTCGGACATGTCGGCGGCTGGCCAACTTTGGCCCGGGGTCGTGGGGACGACCCTATAGACGTCGGACATGTCGGCGGCTGGCCAACTTTGGCCCGTGGTTGTGGGGACGACCCTATAATCGTTGGACATGACGGTGGCGGGCCAATCTAGTCCCGGGGTCGTGGGGACGACCCTATAGTCGTCGGACAAGACGGCGGCTGGACATCATTGGCCCGGGGTCGTGGGGACGACCCTATAGTCGTCGGACAAGACGGCGGCTGGACATCTTTGGCCCGGGGTCGTGGGGACGACCCTATAGTCGTCGGACATGTTGGCGACTTGTCAGCCTAGTCCCAGGGTCGTGGGTACGACCCTATAGTCGTCGGACAAGTCGGCGGCGGGCCAACCTTGGCCCGGGGTCGTGGGGACGATCCAATAATAGTCGGACATGTCGGCGGCTGGCCAACTTTGGCCCGTGGTGGTGGGGACGACCCTATAGTCGTTGGACATGACGGTGGCGGGCCAATCTAGTCCCGGGGTCGTGGGGACGACCCTATAGGCGTCGGACAACACGGCGGCTGGACATCTTTGGCCCGGGGTCGTGGGGACGACCCTATAGTCGTCGGACATGTCGGCGGCTGGCCAACTTTGGCCCGTGGTCGTGGGGACGACCCAATAGTGGTCGGACATGTCGGTGGCTGGCCAACCTAGTCCCGAGGTCGTGGGGACGACCCTATAGTCGTCGGACTTGACGGTGGCGGGCCAATCTAGTCCCGGGGTCGTGGAGACGACCCTACAGTCGTCGGACATTTCGGCGGCTTGCCAACTTTGGCCCGGGGTCGTGGGACGACCCTATAGTCGTCGGACTTGACGGTAGCGGGCCAATCTAGTCCCGGGGTCGTGGAGACGACCCTATAGTCGTGGGACATGTCGGCGGCTGGCCAACTTTGGCCCGTGGTTGTGGGGACGACCCTATAGTCGTTGGACATGACGGTGGCGGGCCAATCTAGTCCCGGGGTCGTGGGGACGACCCTATAGTCGTCGGACATGTCGGCGGCTGGCCAACTTTGGACCGGTGTCGTGGGGACGACTCTATAGTCGTCGGAAATGTCGGCGGCTGGCCAACCTGGACCCGGAGTCGTGGGGCCGACCCTATTGTCGTCGGACATGACGGTGGCGGGCCAATCTAGTCTCGGGGTCGTGGGGACGACCCTATAGTCGTCGGACATGTCGGCGGCTGGCCAACTTTGGCCCGGGGTCGTGGGGACGACCCTATAGTCGTCGGACATGTCGGCGGCTGGCCAACTTTGGCCCGTGGTCGTGGGGACGATCCAATAGTCGTCGGACATGTCGGCGGCTGGCCAACTTTGGCCCGTGGTTGTGGGAACGACCCTATAGTCGTTGGACATGACGGTGGCGGGCCAATCTAGTCCCGGGGTCGTGGGGACGACCCTACAGTCTTCGGACATTTCGGCGGCTTGCCAACTTTGGCCCGGGGTCGTGGGGACGACCCTATAATCGTCGGACATTTCGGCGGCATGCCAACTTTGGCCCGTGGTCGTGGGGACGACCCTATAGTCGTTGGACATGACGGTGGCGGGCCAATCTAGTCCCGAGGTCCTGGGGACGACCCTATAGTCGTCGGACAAGTCGGCGGCTGGCCAACCTAGACCCGGGGTCGTGGGGACGACCCTATTGTCGTCGGACATGACGGTGGCGGGCCAATCTAGTCCCGGGGTCGTGGGGACGACCCTATAGTCGTCGAACAATTCGGCGGCGGGCCAAGCTTGTCCCGGGGTCGTGGGGACGACCCTATAATCGTCGGACATGACGGTGGCGGGCCAATCTAGTCCCGGGGTCGTGGGGACGACCCTATAGTCGTCGGACATGTCGGCGGCATGCCAACTTTGGCCCGTGGTCGTGGGGACGACCCTATAGTCGTTGGACATGACGGTGGCGGGCCAATCTAGTCCCGGGGTCGTAGGGACGACCCTATAGTCGTCGGACATGTCGGCGATTGGCCAACATTGGCCCGGGGTCGTGGGGACGACCCTATAGTCATCGGACATGTCGGCGGCTGGCCAACCTAGTCCCGAGGTCGTGGGGACGACCCTATAGTCGTCGGACATGTCGGCGGCTGGCCAACTTTGGCCCGTGGTTGTGGGGACGACCCTATAGTCGTTGGACATGACGGTGGCGGGCCAATCTTGTCCCGGGGTCGTGGGGACGACCCTATAGTCGTCAGACATGACGGTGGCGAGCCAACCTAGTCCCGGGGTCGCGGGGACGACCCTATAGTTGTCGGACAAGTCGGCGGCGAGCCCACCTAGTCGGGGGGTCGTGGGGACGACCCTATAGTCGTCGGACAAGTCGGCGGCCGGCCAACCTAGTCCGGGGGTCGTGGGGACGACCCTATAGTCGTCGGACATGTCGGCGGCTGGCCAACTTTGGCCCGTGGTCGTGGGGACGACCCTATAGTCGTCGGACATAACGGTGGCGGGCCAACCTAGTCCCGGGGTCGTGGGGACGACCCTATAGTCGTCAGACAAGTCGGCGGCGGGCCTACCTAGTCCCGGGGTCGTGGGGACGACCCTATAGTCGTCGGACAAGTCAGCGGCTGGCCTACATTGGCCCGTGGTCGTGGGGACGACCATATAGTCGTCGGACATGACGGTGGCGGGCCAGTCTAGTCCCGGGGTCGTGGGGACGACCCTATATTCGTTGGACATGTCAGCGGCTGGCCAACTTTGGCCCGGTGTCGCGGGGACGACTCTATTGTCGTCGGACATGTCGGCGGCTGGCCAACCTAGACCCGGGGTCGTGGGGACGACCCTATAGTCGTCGGACATGTCGGCGGCTGGCCAACCTAGTCCCGAGGTCGTCGGACTTGACGGTGGCGGGCCAATCTAGTCCCGGGGTCGTGGGGCCGACCCTATAGTCGTCGGACGTTTCGGCGGCTTGCCAACTTTGGCCGTCGTCGGACATGTTGGCGGCTTGTCAACCTAGTCCCGGGGTTGTGGGGACGACCCTATAGTCGTTGGACATGACGGTGGCGGGCCAATCTAGTCCCGGGGTCGTAGGAACGACCCTATAGTCGTCGGACATGTCGGCGGCTTGCCAACTTTGGCCCGGGGTCGTGGGGACGACCCTATACTCGTCGGACATGTCGGCGGCTGGCCAACCTAGTCCCGAGGTCGTGGGGACCACCCTATAGTCGTCGGAAATGTCGGTGGCTGTCCAACTTTGGCCCGTGGTGGTGGGGACGACCCTATAGTCGTTGGACATGACGGTGGCGGGCCAATCTAGTCCCGGGGTCGTGGGGACGACCCTATAGGCGTCGGACAACACGGCGGCTGGACATCTTTGGCCCGGGGTCGTGGGGACGACCCTATAGTCGTCGGACATGTTGGCGACTTGTCAGCCTAGTCCCAGGGTCGTGGGTACGACCCTATAGTCGTCGGACAAGTCGGCGGCGGGCCAACCTTGGCCCGGGGTCGTGGGGACGATCCAATAATAGTCGGACATGTCGGCGGCTGGCCAACTTTGGCCCGTGGTGGTGGGGACGACCCTATAGTCGTTGGACATGACAGTGGCGGGCCAATCTAGTCCCGGGGTCGTGGGGACGACCCTATAGGCGTCGGACAACACGGCGGCTGGACATCTTTGGCCCGGGGTCGTGGGGACGACCCTATAGTCGTCGGACATGTCGGCGGCTGGCCAACTTTGGCCCGTGGTCGTGGGGACGACCCAATAGTGGTCGGACATGTCGGTGGCTGGCCAACCTAGTCCCGAGGTCGTGGGGACGACCCTATAGTCGTCGGACTTGACGGTGGCGGGCCAATCTAGTCCCGGGGTCGTGGAGACGACCCTACAGTCGTCGGACATTTCGGCGGCTTGCCAACTTTGGCCCGGGGTCGTGGGACGACCCTATAGTCGTCGGACTTGACGGTAGCGGGCCAATCTAGTCCCGGGGTCGTGGAGACGACCCTATAGTCGTGGGACATGTCGGCGGCTGGCCAACTTTGGCCCGTGGTTGTGGGGACGACCCTATAGTCGTTGGACATGACGGTGGCGGGCCAATCTAGTCCCGGGGTCGTGGGGACGACCCTATAGTCGTCGGACATGTCGGCGGCTGGCCAACTTTGGACCGGTGTCGTGGGGACGACTCTATAGTCGTCGGAAATGTCGGCGGCTGGCCAACCTGGACCCGGAGTCGTGGGGCCGACCCTATTGTCGTCGGACATGACGGTGGCGGGCCAATCTAGTCTCGGGGTCGTGGGGACGACCCTATAGTCGTCGGACATGTCGGCGGCTGGCCAACTTTGGCCCGGGGTCGTGGGGACGACCCTATAGTCGTCGGACATGTCGGCGGCTGGCCAACTTTGGCCCGTGGTCGTGGGGACGATCCAATAGTCGTCGGACATGTCGGCGGCTGGCCAACTTTGGCCCGTGGTTGTGGGAACGACCCTATAGTCGTTGGACATGACGGTGGCGGGCCAATCTAGTCCCGGGGTCGTGGGGACGACCCTACAGTCTTCGGACATTTCGGCGGCTTGCCAACTTTGGCCCGGGGTCGTGGGGACGACCCTATAATCGTCGGACATTTCGGCGGCATGCCAACTTTGGCCCGTGGTCGTGGGGACGACCCTATAGTCGTTGGACATGACGGTGGCGGGCCAATCTAGTCCCGAGGTCCTGGGGACGACCCTATAGTCGTCGGACAAGTCGGCGGCTGGCCAACCTAGACCCGGGGTCGTGGGGACGACCCTATTGTCGTCGGACATGACGGTGGCGGGCCAATCTAGTCCCGGGGTCGTGGGGACGACCCTATAGTCGTCGAACAATTCGGCGGCGGGCCAAGCTTGTCCCGGGGTCGTGGGGACGACCCTATAATCGTCGGACATGACGGTGGCGGGCCAATCTAGTCCCGGGGTCGTGGGGACGACCCTATAGTCGTCGGACATGTCGGCGGCATGCCAACTTTGGCCCGTGGTCGTGGGGACGACCCTATAGTCGTTGGACATGACGGTGGCGGGCCAATCTAGTCCCGGGGTCGTAGGGACGACCCTATAGTCGTCGGACATGTCGGCGATTGGCCAACATTGGCCCGGGGTCGTGGGGACGACCCTATAGTCATCGGACATGTCGGCGGCTGGCCAACCTAGTCCCGAGGTCGTGGGGACGACCCTATAGTCGTCGGACATGTCGGCGGCTGGCCAACTTTGGCCCGTGGTTGTGGGGACGACCCTATAGTCGTTGGACATGACGGTGGCGGGCCAATCTTGTCCCGGGGTCGTGGGGACGACCCTATAGTCGTCAGACATGACGGTGGCGAGCCAACCTAGTCCCGGGGTCGCGGGGACGACCCTATAGTTGTCGGACAAGTCGGCGGCGAGCCCACCTAGTCGGGGGGTCGTGGGGACGACCCTATAGTCGTCGGACAAGTCGGCGGCCGGCCAACCTAGTCCGGGGGTCGTGGGGACGACCCTATAGTCGTCGGACATGTCGGCGGCTGGCCAACTTTGGCCCGTGGTCGTGGGGACGACCCTATAGTCGTCGGACATAACGGTGGCGGGCCAACCTAGTCCCGGGGTCGTGGGGACGACCCTATAGTCGTCAGACAAGTCGGCGGCGGGCCTACCTAGTCCCGGGGTCGTGGGGACGACCCTATAGTCGTCGGACAAGTCAGCGGCTGGCCTACATTGGCCCGTGGTCGTGGGGACGACCATATAGTCGTCGGACATGACGGTGGCGGGCCAGTCTAGTCCCGGGGTCGTGGGGACGACCCTATATTCGTTGGACATGTCAGCGGCTGGCCAACTTTGGCCCGGTGTCGCGGGGACGACTCTATTGTCGTCGGACATGTCGGCGGCTGGCCAACCTAGACCCGGGGTCGTGGGGACGACCCTATAGTCGTCGGACATGTCGGCGGCTGGCCAACCTAGTCCCGAGGTCGTCGGACTTGACGGTGGCGGGCCAATCTAGTCCCGGGGTCGTGGGGCCGACCCTATAGTCGTCGGACGTTTCGGCGGCTTGCCAACTTTGGCCGTCGTCGGACATGTTGGCGGCTTGTCAACCTAGTCCCGGGGTTGTGGGGACGACCCTATAGTCGTTGGACATGACGGTGGCGGGCCAATCTAGTCCCGGGGTCGTAGGAACGACCCTATAGTCGTCGGACATGTCGGCGGCTTGCCAACTTTGGCCCGGGGTCGTGGGGACGACCCTATACTCGTCGGACATGTCGGCGGCTGGCCAACCTAGTCCCGAGGTCGTGGGGACCACCCTATAGTCGTCGGAAATGTCGGTGGCTGTCCAACTTTGGCCCGGGGGTCGTGGGGACGACCCTATAGTCGTCGGACATGTCGGCGGCGAGCCAACATTGACCCGGGGTCGTGGGGACGACTCTATAGTCGTCGGACATGTCGGCGGCTGGCCAAATATGACCCGGGGACGTGGGGACGACCCTATAGTCTTCGGACAAGTCGGCGGCTGGCCAAATTTGGCCCGGGGTCGTGGGGACGACCCTATAGTCGTCGGAGATGTCGGCGGCTGTCCTACTTTGGCCCGGTGTCTTGGGGACGACTCTATAGTCGTCGGACATGTCGGCGGCTGGCCAACCTAGACCCGGGGTCGTGGGGACGACCCTATAGTCCTCGAACAAGTCGGCGGCTGGCCAACTTTGGCCCGTGGTCGTGGGAACCACCCTATAGTCGTCGGACAAGTCGGCGGCTGGCCAAATATGGCCCGTGGTCGTGGGGACGACCCTATAGTCGTCGGAAATGTCGGCGGCGAGCCAACCTAGTCCCGGCGTCGTGGGGACGACCCTATAATGTTCGGACAATTCGGCAGCTGGCCAAATTTGGCCCGTGGTCGAGAGGACGACCCTATAGTCGTCGGAAATGTCGGCGGCTGACCAACTTTGGCCCGTGGTCGTGAAGACGACCTTATAGTCGTCGGACAAGACGGTGGTGGGCCAATCTAGTCCCGGGGTCGTGGGGACGACCCTATAGTCGTCGGACATGACGGTGTCGGGCCAATCTAGTCCCGGGATCGTGGGGACGACCCTATAGTCGTCGGACATGTTGGCGGCTGGCCAGCTATGGCCCATGGTCGTGGGGACGATCCGATAGTCGTCGGACGTGACGGTGGCTAGCCAATCTAGTCCCGGGCTCGTGGGGACGACCCTATAGTCGTCGGACATGTCGGTGGCGGGCCAATCTAGTACCGGGGTCGTGGGGACGACCCTATAGTCTTTGGACATGTCGGCGGCGGGCCAACTTTGGCCCGTGGTCGTAGGGACGACCCTACAGTCGTCGGACAAGTCGGCGGCGAGCCAACTTTGGGCCGGGGTCGTCGGGACGACCCTATAGTCGTCGGACATATCGGCGGCGAGCCAACCTAGTCCCGGGGTCGTGGGGACGACCCTATAATGGTCGGACAAGTCGGCGGCAGGCCAACCTAGCCCCGGGGTCGTGGGGACGACCCAATAGTCTTCGGACAAGTCGGCGGCTGGCCAACTTTGGCCCGTGGTCGTGGGGACGACCCTACAGTCGTCGGACAAGTCGGCGGCGAGCCAATCTAGTCCCGCGGTCGTGGGGACGACCCTATAGTCGTCGGACAAGTCAGCGGCTGGCCAACATTGGCCCGTGATCGTGGGGACGGCCCTATAGTCGTCGGATATGTCGGCGGCTGGCCAACTTTGGCCCGTGGTCGTGGAGACGACCCTATAGTCGTCGGAAATGACGGTGGCGGGCCAACCTAGTCCCGGGGTCGTGGGGACGACCCTATAGTCGTCGGACAAGTCGGCAGCTTGCCAACTTTGGCACGGAGTCGTGGGGACGACCCTACAGTCGTCGGACAACTCGGCGGCGAGCCAATCTAGTCCCGCGGTCGTGGGCACGACCCTATAGTCGTCGGACAACTCAGCGGCTGGCCAACATTGGCCCGTGGTAGTGGGGACGACCCTATAGTCGTCGGACATATCAGCGGCTGACCAACTTTGGCCCGGGGTCGTGGGGACGACCCTATAGTCGTCGGACAAGTCGGCGGCGGGCCAACCTAGTCCCGGGGTCGTGGGGACGACCCTATAATCGTCGGACATGACAGTGGCGGGCCAATCTAGGCCCGGGTCGGGGGGACGACCCTGTAGTCGTCGGATATGCCGGCGGCTGGCCAAGTTTGGCCCGTGGTCGTGGGGAGGACCCTATACTCGTCGGACAAGTCGGCGGCTGGCCAAATTTGGCCCGTGTTCGTGGGGACGACCCTATAGTCAATGCACTCTAGCGGCTCTATGACAACGAGACGCTGTTTTGATTTGTCTGTGCCGCACCATCGTTCTTATAAATTCACTGCGTCCTTCTCCTACATATCTTCCTATTATTATAACTCCATTCCTGCTAATATACGGTCCCTATCATCGTTTGCTTCATTTAAACTTAGTGCTCGATCTTTCATCCTCTCGCGGTTTCCTATGTAATCGGCTTATTCTTATTCTTGTCTTATTCATAATTTATTTTATCTTATTTTATTGTATTTTAGGTTAGGTTAGGTTGTAGAGCAGCAGTTAATGCTGAACCTCGCCTATTCGCCATTGTAATTTTAGTTGTAATGGTGAATAAAGACATTTAATAATAATAATAATAATAATAATAATAGTCGTCGGACATGACGGTGTCGGGCCAATCTAGTCCCGGGGTCGTGGGGACGACCCTATAGTCGTCGGACAAGTCGGCAGCTAGCCAACTTTGGCACGGAGTCGTGGGGACGACCCTACAGTCGTCGGACAAATCGGCGGCTGGCCAACTTTGGCCCGGGGTCGTGGGGACGACGCTATTGTCGTCGGACAAGTCGGCGGTGAGCCAGCCTAGTCCAGGGGTCGTGGGGACGACCCTACAGTCGTCGGACATGTCGGCGGCTTGCCAACTTTGGCCCGGGGTCGTGGGCACGACCCTATAGTCGTCGGACGTGTTGCCGGCTGCTCAACCTAGTCCCGGGTCGTGGGGACGACCCTATAGTCGTCGGATTTGACGGTGGCGGGCCAATCTAGTCCCGGGGTCGTGGGGACGACCCAATAGTCGTCGGACAAGTCGCCGGCTGGCCAACTTTTGCCCGGGGTCGTGGGGACGACCCTATAGTCGTCGGACATGGCGGTGGCGGGCCAATCTAGTCCCGGGGTCGTGGGGACGACCCTATAATCGTCGGACATGTCGGCGGCTGGCCAACTTTGGCCCGTGGTTGTGGGGACGACCCTATAGTCGTTGGACATGACGGTGGCGGGCCAATCTTGTCCCGGGGTCGTGGGGACGACCCTATAGTCGTCAGACATGACGGTGGCGAGCCAACCTAGTCCCGGGGTCGCGGGGACGACCTTATAGTTGTCGGACAAGTCGGCGGCGAGCCCACCTAGTCGGGGGGTCGTGGGGACGACCCTATAGTCGTCGGACAAGTCGGCGGCCGGCCAACCTAGTCCGGGGGTCGTGGGGACGACCCTATAGTCGTCGGACATGTCGGCGGCTGGCCAACTTTGGCCCGTGGTCGTGGGGACGACCCTATAGTCGTCGGACATAACGGTGGCGGGCCAACCTAGTCCCGGGGTCGTGGGGACGACCCTATAGTCGTCAGACAAGTCGGCGGCGGGCCTACCTAGTCCCGGGGTCGTGGGGACGACCCTATAGTCGTCGGACAAGTCAGCGGCTGGCCTACATTGGCCCGTGGTCGTGGGGACGACCATATAGTCGTCGGACATGACGGTGGCGGGCCAGTCTAGTCCCGGGGTCGTGGGGACGACCCTATAGTCGTCGGACATGGCGGTGGCGGGCCAATCTAGTCCCGGGGTCGTGGGGACGACCCTATAATCGTCGGACAAGTCGGCAGCTTGCCAACTTTGGCCCGGGGTCGTGGGGACGACCCTATAATCGTCGGATATGACGGTCGCGGGCCAATCTAGTCCCGGGGTCGTGGGGACGACCCTATAGTCGTCGGACATGTCGGCGGCTGGCCAACTTTGGCCCGGGGTCGTGGGGACGACCCTATAGACGTCGGACATGTCGGCGGCTGGCCAACTTTGGCCCGTGGTTGTGGGGACGACCCTATAATCGTTGGACATGACGGTGGCGGGCCAATCTAGTCCCGGGGTCGTGGGGACGACCCTATAGTCGTCGGACAAGACGGCGGCTGGACATCATTGGCCCGGGGTCGTGGGGACGACCCTATAGTCGTCGGACAAGACGGCGGCTGGACATCTTTGGCCCGGGGTCGTGGGGACGACCCTATAGTCGTCGGACATGTTGGCGACTTGTCAGCCTAGTCCCAGGGTCGTGGGTACGACCCTATAGTCGTCGGACAAGTCGGCGGCGGGCCAACCTTGGCCCGGGGTCGTGGGGACGATCCAATAATAGTCGGACATGTCGGCGGCTGGCCAACTTTGGCCCGTGGTGGTGGGGACGACCCTATAGTCGTTGGACATGACGGTGGCGGGCCAATCTAGTCCCGGGGTCGTGGGGACGACCCTATAGGCGTCGGACAACACGGCGGCTGGACATCTTTGGCCCGGGGTCGTGGGGACGACCCTATAGTCGTCGGACATGTCGGCGGCTGGCCAACTTTGGCCCGTGGTCGTGGGGACGACCCAATAGTGGTCGGACATGTCGGCGGCTGGCCAACCTAGTCCCGAGGTCGTGGGGACGACCCTATAGTCGTCGGACTTGACGGTGGCGGGCCAATCTAGTCCCGGGGTCGTGGAGACGACCCTACAGTCGTCGGACATTTCGGCGGCTTGCCAACTTTGGCCCGGGGTCGTGGGACGACCCTATAGTCGTCGGACTTGACGGTAGCGGGCCAATCTAGTCCCGAGGTCGTGGGGACGACCCTATAGTCTTCGGACATGACGGTAGCGGGCCAATCTAGACCCGAGGTCGTGGGGACGACCCTATAGTAGTCGGACATGTCGGCGGCTGTCCAACTTTGGCGCGGTGTCGTGGGGACGACTCTATAGTCGTCGGACATGTCGGCAGCTGGCCAACCTAGACCCGGGGTCGTGGGGACGACCCTATTGTCGTCGGACATGACGGTGGCGGGCCAATCTAGTCCCGGGGTCGTGGGGACGACCCTATAGTCGTCGGACTTGACGGTGGCGGGCCAATCTAGTCCCGGGGTCGTGGAGACGACCCTGCAGTCGTCGGACATTTCGGCGGCTTGCCAACTTTGGCCCGGGGTCGTGGGACGACCCTATAGTCGTCGGACTTGACGGTAGCGGGCCAATCTAGTCCCGGGGTCGTGGAGACGACCCTATAGTCGTGGGACATGTCGGCGGCTGGCCAACTTTGGCCCGTGGTTGTGGGGACGACCCTATAGTCGTTGGACATGACGGTGGCGGGCCAATCTAGTCCCGGGGTCGTGGGGACGACCCTATAGTCGTCGGACATGTCGGCGGCTGCCCAACTTTGGACCGGTGTCGTGGGGACGACTCTATAGTCGTCGGAAATGTCGGCGGCTGGCCAACCTGGACCCGGAGTCGTGGGGCCGACCCTATTGTCGTCGGACATGACGGTGGCGGGCCAATCTAGTCTCGGGGTCGTGGGGACGACCCTATAGTCGTCGGACATGTCGGCGGCTGGCCAACTTTGGCCCGGGGTCGTGGGGACGACCCTATAGTCGTCGGACATGTCGGCGGCTGGCCAACTTTGGCCCGTGGTCGTGGGGACGATCCAATAGTCGTCGGACATGTCGGCGGCTGGCCAACTTTGGCCCGTGGTCGTGGGGACGATCCAATAGTCGTCGGATATGCCGGCGGCTGGCCAAGTTTGGCCCGTGGTCGTGGGGAGGACCCTATACTCGTCGGACAAGTCGGCGGCTGGCCAAATTTGGCCCGTGTTCGTGGGGACGACCCTATAGTCAATGCACTCTAGCGGCTCTATGACAACGAGACGCTGTTTTGATTTGTCTGTGCCGCACCATCGTTCTTATAAATTCACTGCGTCCTTCTCCTACATATCTTCCTATTATTATAACTCCATTCCTGCTAATATACGGTCCCTATCATCGTTTGCTTCATTTAAACTTAGTGCTCGATCTTTCATCCTCTCGCGGTTTCCTATGTAATCGGCTTATTCTTATTCTTGTCTTATTCATAATTTATTTTATCTTATTTTATTGTATTTTAGGTTAGGTTAGGTTGTAGACCAGCAGTTAATACTGAACCTCGCCTATTCGCCATTGTAATTTTAGTTGTAATGGTGAATAAAGACATTTAATAATAATAATAATAATAATAATAATAATAGTCGTCGGACATGACGGTGTCGGGCCAATCTAGTCCCGGGGTCGTGGGGACGACCCTATAGTCGTCGGACAAGTCGGCAGCTTGCCAACTTTGGCACGGAGTCGTGGGGACGACCCTACAGTCGTCGGACAAATCGGCGGCTGGCCAACTTTGGCCCGGGGTCGTGGGGACGACGCTATTGTCGTCGGACAAGTCGGCGGTGAGCCAACCTAGTCCAGGGGTCGTGGGGACGACCCTATAGTCGTCGGACATGTCGGCGGCTTGCCAACTTTGGCCCGGGGTCGTGGGCACGACCCTATAGTCGTCGGACATGTTGCCGGCTGCTCAACCTAGTCCCGGGTCGTGGGGACGACCCTATAGTCGTCGGATTTGACGGTGGCGGGCCAATCTAGTCCCGGGGTCGTGGGGACGACCCAATAGTCGTCGGACAAGTCGGCGGCTGGCCAAATTTTGCCCGGGGTCGTGGGGACGACCCTATAGTTGTCGGACATGGCGGTGGCGGGCCAATCTAGTCCCGGGGTCGTGGGGACGACCCTATAATCGTCGGACAAGTCGGCAGCTTGCCAACTTTGGCCCGGGGTCGTGGGGACGACCCTATAATCGTCGGATATGACGGTCGCGGGCCAATCTAGTCCCGGGGTCGTGGGGACGACCCTATAGTCGTCGGACATGTCGGCGGCTGGCCAACTTTGGCCCGGGGTCGTGGGGACGACCCTATAGACGTCGGACATGTCGGCGGCTGGCCAACTTTGGCCCGTGGCTGTGGGGACGACCCTATAATCGTTGGACATGACGGTGGCGGGCCAATCTAGTCCCGGGGTCGTGGGGACGACCCTATAGTCGTCGGACAAGACGGCGGCTGGACATCATTGGCCCGGGGTCGTGGGGACGACCCTATAGTCGTCGGACAAGACGGCGGCTGGACATCTTTGGCCCGGGGTCGTGGGGACGACCCTATAGTCGTCGGACATGTTGGCGACTTGTCAGCCTAGTCCCAGGGTCGTGGGTACGACCCTATAGTCGTCGGACAAGTCGGCGGCGGGCCAACCTTGGCCCGGGGTCGTGGGGACGATCCAATAATAGTCGGACATGTCGGCGGCTGGCCAACTTTGGCCCGTGGTGGTGGGGACGACCCTATAGTCGTTGGACATGACGGTGGCGGGCCAATCTAGTCCCGGGGTCGTGGGGACGACCCTATAGGCGTCGGACAACACGGCGGCTGGACATCTTTGGCCCGGGGTCGTGGGGACGACCCTATAGTCGTCGGACATGTCGGCGGCTGGCCAACTTTGGCCCGTGGTCGTGGGGACGACCCAATAGTGGTCGGACATGTCGGCGGCTGGCCAACCTAGTCCCGAGGTCGTGGGGACGACCCTATAGTCGTCGGACTTGACGGTGGCGGGCCAATCTAGTCCCGGGGTCGTGGAGACGACCCTACAGTCGTCGGACATTTCGGCGGCTTGCCAACTTTGGCCCGGGGTCGTGGGACAACCCTATAGTCGTCGGACTTGACGGTAGCGGGCCAATCTAGTCCCGAGGTCGTGGGGACGACCCTATAGTCTTCGGACATGACGGTAGCGGGCCAATCTAGACCCGAGGTCGTGGGGACGACCCTATAGTAGTCGGACATGTCGGCGGCTGGCCAACTTTGGCCCGGGGTCGTGGGGACGACCCTATAGTCGTCGGACATGTCGGCGGCTGGCCAACTTTGGCCCGTGGTCGTGGGGACGATCCAATAGTCGTCGGACATGTCGGCGGCTGGCCAACTTTGGCCCGTGGTTGTGGGAACGACCCTATAGTCGTTGGACATGACGGTGGCGGGCCAATCTAGTCCCGGGGTCGTGGGGACGACCCTACAGTCTTCGGACATTTCGGCGGCTTGCCAACTTTGGCCCGGGGTCGTGGGGACGACCCTATAATCGTCGGGCATTTCGGCGGCATGCCAACTTTGGCCCGTGGTCGTGGGGACGACCCTATAGTCGTTGGACATGACGGTGGCGGGCCAATCTAGTCCCGAGGTCCTGGGGACGACCCTATAGTCGTCGGACAAGTCGGCGGCTGGCCAACCTAGACCCGGGGTCGTGGGGACGACCCTATTGTCGTCGGACATGACGGTGGCGGGCCAATCTAGTCCCGGGGTCGTGGGGACGACCCTATAGTCGTCGAACAATTCGGCGGCTGGCCAACCTAGTCCCGAGGTCGTGGGGACGACCCTATAGTCGTCGGACATGTCGGCGGCTGGCCAACTTTGGCCCGTGGTTGTGGGGACGACCCTATAGTCGTTGGACATGACGGTGGCGGGCCAATCTTGTCCCGGGGTCGTGGGGACGACCCTATAGTCGTCAGACATGACGGTGGCGAGCCAACCTAGTCCCGGGGTCGCGGGGACGACCCTATAGTTGTCGGACAAGTCGGCGGCGAGCCCACCTAGTCGGGGGGTCGTGGGGACGACCCTATAGTCGTCGGACAAGTCGGCGGCCGGCCAACCTAGTCCGGGGGTCGTGGGGACGACCCTATAGTCGTCGGACATGTCGGCGGCTGGCCAACTTTGGCCCGTGGTCGTGGGGACGACCCTATAGTCGTCGGACATAACGGTGGCGGGCCAACCTAGTCCCGGGGTCGTGGGGACGACCCTATAGTCGTCAGACAAGTCGGCGGCGGGCCTACCTAGTCCCGGGGTCGTGGGGACGACCCTATAGTCGTCGGACAAGTCAGCGGCTGGCCTACATTGGCCCGTGGTCGTGGGGACGACCATATAGTCGTCGGACATGACGGTGGCGGGCCAATCTAGTCCCGGGGTCGTAGGAACGACCCTATAGTCGTCGGACATGTCGGCGGCTTGCCAACTTTGGCCCGGGGTCGTGGGGACGACCCTATACTCGTCGGACATGTCGGCGGCTGGCCAACCTAGTCCCGAGGTCGTGGGGACGACCGTATAGTCGTCGGACATGTCGGCGGCTGGCCAACCTAGCCCCGAGGTCGTGGTAGCGACCCTACAGTCGTCGGACATTTCGGCGGCTTGCCAACTTTGGCCCGGGGTCGTGGGGACGACCCTATAGTCGTCGGACATGTCGGCGGCTGGCTAACATTGGCCCGTGGTCGTGGGGACGACCCAATTATCGTTGGACATATCGGCGGCTGGCCAACTTTGGCCCATGGTCGTGGGGACGACCCTATAGAGTAGTAAGGCAAAGCCGATTCTAACCCAGGTCCTCTGAGGGGAGCGCGGGGCGGGGGGAGGAAGTGACGGCGCGCGGGGGAGTGCGGTGGAGGGAACTATGGGCGCGGGGAGAGCTGGGGAGTGGAAGACCGGTTGCGCGCGCACGAACCGCAGAGTGGGGGAAGCTGTAATCGTGGTGGGGATCAGTCCGGGCCGAGCCGCCGCGGAGACCTCTCCAGACCTGACCCATTGTTGGAAAATTTTCAGAGGGTCGTCCCCTCCCTCTAAAAATTTCTGGGGGCGGGTCTTGTATGAAAAAATCTTTTTTTCAGACTCGATCCGGCCCCCAGAAATTTTTTCCCCCAAATATTGGTTCTAAATCAGATCTACCGCCAGAATATTTTTTTCCAAACCAACCGAGCAAACAAATATGCATCATACATTCTAAAGCTACCAATTTTTCAAACTCCAGCAAACAAATATGCATCATGCATTCATAGCACTGTGAAGAAATGGTATCATCTCAGCGTTCCGATTTAACATCGCAGCATATCGCGCGATTATGCGTAATTTGACTCCTCTGGAGCAGTCGTGCAGGATGTCATTTTCGCGGCGCGAAGAACGTACGAATCACAGAAAGAATTATGCAGCGTCGGCAGAAATGTTTTTTCCATACATATATATGATATAAATTTTTCCCCAACGCAGAGAAATAATACTTTTTAGAAACGTTGAATCTTAAAATTAGGTGGCGAGAAGGAGGAAGGTGGGTAAATAAAATGTAGAGGAAAGAAGGAGGATGGATGACGAGTAAATAAATAATACTTTTCATATTAAGGAGGTTGGGTTTGGAAAGGGTGAAGAAAAAACATTTATGCATTAAAAATTGATTATATTTATTTATGAATTTCCATCTGATGTTTAGACCACCAGTAGAATATTTTAAATACATTTTGCAAAGCACAATGCTTTACATGTCTACAGCATCGCAAAGTATTAACTACATTTAGCTTATTTAGAGATTTGATAGCATCGTAGTCAATGATTATGCGGCGTCAGCAGAAATGTTTTTTCCATACATATATGTGATGGAAATTTTCCCCCAACGCAGAGAAATAATAATTTTGAAACGTCGAATCGGGAGACGGGTAAATAAAATGAAGAAATAATATACGTTTAAGAAATTATATATTGTTACATAGAATATAAAATTAAAAATATAAATATAAATATTTTATTTATGCAATTCTCTCTGGTGTTTAGACCACCAGTTGAATATTTTAAATACATTTTGCAAAGCACAATGCTTCGCGTGTCTGCCACATCGCAGAGTATTAATTACATTTAGCTTATTTAGAGATTTGATATTCTCATAGTCAATGTCCAGCGTCTCAATGATCACATCCGCTCTCGTATTTTCATCGAGGAAATCCACAAGCCAGTCGCGTTTCTGCAACCCTTTAACGTATACGATATAGGGTGTGTCATCTTCTTCATCGATCGCATCAGCTACAGCTTTCGTAATTAGCTGTTTAGCCATACTGTATGGAACGTCTCCATCATCCCACCGTAGTCCATGATGTTTTGCCACCAACCATCGGATGCTTGATTTGTCGGATTTTGTAAGAAGATATTGCGGCATCGAACTCCCAAAAATATAGTGCGAGAGAATTGTTCCCATTCGTAGGACAGCCACTTCCTTGACAACAAATCTTCCATCGACGATGAACCCTTGCAGGTCAACAAATGTTGGTACGACCATTGTCGATACAATTTTAGAGGTCAGCTCGCTTCCAAGACAGATGAGAGAATGAATTCTTTCTCGTAAAGCATCTCGATTTTTTACGATGAAATGTTTGTACGAATTTGACACAGGAGAGGGCGGGGCAAGTAGTATGGCAATTTAATTTATTTTGCGCACCACGTTTGTTAGCGGATTGTATTCAACCACCCGGTCGTGCAGAATCAGACAGTAGGCCGTAGTATTTGCAGGTACATTCTCTTTACATTCAAATTCTATGCGCACGTCCACGGTACCATTTTTAATCGACTCATTTTGTCGCGAGCAATCAATCACCACGAGGGGACCAAATTGTAAAAATTCAGCCACAGTGAATAATGCCTCGTTGCAACTATGTCCATAATACGATTTACGGAAATGTGTATACATGTGAAACAAGATGGCATGCTTATTCTTATCAAAGTCCAAGTTCAAGTCATCATATGGATAAAATTCCGAGTTGAGAAAAAGTTTTACATTGGTCAATTTACAGTGGTCAAACCGAGTAGCATCTTCGGTCATCACATTCTTTCGAGCAGTCTGTAGAGCAAAGATAACGTATCGCGGCTTCTCCAGCTGTGCAGCTGCCTTCACGGCCCACGAATGCTTGGTTGTGCTCTGTAAGAGAGGATACTCGTACAGATCCCACGAGCGAAAACTAATGCTTAGGTTTTGTCCACTTTCCAAAGCAAGGAAGCAACGATAGCTTATTAACATCGTTCAGCGTCACATGAGGCATTCGCCATTGCACTTTAAGTAATTCAATTTCTGGTTCCAACATCGGCGATCCTATTAGAGAATTGTTATCGTTGCGCGATCGTATTAAAATCAATTCGTGACGTGCATTAATAAGCATGCGTTTGTAGTCCTCGCAAAATCCCAACAAATATTTGAGTGGGATGCAAAAATTGAAATGATTTTTCACTATTAGTCCATCATGTCGTTTCAAGCCCCATCCGGCATTCTCCATATTTTTGTCTTCGTCAGATGTCAGCGATACATAGTTTTTAAGCGTGCTAGTTATTCCAACGTTTCTATTGCGGTCAATCTCCACACCATTCAGCTCGTACCGAATCTCATCAAATATGAACGCCATGCAATTATTTCCCAACGTTGTCGTTGATGCATCGTTTGGCTTATTTATCACCAATTTTCCCTCCACGTAGAGGAAACTTTCACATGGTAATGTGTATAAATCCTGCTGCTGTATAGGTATTCTTATCTCATCACTGTATCCAAACGTCGTGTTGACGTATGGGTTGTACGTATGAGTCTCGAGCTTGACGATGCAATCATCAAACATCGGCTTCCCTCCAATGCTTAGAATGTCGGCCATTTTTTCAACTTATATGCGTACAATAAATCCCAATGATTTCAAAAATGTAATGTTCGCAGCACTGAGTCTCTTCTTTTTAGCATAATCAGAGCTGTTGCAGGTGTTGTTGTTGTTGTTGTTGTTGTTGTTGTTGTTGCAAACAATTTCACTTGGAAGAAACGGATTTCTGGAGTCGTTCAACACAAGCATTTCTTTCATTCGCACCACATGTATTATCGACGTCGTCGCACGTGCAGTCTGATGGTAATCTCTTCACCTCGAAAATCGAGCAACCGTCCGTCTTGATCCACAACGCGTATCGTTAGATCCGTAATGACCCGTGCGGTGATCGGAAGGTAAATGATCTGCGCGGGCGTTTCCGATATCTTATATCCTGGTGGAACTCTCGGAGAAAATTCATGTATCGTATGTACTCGCTTCCCATTGTTGTACGCGCCAGCGGTCACGCTACATTCTATGCGAATAATGTTCACGTTCATGATATTAATTGGATCGTCCGATTCGTGCCATTGTCCAGGTTCTAATACCCGATTCGTCGAGAATCCCAGTAGCGATCCAATGTTATTGCGCTTCGTAAAATCTACGATGAACGAGCAGTACAGCTCGCTTTTCATGGTGTTGTTGTTGGGACGCAACACTATAGGATACACATCGTTGTCATCATCAGAGTCATCGAGATTTTTAGGATATCGCTCGAGTAATCGCTGCCTCAAATACTTGGCAATGGCATCTAGTTCGTAGGAGCCGTGTGGAATCCTAATAGTTTCAGGAGTGGTGTCAACACTGCTGTTTTTGATGCCATAGTTCGAGGTGAAGTAGAATTTATCGTTGCTCCAATCGATGTTCGGTATTGTATGATAAGTTTCAAAGGTTGTTAAACCAAGCTCGTAATCATCGTCGCTCAAATCTATGGGTGGAAAGTAGCTTACCGCGAGGGTGCTACTGTTGCCGGTTAGAGTGAATGTTAACGACATATTCCGAGCTGTACGACTCGACTAATACTGAATCAGAATGGTGGGAAGTCAATCCTTAAATTTGGTGCCGATCGTTTGTAGAAAGCGTAGACATAGTTGTCCGCAATTGCTCTGATTATACTTCTGATAAGCTGTTCGATTGTATTCGATTTTCACAACATCTTTATTCAGATATTGTACCAATTCTCTAGGCGGTTGAAGATTCCCGAAGCTGTCGAAATATATAGCTCGACACCCTCTCTTCGCATATGCCACCCAATGAGTTCCCGACCCCTCGACATTGTCCAAATTTACGATACCGCTCTCGTTTCGATGTACTCCTCCGGCAGGTAGTGCATTGCGCATAAAAACACCTCTAAAGAATGGAATACGCATACGTTTTGCCAACTCCTCCAATTGTGCATCGGTAGTTACACCGACAGGCATTATTATTTTCTTTTCGGCGTTTTTTTTTTTCGTTTTGATATTCCCTGTCCGCGCTTGTATGGTGTGAGATAAAGTCCACGACCTTCCATGGAGCGATTATGACGTTGCATTTCCTGCAGCTGATGCTGCGCCGCCTTATTATCGTTTACCGCCTTGGCGATCCCTGCCGCTCCACCAGCTAATGATCCGAGTACACCTAGCAGCGGGAGAAGCGGTAATATACCACCACGTTTTGCTACCGGAAGAATCCGCTTTTGCGATGCCCTCTTTGGAGTCTTTTGGCGGGTTTTTGTTTTCATCCCCATCCCAATTTTCGTCTTGGCCTTCATAGCTGCCCAAACAGCTGTAGCAGCACCTCTTTCACCCAGTGTCGAGTCTCGTGCAACGATGCGTTTTCGCGCTTTGTCAGCGAGAACGTAATCTGCCGCGTGCCGTTCGCCGAGGTCGTTGCTACGCGAATACGCAATATCGTGTTCGCGACACGCTGCGTCCAACGGATTGATGCCTTGATCACCTCTGGCCAATCGTTTTGCCAGATGAGTTCCTGGACCACAAAACTGATATCCTGGGATATGTAATTCGATAGGTAGCGCGTTTATCGCCCGATTTAACAAACCACGGCCTTTCTTTACTCTCGTCGACGACATTCGCCACAGTTTTTTAATCAATGGTGTCGGACGGTCGATATGCGTTCGCTGCCAAGGGCAATTATAATGTTCCAAACACCGACGATACTGCTGAACCTCAGAATCGGCTTTTATATGCTTGGGGAGTCCCACAACTGATCAATGTGCCTGTCAAACTCTCGCAGTAGAATAATCTTTGGTATATATTTCAACTGCTCAGAGGTTAGGTTTCAAATATCGAAATTATCCGACAGGACCAGAAGCATTTTGAATACTGAGCTGTTTTGCTTCGGTGCGGACCTATAAATAGGACGCGTCACCGCTTCGACGTATCAAAATCATTTTTCGCAGTTCGCGGAGAGGATGCGATTTGTGCGACAACCTGTAACGATACGCGTGACAAATTTTGACGATAAATCGCAAATGATGTCTTCGAAAACAATGCACAGACATGGTAGCATGTTACCAAACACAATACGCTGCCTCATTTGTGGTCCATCAAATTGTGGAAAGACCAACGTGTTGGTGAGCTTGTTGGAAAGTCCACACGGAGTCCGCTTCGAGAACGTGTACGTGTATTCCAAGTCGTTGCAGCAGCCGAAATATCAGTATTTGGAAAATTTATTGTCTCCAATAGATGAAATTGGCTACTTTACGTTTTCGAATAACAGTGACGTCATCCCACCGAGCGAATCGCTTCCGAATTCCATTTTTATCTTTGATGACGTGGCATGTGACAAGCAAGATACGATAAGGGAATACTTTGCAATGGGGCGCCACTCGAACGTTGACTGCTTCTATCTCTGTCAGACATATGCAAAGATTCCTAAACATCTTATACGCGACAATGCGAATCTATTGATTCTGTTTAAGCAGGATGGTACCAACTTGAAACATGTGTACAACGATCACGTAAACACTGATATGTCTTACGACGATTTCTGCGCGTTGTGTCGTAATTGTTGGCAACGGGAGTATGGTTTCATGGTAATAGACAAGGATAGCACGATGTCCAATGGACGTTATAGAAAGGGATTTAACGAGTTTGCCATACCATGAGATTGTCAATTGTCGTCGACACGTCGGTGGGAAAGTAACGTCTGCGGTACAACGATGATTGATATCGATAGTCTGGAGATTAAGGATCGCGAGAGAATAGTGAAGGAAATTGCAAAAACCAGCGAATCCATTCGGAAGAAACATCAGGCTTTGAAGACTGGCAAGATGGAGGAAGATATCGCGTTGGAGAGATACTTTAAACCTGTTGTCGAACCCTTAAAACATATCGTGGAAAATATCGTAGCGACAGAAGCTGACACATCACCGCTGATGAGCACAGACGTCGGAGGGTATGAAACATTAACGCCTAAAACAAAAATCCATCTGAATGGAAACATATCGCGCAAGACAAAGAGGAAACCATACACGTCATCGGAATATTCACTCGTAACCTCCACACCAGTTCAATCGAAGCGGAAACGGCAGAATGTCACGTCAAACGATTCCTCGGTTTCTTCTACACCAATAAATACATTTCCCGATGTACAATCGCTCACAACCAATGATGACGACGTTTTCGAAACTAGTCCCGATGAGTCGTTTGCAACATCTATTAGACATCAACTCCAAACATCCGAGGGACAAGAAACGTTGCGCAACCATTTCGGCCCGCTGGGACAAAAATATATGAGTGCAATCCTAAGTAGTGATAGGGATACGACCATGGACTATGTGTATGGCGTATACTTTGGTGATAGTGGAACGATGCTTGGGGATAAAGCTTTCGATATAGACAAAGATGATAATATAATCATCGACGGTGTAAGATACGGAGGAACACCCGGTCTTTACGAACTGATTTTCAAGAGAATTCCTGACGATACCACATACACCGATGCTGATAAACAAAAATATAAAAGTATACTGCTGACAACGAATGCCCACAGACGCGGTCATAACGCTCAAAATCCCATATTGGGCAACAAGGGATACAAGTATAAATATATAATTGCACCACTACTCCCCCGTGTTTCGGCTAGTAGAACAGGGAAAGGTCTAACAACACCACGAGTCATGGTGGTAAACGATAACAAGATCGATTACGTGCACTGGGACGATCCCAACGAGCTGGTGGACCGATTCCGTTTGCTAGAAGCGTCACGTCAGGCGGGTAACAACTCGCACGACAATGAAATTCTATCGATTATCGAGGAACTCCGCGAGGCAGGGCTCATTATAAATTAAGCCGCTCGCCGATGATGTGCACTGTATGCATCGAGATGCCGATCAACAAATTTGGGGTATCACTCGAGAAGAGTGGAGCAGCTAGAATGGACTACTACAAATGGAGCGGTTTGCTTCGAAATTATATGCGAGATAACGCTCTTTGCATGACCGGTGTCGACTTTGATGCAAAATCACGGAAGATACGACGTGTAGCACAACCCACGGCCGACAGCGATGTTGTCAATAAACTATACATGGAAAAGAGCATTAAACTTTTGAGAGAGCAGCAGGAAGAATTAGAGAGGAAGCTGGTCATGTTTCAGAGAGATATGCTGACGCTGCAAAACGGCGTTCAAAATATATCACAGGCGTCGAATTCTATTCCGCAGCAACGCTGCGAAGGAGAATCATGCGAGACGGTTGAACTTGTTCAGAATTTCCTGGGACCAACGGGAAGCACATAATGCACGTACACGATAATTATCACATCATTCGTGTCAAAGACACCTCTGCGATCAAACATGCAGCCATTATCAAAATCCAAGAGTAAAGAAGAAAACCGCGGCCATAAGAAGCAACAACTTGTTGAGGAATTGCATGCTCCAGCTCGAAGACACTTCCCACGGAGGCGCGTCATAGTGCATGGATATGATGATCTGTGGCAAGCTGACGTTGTAGAAATGCGTCCATACTCGCGATTCAACCAAGGTTACCACTACATACTCACCGTCATCGATGTATTGAGCAAGTATGCATGGGCGTTGCCGCTCAAGACTAAAAGTGGTGTTGAGGTGACTAAAGCGTTTGCAAATATATTTAGAGATCGATATCCAAAAAATTTGCAAACTGATCAAGGAAAAGAATTTTACAACGTCGATGTGCAGAAACTCTTGACAAAACATGATATTAATCATTATTCGACGTATTCGGTGATGAAGGCCTCCGTCGTAGAACGTTTCAATCGAACTTTGAAGAACAATATGTGGAAACTGTTTACGCTCAATGGAACCTATAAATGGACCGATGCGCTACCGCGTCTACTTGCAGAATATAACGCACGAAAACATAGAACCATCAAAATGTGTCCTCGCGATGTTACCCCTGCGATCGCCGATAAGCTGCTAGCCACCGTATACAGCAATATAAAGATCGCTGCTCCAGCGAGATTCAAATTGGGCGAGTTTGTGCGCGTAAGCAAATTTAAAACCATCTTCGATAAAGGCTATACGCCGAATTGGACAACGGAGGTGTTCAAGATAGACAAAGTACAGGCAACTAATCCCGCGACGTATCTGCTCGTCGATTCCTGTGGAAAACCAGTCGCCGGAGGATTCTATGATCACGAGCTGCAGCGCGTCACCGATCCTGATGTGTATCTGGTGGAAAAAGTGTTGCGTAGGAAGGGGGATAAGGTATACGTTAAGTGGCTGGGGTTTGATAAATCACACAATTCATGGATAAATAAAAATAATGTATTGTAAAAAAATAAATGCATGGTTCAATAAAAATAATGTATTGGTAAAATAAATACATGTGTACAATTTTATTTGATATAATTCCACTATTTATAAGGATGAGTTAATAAATACAATTGTATGTTCTATACATGTATGTACAGTCAGTGTCTGTATACAGAATTTTACAATTTTGAGCGAGCAGGGGAGACATGTACTCATAATGTCGCGTGCACTGCTACAGGTTGCGATAGTGGATAATGTAACGCTGCTTATCGTATAATGTCGCGAGTAACTTGTTCTGTCTGCTACCAGGTGGTTTGGCACGCGTCGGGCAGAACGGTAGATCTGCATGAGCATCATGCAGACGTTGCGGATATTCCAGATCTATTTAGACGATACACGTTCAGAGTGGTACCATACACGTTCGATTCACGTTCGATACACGTTCAGAGTGATACCATACACGTTCAATTCACGTTCGATAGATGTTCAAAATGGTATCATACACGTTCGATAGATGTTCAAAGTGGTTCGATACACGTTCGATTCACGTTCAGAGTGGTACGATTCACGTTCAATTCACGTTTAGAGCGGTTCGATATACGTTCGATAGATGTTCAAAGTGGTACGATACATGTTCGATAGATGTTCAGAGTAGTACGATTCACGTTCAATTCACGTTCAGAGTGGTATCATACATGTTCAATTCACGTTCAGAGTGGTACAATTCACGTTCGATTAGCGTTCATAGTTGTACGATTCATGTTCGATACACGTTCAGAGTGATACCATACACGTTCGATTCACGTTCGATTCACGTTCACAGTGGTACGATTCATGTTCAAAGTGGTGCAATTCACGTTCGATTCACGTTCAGAGTGGTGTGATACACGTTCAATACACGATCAAAGTGGTTCAATATACGTTCGATAGATGTTCAAAGTGGTTCGATAGATGTTCAAAGTGGTTCGATAGATGTTTGATACGTGATCAAAGTGGTTTGATACACGTTCAGAGTGGTATGATCTAGTCGAATAATGTATCTAAAGAAGAATTCGAAGAAGATGTATGTGAACATTGAGAGGATGGTTAGCGAAGAAGAAAATGAATGTGGAGAACAACAGCATCTTACTTTGCAAAGCTACGCACTTCTCGATTTCATGATAGTAGGGGTTTTTGCATATGTGAGCTTGGAGGAGTTTCTACATGCGAGAGCTTGGAGATGCAGCGAGACTAGTTGCCTTTCAAAGCTTCATCGTGCAGGACGACTGTGAAAGAAAAAAATTAAAATGGGATTACTGAAAATCGCGCCAGAGTGTGACCCTGAGGTATGTACATAACAATATTTTAACATTTTTATCGTGTTTAGTCCTTTAAATCGAGTGAGATTAAATCAGACGATCATGTCAATATTATATCGTGAGTTTCTATGTCTAGGGCTCCTCGCCACCGCTGTCGCCAGTATGGTCCCTAGATTGGGGTTCACCACCACCATCGCCATCACCGCCTTCACCGCCGCAGCCTTCACCGTCACCACCACCGCCTCCACAGGTTGGTAATACTTTGCACTGCTTTGTACATTTGATGTGCTACATTTGATGTGCTAATATTGTATCGTTGTTTGTGTATGTGTTACAGGACTTACCATATCCACAACCGTCGGGAGTCCTGCAACAATCGTACCCCCCATCACCTCCACCACCGCCGTCGCCCCCATCGCCCCCCTCGCCGCAATCGCCGCAATCGCCTCCATCACCCCTATCACCCCCCTCACCACCATCACCCCCCTCACCTACAGCACATCCATCACCACCATCATCCCCATCACCGCCCTCGCCCTCCTTTTATTAGTTTTAATTATTTATATTTTTCCATTTTTCTATTGTTCTATTTGTTTATATTTATATTTATAATCTATATTTTTTCCTTTTATTTATATCATTATCCTTATCATTTTATATTTACTTTGTTCTATTTTTATTTTTTATCATCATTATTATTAGTATTTTTCCGATTTGTAACATATATATTTTTTCCTTTTATTTATTTATTATGTAACAATATATAATTTCTTAAACATACATTACTTCTCAATTTTATTTACTTGTCATCCATCCATTCTCCTTCTTTCCTCTTCGCATAATTTTAAAGCAAACAAAGATGCATCATGCATTCTTAGCACTGTGAAAATGGTATCGTCTCGCGCGATAACGCGTGTAATTTGACTCTTCTGGTGCAGTCGCGCGAGGCGATACCATTTTCACAGTGCTAAGAATGCATGATGCATATTTGTTTGCTACTAGAGTTTGAAAAATTGTTAGCTTTAGAATATATGATGCATATTTGTTTGCTCTGTTGGTTTTGGGGAAAAAATATTCTACATAATGGTTCGCTGGATCATTGATTAAAAATTATTATTTCTCTGCGTTTGGAGAGAAAGTATCTGTGGGTTTGGAAAAAAATATTCTGGCGGCGGATCTGGTTTATAAAAATATTTAGGGAAATAATTTCTGGGGTTGGATCGAGTCTGAAAAAAGATTTTTTCATTCAAGACCCAACCCCAGAAATTTTTAGAGGGAGGGGATGACCCTCACGACCCTCTGAAAATTTTCCAACAATGGGTCAGGTCTGGAGAAGTCTCCGCGGCGGCTCGGCCCGGATTGATCCCCACCACGATTACAGCTTCCCCCACTCTGCGGTTCGTGCGCGCGCAACCGGTCTTCCACTCCCCAGCTCTCCCCGCGCCCATAGTTCCCTCCACCGCACTCCCCCGCGCGCCCTCACTTCCTCCCCCCGCCCCGCGCTCCCCTCAGAGGACCTGGGTTAGAATCGGCTTTGCCTTACTACTCTATAGTCGTTGGACATGACGGTGGCGGGCCAATCTAGTCCCGGGGTCGTAGGGACGACCCTATAGTCGTCGGACATGTCGGCGATTGGCCAACATTGGCCCGGGGTCGTGGGGACGACCCTATAGTCGTCGGAGAAGACGGCGGCTGGACATCTTTGGCCCGGGGTCGTGGGGACGACCCTATAGTCGTCGGACATTTCGGGGGCATGCCACCTTTGGCCCGGGGTCGTGGGGACGACCCTATAGTCGTCGGACATGTCGGCGGCTGGCCAACCTAGTCCCGAGGTCGTGGGGACGACCGTATAGTCGTCGGACATGTCGGCGGCTGGCCAACCTAGCCCCGGGGTCGTGGGGGCGACCCTACAGTCGTCGGACATTTCGGCGGCTTGCCAACTTTGGCCCGGGGCCGTGGGGACGACCCTATAGTCGTCGGACATGTCGGCGATTGGCCAACATTGGCCCGGGGTCGACCCTATAGTCGTCGGACATGACGGTGGCGGGCCAATCTAGTCCCGGGGTCGTAGGGACGACCCTATAGTCGTCGGACATGTCGGCGATTGGCCAACATTGGCCCGGGGTCGTGGGGACGACCCTATAGTCGTCGGAGAAGACGGCGGCTGGACATCTTTGGCCCGGGGTCGTGGGGACGACCCTATAGTCGTCGGACATTTCGGGGGCATGCCACCTTTGGCCCGGGGTCGTGGGGACGACCCTATAGTCGTCGCACATGTTGGCGGCTTGTCAACCTAGTCCCGGGGTCGTAGGCACGATCCAATAGTCGTCGGACATGTCGCCGGCTGGCCAACTTTGGCCCGTGGTTGTGGGGACGACCCTATAGTCGTTGGACATGACGGTGGCGGGCCAATCTAGTCCCGGGGTCGTGGGGACGACCCTACAGTCGTCGGACAAGACGGCGGCTGGACATCATTGGCCCGGGGTCGTGGGGACGACCCTATAGTCGTCGGACATGTCGGCGATTGGCCGACATTGTCCCGGGGTCGTGGGGACGACCCTATAGTCGTCGGAGAAGACGGCGGCTGGACATCTTTGGCCCGGGGTCGTGGGGACGACCCTATAGTCGTCGGACATTTCGGGGGCATGCCACCTTTGGCCCGGGGTCGTGGGGACGACCCTATAGTCGTCGGACATGTCGGCGGCTGGCCAACCTAGTCCCGAGGTCGTGGGGACGACCGTATAGTCGTCGGACATGTCGGCGGCTGGCCAACCTAGCCCCGGGGTCGTGGGGGCGACCCTACAGTCGTCGGACATTTCGGCGGCTTGCCAACTTTGGCCCGGGGCCGTGGGAACGACCCTATAGTCGTCGGACATTTCGGCGGCATGCCATCTTTGGCCCGGGGTCGTGGGGACGACCCTATAGTCGTCGCACATGTTGGCGGCTTGTCAACCTAGTCCCGGGGTCGTAGGCACGATCCAATAGTCGTCGGACATGTCGGCGGCTGGCCAACTTTGGCCCGTGGTTGTGGGGACGACCCTATAGTCGTTGGACATGTCGGCGGCTGGCCAACCTAGTCCCGAGGTCGTGGGGACGACCCTATAGTCGTCGGACTTGACGGTGGCGGGCCAATCTAGTCCCGGGGTCGTGGGGACGACCCTACAGTCGTCGGACTTGACGGTGGCGGGCCAATCTAGTCCCGGGGTCGTGGGGACGACCCTATAGTCGTTGGACATGACGGTGGCGGGCCAATCTAGTCCCGGGGTCGTAGGGACGACCCTATAGTCGTCGGACATGTCGGCGATTGGCCAACATTGGCCCGGGGTCGTGGGGACGAGCCTATAGTCGTCGGACATGTCGGCGGCTGGCCAACCTAGTCCCGAGGTCGTGGGGACGACCCTATAATCGTCGGACTTGACGGTGGCGGGCCAATCTAGTCCCGGGGTCCGTGGGGACCACCCTATAGTCGTCGGAAATGTCGGTGGCTGTCCAACTTTGGCCCGTGGTCGTGAAGACGACCTTATAGTCGTCGGACAAGACGGTGGCGGGCCAACCTAGACCCGGGGTCGTGGGGACGACCCTATAGTCCTCGAACAAGTCGGCGGCTGGCCAACTTTGGCCCGTGGTCGTGGGAACGACCCTATAGTCGTCGGACAAGTCGGCGGCTGGCCAAATATGGCCCGTGGTCGTGGGGACGACCCTATAGTCGTCGGAAATGTCGGCGGCGAGCCAACCTAGTCCCGGCGTCGTGGGGACGACCCTATAATGTTCGGACAAGTCGGCAGCTGGCCAAATTTGGCCCGTGGTCGAGAGGACGACCCTATAGTCGTCGGAAATGTCGGCGGCTGGCCAACTTTGGCCCGTGGTCGTGAAGACGACCTTATAGTCGTCGGACAAGACGGTGGCGGGCCAATCTAGTCCCGGGGTCGTGGGGACGACCCTATAGTCGTCGGACATGACGGTGTCGGGCCAATCTAGTCCCGGGATCGTGGGGACGACCCTATAGTCGTCGGACATGTTGGCGGCTGGCCAGCTTTGGCCCATGGTCGTGGGGACGATCCGATAGTCGTCGGACGTGACGGTGGCGAGCCAACATTGACCGGGGGTCGTGGGGACGACTCTATAGTCGTCGGACATGTCGGCGGCTGGCCAAATATGACCCGGGGACGTGGGGACGACCCTATAGTCTTCGGACAAGTCGGCGGCTGGCCAAATTTGGCCCGGGGTCGTGGGGACGACCCTATAGTCGTCGGAGATGTCGGCGGCTGTCCTACTTTGGCCCGGTGTCTTGGGGACGACTCTATAGTCGTCGGACATGTCGGCGGCTGGCCAACCTAGACCCGGGGTCGTGGGGACGACCCTATAGTCCTCGAACATGTCGGCGGCTCGCCAACTTTGGCCCGTGGTCGTGGGAACCACCCTATAGTCGTCGGACAAGTCGGCGGCTGGCCAAATATGGCCCGTGGTCGTGGGGACGACCCTATAGTCGTCGGAAATGTCGGCGGCGAGCCAACCTAGTCCCGGCGTCGTGGGGACGACCCTATAATGTTCGGACAAGTCGGCAGCTGGCCAAATTTGGCCCGTGGTCGAGAGGACGACCCTATAGTCGTCGGAAATGTCGGCGGCTGGCCAACTTTGGCCCGTGGTCGTGAAGACGACCTTATAGTCGTCGGACAAGACGGTGGCGGCCCAATCTAGTCCCGGGGTCGTGGGGACGACCCTATAGTCGTCGGATATGTCGGCGGCTGGCCAACTTTGACCCGTGGTCGTGGGGACGACCCTATAGTCGTCGGACATGACAGTGGCGGGCCAATCTAGGCCCGGGTCGGGGGGACGACCCTGTAGTCGTCGGATATGCCGGCGGCTGGCCATGTTTGGCCCGTGGTCGTGGGGAGGACCCTATACTCGTCGGACAAGTCGGCGGCTGGCCAAATTTGGCCCGTGGTCGTGGGGACGACCCTATAGTCAATGCACTCTAGCGGCTCTATGACAACGAGACGCTGTTTTGATTTGTCTGTGCCGCACCATCGTTCTTATAAATTCACTGCGTCCTTCTCCTACATATCTTCCTATTATTATAACTCCATTCCTGCTAATATACGGTCCCTATCATCGTTTGCTTCATTTAAACTTAGTGCTCGATCTTTCATCCTCTCGCGGTTTCCTATGTAATCGGCTTATTCTTATTCTTGTCTTATTCATAATTTATTTTATCTTATTTTATTGTATTTTAGGTTAGGTTAGGTTGTAGAGCAGCAGTTAATGCTGAACCTCGCCTATTCGCCATTGTAATTTTAGTTGTAATGGTGAATAAAGACATTTAATAATAATAATGATAATAATAATAATAATAGTCGTCGGACATGACGGTGTCGGGCCAATCTAGTCCCGGGGTCGTGGGGACGACCCTACAGTCTTCGGACATTTCGGCGGCTTGCCAACTTTGGCCCGGGGTCGTGGGGACGACCCTATAATCGTCGGGCATTTCGGCGGCATGCCAACTTTGGCCCGTGGTCGTGGGGACGACCCTATAGTCGTTGGACATGACGGTGGCGGGCCAATCTAGTCCCGAGGTCCTGGGGACGACCCTATAGTCGTCGGACAAGTCGGCGGCTGGCCAACCTAGACCCGGGGTCGTGGGGACGACCCTATTGTCGTCGGACATGACGGTGGCGGGCCAATCTAGTCCCGGGGTCGTGGGGACGACCCTATAGTCGTCGAACAATTCGGCGGCTGGCCAACCTAGTCCCGAGGTCGTGGGGACGACCCTATAGTCGTCGGACATGTCGGCGGCTGGCCAACTTTGGCCCGTGGTTGTGGGGACGACCCTATAGTCGTTGGACATGACGGTGGCGGGCCAATCTTGTCCCGGGGTCGTGGGGACGACCCTATAGTCGTCAGACATGACGGTGGCGAGCCAACCTAGTCCCGGGGTCGCGGGGACGACCCTATAGTTGTCGGACAAGTCGGCGGCGAGCCCACCTAGTCGGGGGGTCGTGGGGACGACCCTATAGTCGTCGGACAAGTCGGCGGCCGGCCAACCTAGTCCGGGGGTCGTGGGGACGACCCTATAGTCGTCGGACATGTCGGCGGCTGGCCAACTTTGGCCCGTGGTCGTGGGGACGACCCTATAGTCGTCGGACATAACGGTGGCGGGCCAACCTAGTCCCGGGGTCGTGGGGACGACCCTATAGTCGTCAGACAAGTCGGCGGCGGGCCTACCTAGTCCCGGGGTCGTGGGGACGACCCTATAGTCGTCGGACAAGTCAGCGGCTGGCCTACATTGGCCCGTGGTCGTGGGGACGACCATATAGTCGTCGGACATGACGGTGGCGGGCCAGTCGAGTCCCGGGGTCGTGGGGACGACCCTATATTCGTTGGACATGTCAGCGGCTGGCCAACTTTGGCCCGGTGTCGTGGGGACGACTCTATTGTCGTCGGACATGTCGGCGGCTGGCCAACCTAGACCCGGGGTCGTGGGGACGACCCTATAGTCGTCGGACATGTCGGCGGCTGGCCAACCTAGTCCCGAGGTCGTCGGACTTGACGGTGGCGGGCCAATCTAGTCCCGGGGTCGTGTGGACGACCCTACAGTCGTCGGACTTGACGGTGGCGGGCCAAGCTTGTCCCGGGGTCGTGGGGACGACCCTATAATCGTCGGACATGACGGTGGCGGGCCAATCTAGTCCTGGGGTCGTGGGGACGACCCTATAATCGTTGGACAAGTCGGCGGCGGGCCAAGCTTGTCCCGGGGTCGTGGGGACGACCCTATAATCGTCGGACATGACGATGGCGGGCCAATCTAGTCCCGGGGTCATGGGGCCGACCCTATAGTCGTCGGACAAGTCGGCGGCGGGCCAAGCTTGTCCCGGGGTCGTGGGGACGACCCTATAATCGTCGGACATGACGGTGGCGGGCCAATCTAGTCCCGGGGTCGTGGGGCCGACCCTATAGTCGTCGGACGTTTCGGCGGCTTGCCAACTTTGGCCGTCGTCGGACATGTTGGCGGCTTGTCAACCTAGTCCCGGGGTTGTGGGGACGACCCTATAGTCGTTGGACATGACGGTGGCGGGCCAATCTAGTCCCGGGGTCGTAGGAACGACCCTATAGTCGTCGGACATGTCGGCGGCTTGCCAACTTTGGCCCGGGGTCGTGGGGACGACCCTATACTCGTCGGACATGTCGGCGGCTGGCCAACCTAGTCCCGAGGTCGTGGGGACGACCGTATAGTCGTCGGACATGTCGGCGGCTGGCCAACCTAGCCCCGGGGTCGTGGGGGCGACCCTACAGTCGTCGGACATTTCGGCGGCTTGCCAACTTTGGCCCGGGGCCGTGGGGACGACCCTATAGTCGTCGGACATGTCGGCGATTGGCCAACATTGGCCCGGGGTCGACCCTATAGTCGTCGGACATGACGGTGGCGGGCCAATCTAGTCCCGGGGTCGTAGGGACGACCCTATAGTCGTCGGACATGTCGGCGATTGGCCAACATTGGCCCGGGGTCGTGGGGACGACCCTATAGTCGTCGGAGAAGACGGCGGCTGGACATCTTTGGCCCGGGGTCGTGGGGACGACCCTATAGTCGTCGGACATTTCGGGGGCATGCCACCTTTGGCCCGGGGTCGTGGGGACGACCCTATAGTCGTCGCACATGTTGGCGGCTTGTCAACCTAGTCCCGGGGTCGTAGGCACGATCCAATAGTCGTCGGACATGTCGCCGGCTGGCCAACTTTGGCCCGTGGTTGTGGGGACGACCCTATAGTCGTTGGACATGACGGTGGCGGGCCAATCTAGTCCCGGGGTCGTGGGGGCGACCCTACAGTCGTCGGACAAGACGGCGGCTGGACATCATTGGCCCGGGGTCGTGGGGACGACCCTATAGTCGTCGGACATGTCGGCGATTGGCCGACATTGTCCCGGGGTCGTGGGGACGACCCTATAGTCGTCGGAGAAGACGGCGGCTGGACATCTTTGGCCCGGGGTCGTGTGGACGACCCTATAGTCGTCGGACATTTCGGGGGCATGCCACCTTTGGCCCGGGGTCGTGGGGACGACCCTATAGTCGTCGGACATGTCGGCGGCTGGCCAACCTAGTCCCGAGGTCGTGGGGACGACCGTATAGTCGTCGGACATGTCGGCGGCTGGCCAACCTAGCCCCGGGGTCGTGGGGGCGACCCTACAGTCGTCGGACATTTCGGCGGCTTGCCAACTTTGGCCCGGGGCCGTGGGAACGACCCTATAGTCGTCGGACATGTCGGCGATTGGCCAACATTGGCCCGGGGTCGTGGGGACGACCCTATAGTCGTCGGAGAAGACGGCGGCTGGACATCTTTGGCCCGCGGTCCTGGGGACGACCCTATAGTCGTCGGACATTTCGGCGGCATGCCATCTTTGGCCCGGGGTCGTGGGGACGACCCTATAGTCGTCGCACATGTTGGCGGCTTGTCAACCTAGTCCCGGGGTCGTAGGCACGATCCAATAGTCGTCGGACATGTCGGCGGCTGGCCAACTTTGGCCCGTGGTTGTGGGGACGACCCTATAGTCGTTGGACATGTCGGCGGCTGGCCAACCTAGTCCCGAGGTCGTGGGGACGACCCTATAGTCGTCGGACTTGACGGTGGCGGGCCAATCTAGTCCCGGGGTCGTGGGGACGACCCTACAGTCGTCGGACTTGACGGTGGCGGGCCAATCTAGTCCCGGGGTCGTGGGGACGACCCTATAGTCGTTGGACATGACGGTGGCGGGCCAATCTAGTCCCGGGGTCGTAGGGACGACCCTATAGTCGTCGGACATGTCGGCGATTGGCCAACATTGGCCCGGGGTCGTGGGGACGAGCCTATAGTCGTCGGACATGTCGGCGGCTGGCCAACCTAGTCCCGAGGTCGTGGGGACGACCCTATAATCGTCGGACTTGACGGTGGCGGGCCAATCTAGTCCCGGGGTCCGTGGGGACCACCCTATAGTCGTCGGAAATGTCGGTGGCTGTCCAACTTTGGCCCGTGGTCGTGAAGACGACCTTATAGTCGTCGGACAAGACGGTGGCGGGCCAACCTAGACCCGGGGTCGTGGGGACGACCCTATAGTCCTCGAACAAGTCGGCGGCTGGCCAACTTTGGCCCGTGGTCGTGGGAACGACCCTATAGTCGTCGGACAAGTCGGCGGCTGGCCAAATATGGCCCGTGGTCGTGGGGACGACCCTATAGTCGTCGGAAATGTCGGCGGCGAGCCAACCTAGTCCCGGCGTCGTGGGGACGACCCTATAATGTTCGGACAAGTCGGCAGCTGGCCAAATTTGGCCCGTGGTCGAGAGGACGACCCTATAGTCGTCGGAAATGTCGGCGGCTGGCCAACTTTGGCCCGTGGTCGTGAAGACGACCTTATAGTCGTCGGACAAGACGGTGGCGGGCCAATCTAGTCCCGGGGTCGTGGGGACGACCCTATAGTCGTCGGACATGACGGTGTCGGGCCAATCTAGTCCCGGGATCGTGGGGACGACCCTATAGTCGTCGGACATGTTGGCGGCTGGCCAGCTTTGGCCCATGGTCGTGGGGACGATCCGATAGTCGTCGGACGTGACGGTGGCTAGCCAATCTAGTCCCGGGCTCGTGGGGACGACCCTATAGTCGTCGGACATGTCGGTGGCGGGCCAATCTAGTCCCGGGGTCGTGGGGACGACCCTACAGTCGTCGGACTTGACGGTGGCGGGCCAATCTAGTCCCGGGGTCGTGGGGACGACCCTATAGTCGTTGGACATGACGGTGGCGGGCCAATCTAGTCCCGGGGTCGTAGGGACGACCCTATAGTCGTCGGACATGTCGGCGATTGGCCAACATTGGCCCGGGGTCGTGGGGACGAGCCTATAGTCGTCGGACATGTCGGCGGCTGGCCAACCTAGTCCCGAGGTCGTGGGGACGACCCTATAATCGTCGGACTTGACGGTGGCGGGCCAATCTAGTCCCGGGGTCCGTGGGGACCACCCTATAGTCGTCGGAAATGTCGGTGGCTGTCCAACTTTGGCCCGGGGGTCGTGGGGACGACCCTATAGTCGTCGGACATGTCGGCGGCGAGCCAACATTGACCCGGGGTCGTGGGGACGACTCTATAGTCGTCGGACATGTCGGCGGCTGGCCAAATATGACCCGGGGACGTGGGGACGACCCTATAGTCTTCGGACAAGTCGGCGGCTGGCCAAATTTGGCCCGGGGTCGTGGGGACGACCCTATAGTCGTCGGAGATGTCGGCGGCTGTCCTACTTTGGCCCGGTGTCTTGGGGACGACTCTATAGTCGTCGGACATGTCGGCGGCTGGCCAACCTAGACCCGGGGTCGTGGGGACGACCCTATAGTCCTCGAACATGTCGGCGGCTGGCTAACATTGGCCCGTGGTCGTGGGGACGACCCAATTATCGTTGGACATATCGGCGGCTGGCCAACTTTGGCCCATGGTCGTGGGGACGACCCTATAGTCGTTGGACATGACGGTGGCGGGCCAATCTAGTCCCGGGGTCGTAGGGACGACCCTATAGTCGTCGGACATGTCGGCGATTGGCCAACATTGGCCCGGGGTCGTGGAGACGACCCTATAGTCGTCGGAGAAGACGGCGGCTGGACATCTTTGGCCCGGGGTCGTGGGGACGACCCTATAGTCGTCGGACATTTCGGGGGCATGCCACCTTTGGCCCGGGGTCGTGGGGACGACCCTATAGTCGTCGGACATGTCGGCGGCTGGCCAACCTAGTCCCGAGGTCGTGGGGACGACCGTATAGTCGTCGGACATGTCGGCGGCTGGCCAACCTAGCCCCGGGGTCGTGGGGGCGACCCTACAGTCGTCGGACATTTCGGCGGCTTGCCAACTTTGGCCCGGGGCCGTGGGGACGACCCTATAGTCGTCGGACATGTCGGCGATTGGCCAACATTGGCCCGGGGTCGACCCTATAGTCGTCGGACATGACGGTGGCGGGCCAATCTAGTCCCGGGGTCGTAGGGACGACCCTATAGTCGTCGGACATGTCGGCGATTGGCCAACATTGGCCCGGGGTCGTGGGGACGACCCTATAGTCGTCGGAGAAGACGGCGGCTGGACATCTTTGGCCCGGGGTCGTGGGGACGACCCTATAGTCGTCGGACATTTCGGGGGCATGCCACCTTTGGCCCGGGGTCGTGGGGACGACCCTATAGTCGTCGCACATGTTGGCGGCTTGTCAACCTAGTCCCGGGGTCGTAGGCACGATCCAATAGTCGTCGGACATGTCGCCGGCTGGCCAACTTTGGCCCGTGGTTGTGGGGACGACCCTATAGTCGTTGGACATGACGGTGGCGGGCCAATCTAGTCCCGGGGTCGTGGGGACGACCCTACAGTCGTCGGACAAGACGGCGGCTGGACATCATTGGCCCGGGGTCGTGGGGACGACCCTATAGTCGTCGGACATGTCGGCGATTGGCCGACATTGTCCCGGGGTCGTGGGGACGACCCTATAGTCGTCGGAGAAGACGGCGGCTGGACATCTTTGGCCCGGGGTCGTGGGGACGACCCTATAGTCGTCGGACATTTCGGGGGCATGCCACCTTTGGCCCGGGGTCGTGGGGACGACCCTATAGTCGTCGGACATGTCGGCGGCTGGCCAACCTAGTCCCGAGGTCGTGGGGACGACCGTATAGTCGTCGGACATGTCGGCGGCTGGCCAACCTAGCCCCGGGGTCGTGGGGGCGACCCTACAGTCGTCGGACATTTCGGCGGCTTGCCAACTTTGGCCCGGGGCCGTGGGAACGACCCTATAGTCGTCGGACATGTCGGCGATTGGCCAACATTGGCCCGGGGTCGTGGGGACGACCCTATAGTCGTCGGAGAAGACGGCGGCTGGACATCTTTGGCCCGGGGTCGTGGGGACGACCCTATAGTCGTCGGACATTTCGGGGGCATGCCACCTTTGGCCCGGGGTCGTGGGGACGACCCTATAGTCGTCGCACATGTTGGCGGCTTGTCAACCTAGTCCCGGGGTCGTAGGCACGATCCAATAGTCGTCGGACATGTCGCCGGCTGGCCAACTTTGGCCCGTGGTTGTGGGGACGACCCTATAGTCGTTGGACATGACGGTGGCGGGCCAATCTAGTCCCGGGGTCGTGGGGGCGACCCTACAGTCGTCGGACAAGACGGCGGCTGGACATCATTGGCCCGGGGTCGTGGGGACGACCCTATAGTCGTCGGACATGTCGGCGATTGGCCGACATTGTCCCGGGGTCGTGGGGACGACCCTATAGTCGTCGGAGAAGACGGCGGCTGGACATCTTTGGCCCGGGGTCGTGGGGACGACCCTATAGTCGTCGGACATTTCGGGGGCATGCCACCTTTGGCCCGGGGTCGTGGGGACGACCCTATAGTCGTCGGACATGTCGGCGGCTGGCCAACCTAGTCCCGAGGTCGTGGGGACGACCGTATAGTCGTCGGACATGTCGGCGGCTGGCCAACCTAGCCCCGGGGTCGTGGGGGCGACCCTACAGTCGTCGGACATTTCGGCGGCTTGCCAACTTTGGCCCGGGGCCGTGGGAACGACCCTATAGTCGTCGGACATGTCGGCGATTGGCCAACATTGGCCCGGGGTCGTGGGGACGACCCTATAGTCGTCGGAGAAGACGGCGGCTGGACATCTTTGGCCCGCGGTCCTGGGGACGACCCTATAGTCGTCGGACATTTCGGCGGCATGCCATCTTTGGCCCGGGGTCGTGGGGACGACCCTATAGTCGTCGCACATGTTGGCGGCTTGTCAACCTAGTCCCGGGGTCGTAGGCACGATCCAATAGTCGTCGGACATGTCGGCGGCTGGCCAACTTTGGCCCGTGGTTGTGGGGACGACCCTATAGTCGTTGGACATGTCGGCGGCTGGCCAACCTAGTCCCGAGGTCGTGGGGACGACCCTATAGTCGTCGGACTTGACGGTGGCGGGCCAATCTAGTCCCGGGGTCGTGGGGACGACCCTACAGTCGTCGGACTTGACGGTGGCGGGCCAATCTAGTCCCGGGGTCGTGGGGACGACCCTATAGTCGTTGGACATGACGGTGGCGGGCCAATCTAGTCCCGGGGTCGTAGGGACGACCCTATAGTCGTCGGACATGTCGGCGATTGGCCAACATTGGCCCGGGGTCGTGGGGACGAGCCTATAGTCGTCGGACATGTCGGCGGCTGGCCAACCTAGTCCCGAGGTCGTGGGGACGACCCTATAATCGTCGGACTTGACGGTGGCGGGCCAATCTAGTCCCGGGGTCCGTGGGGACCACCCTATAGTCGTCGGAAATGTCGGTGGCTGTCCAACTTTGGCCCGTGGTCGTGAAGACGACCTTATAGTCGTCGGACAAGACGGTGGCGGGCCAACCTAGACCCGGGGTCGTGGGGACGACCCTATAGTCCTCGAACAAGTCGGCGGCTGGCCAACTTTGGCCCGTGGTCGTGGGAACGACCCTATAGTCGTCGGACAAGTCGGCGGCTGGCCAAATATGGCCCGTGGTCGTGGGGACGACCCTATAGTCGTCGGAAATGTCGGCGGCGAGCCAACCTAGTCCCGGCGTCGTGGGGACGACCCTATAATGTTCGGACAAGTCGGCAGCTGGCCAAATTTGGCCCGTGGTCGAGAGGACGACCCTATAGTCGTCGGAAATGTCGGCGGCTGGCCAACTTTGGCCCGTGGTCGTGAAGACGACCTTATAGTCGTCGGACAAGACGGTGGCGGGCCAATCTAGTCCCGGGGTCGTGGGGACGACCCTATAGTCGTCGGACATGACGGTGTCGGGCCAATCTAGTCCCGGGATCGTGGGGACGACCCTATAGTCGTCGGACATGTTGGCGGCTGGCCAGCTTTGGCCCATGGTCGTGGGGACGATCCGATAGTCGTCGGACGTGACGGTGGCTAGCCAATCTAGTCCCGGGCTCGTGGGGACGACCCTATAGTCGTCGGACATGTCGGTGGCGGGCCAATCTAGTCCCGGGGTCGTGGGGACGACCCTACAGTCGTCGGACTTGACGGTGGCGGGCCAATCTAGTCCCGGGGTCGTGGGGACGACCCTATAGTCGTTGGACATGACGGTGGCGGGCCAATCTAGTCCCGGGGTCGTAGGGACGACCCTATAGTCGTCGGACATGTCGGCGATTGGCCAACATTGGCCCGGGGTCGTGGGGACGAGCCTATAGTCGTCGGACATGTCGGCGGCTGGCCAACCTAGTCCCGAGGTCGTGGGGACGACCCTATAATCGTCGGACTTGACGGTGGCGGGCCAATCTAGTCCCGGGGTCCGTGGGGACCACCCTATAGTCGTCGGAAATGTCGGTGGCTGTCCAACTTTGGCCCGGGGGTCGTGGGGACGACCCTATAGTCGTCGGACATGTCGGCGGCGAGCCAACATTGACCCGGGGTCGTGGGGACGACTCTATAGTCGTCGGACATGTCGGCGGCTGGCCAAATATGACCCGGGGACGTGGGGACGACCCTATAGTCTTCGGACAAGTCGGCGGCTGGCCAAATTTGGCCCGGGGTCGTGGGGACGACCCTATAGTCGTCGGAGATGTCGGCGGCTGTCCTACTTTGGCCCGGTGTCTTGGGGACGACTCTATAGTCGTCGGACATGTCGGCGGCTGGCCAACCTAGACCCGGGGTCGTGGGGACGACCCTATAGTCCTCGAACATGTCGGCGGCTGGCTAACATTGGCCCGTGGTCGTGGGGACGACCCAATTATCGTTGGACATATCGGCGGCTGGCCAACTTTGGCCCATGGTCGTGGGGACGACCCTATAGTCGTTGGACATGACGGTGGCGGGCCAATCTAGTCCCGGGGTCGTAGGGACGACCCTATAGTCGTCGGACATGTCGGCGATTGGCCAACATTGGCCCGGGGTCGTGGAGACGACCCTATAGTCGTCGGAGAAGACGGCGGCTGGACATCTTTGGCCCGGGGTCGTGGGGACGACCCTATAGTCGTCGGACATTTCGGGGGCATGCCACCTTTGGCCCGGGGTCGTGGGGACGACCCTATAGTCGTCGGACATGTCGGCGGCTGGCCAACCTAGTCCCGAGGTCGTGGGGACGACCGTATAGTCGTCGGACATGTCGGCGGCTGGCCAACCTAGCCCCGGGGTCGTGGGGGCGACCCTACAGTCGTCGGACATTTCGGCGGCTTGCCAACTTTGGCCCGGGGCCGTGGGGACGACCCTATAGTCGTCGGACATGTCGGCGATTGGCCAACATTGGCCCGGGGTCGACCCTATAGTCGTCGGACATGACGGTGGCGGGCCAATCTAGTCCCGGGGTCGTAGGGACGACCCTATAGTCGTCGGACATGTCGGCGATTGGCCAACATTGGCCCGGGGTCGTGGGGACGACCCTATAGTCGTCGGAGAAGACGGCGGCTGGACATCTTTGGCCCGGGGTCGTGGGGACGACCCTATAGTCGTCGGACATTTCGGGGGCATGCCACCTTTGGCCCGGGGTCGTGGGGACGACCCTATAGTCGTCGCACATGTTGGCGGCTTGTCAACCTAGTCCCGGGGTCGTAGGCACGATCCAATAGTCGTCGGACATGTCGCCGGCTGGCCAACTTTGGCCCGTGGTTGTGGGGACGACCCTATAGTCGTTGGACATGACGGTGGCGGGCCAATCTAGTCCCGGGGTCGTGGGGACGACCCTACAGTCGTCGGACAAGACGGCGGCTGGACATCATTGGCCCGGGGTCGTGGGGACGACCCTATAGTCGTCGGACATGTCGGCGATTGGCCGACATTGTCCCGGGGTCGTGGGGACGACCCTATAGTCGTCGGAGAAGACGGCGGCTGGACATCTTTGGCCCGGGGTCGTGGGGACGACCCTATAGTCGTCGGACATTTCGGGGGCATGCCACCTTTGGCCCGGGGTCGTGGGGACGACCCTATAGTCGTCGGACATGTCGGCGGCTGGCCAACCTAGTCCCGAGGTCGTGGGGACGACCGTATAGTCGTCGGACATGTCGGCGGCTGGCCAACCTAGCCCCGGGGTCGTGGGGGCGACCCTACAGTCGTCGGACATTTCGGCGGCTTGCCAACTTTGGCCCGGGGCCGTGGGAACGACCCTATAGTCGTCGGACATGTCGGCGATTGGCCAACATTGGCCCGGGGTCGTGGGGACGACCCTATAGTCGTCGGAGAAGACGGCGGCTGGACATCTTTGGCCCGCGGTCCTGGGGACGACCCTATAGTCGTCGGACATTTCGGCGGCATGCCATCTTTGGCCCGGGGTCGTGGGGACGACCCTATAGTCGTCGGACATGTCGGCGGCTGGCCAACCTAGTCACGAGGTCGTGGGGACGACCCTATAGTCGTCGGATTTCACGGTGGCGGGCCAATCTAGTCCCGGGGTCGTGGGGACGACCCTACAGTCGTCGGACATTTCGGCGGCTGGCCAACTTTGGCCCGTAGTCGTGGGGACGATCCAATAGTCGCCGGACATGACGGTGGCGGGCCAATCTAGACCCGGGGTCGTAGGAACGACCCTATAGTCGTCGGACATGTCGGCGATTGGCCAACATTGGCCCGGGGTCGTGGGGACGACCCTATAGTCGTCGGACATTGCGGCGGCATGCCGACTTTGGCCCGGGGTCGTGGGGACGACCCTATAGTCGTTGGACATGTTGGCGGCTTGTCAACCTACCCCGAGGTCGTGGGGACGACCCAATAATCGTCGGACATGACGGTGGCGGGCCAATCTACTCCCGGGGTCGTGGGGACAATCGTATAGTCGTCGGACATTTCGGCGGCTTGCCAACTTTGGCCCGGGGTCGTGGGGACGACCCTATAGTCGTCGGACATGTCGGCGGCTGGCTAACTTTGGCCCGTGGTCGTGGGGACGACCCAATAGTCGTTGGACATATCGGCGGCTGGCCAACTTTGGCCCATGGTCGTGGGGACGACCCTATAGTCGTCGGACATTTCGGCGCTTGCCAACTTTGGCCGGGGGTCGTGGGGACGACCCTACAGTCGTCGGACATTTCGGCGGCTGGCCAACCTAGGCACGGGGACGTGGGGGCGACCCTACAGTCGTCGGACATTTCGGCGGCTTGCCAACTTTGGCCCGGGGTCGTGGGGACGACCCTATAGTCGTCGGACATGTTGGCGGCTTGTCAACCTAGTCCCGGGGACGTGGGGACGACCCTATAGTCGCCGGACATGTCAGCGGCTGTCCAACTTTGGCCCGGTGTCGTGGGGACGACTCTATAGTCGTCGGACTTGTCGGCGGCTGGCCAACCTAGACCCGGGGTCGTGGGGACGACCCTATTGTCGTCGGACATGACGGTGGCGGGCCAATCTATTCCCGGGGTCGTACGGACGACCCTATAGTCGTCGGACATGATGGCGATTGGCCAACATTGGCCCGGGGTCGTGGGGACGACTCTATAGTCGTCGGACATGTTGGCGGCTTGTCAGCCTAGTCCCGGGGTCGTGGGTACGACCCTATAGTCGTCGGACAAGTCGGCGGCGGGCCAACCTTGTCCCGGGGTCGTGGGGACGACCCTATAGTCGTTGGACATGACGATGGCGGGCCAATCTAGTCCCGGGGTCGTGGGGACGACCCTATAGTCGTCGTACAAGTCGGCGGCGGGCCAAGCTTGTCCCGTGGTCGTGGGGACGATCCGATAGTTGTCGGTCATGACGGTGGCGGGCCAATCTAGTCCTGGGGTCGTGGGGACGACCCTATAGTCGTCGGACATTTCGGCGGCTTGCCAACTTTGGCCGTCGTCGGACATGTTGGCGGCTTGTCAACCTAGTCCCGGGGTTGTGGGGACGACCCTATAGTCGTTGGACATGACGATGGCGGGCCAATCTAGTCCCGGGGTCGTGGGGACGACCGTATAGTCGTCGGACATGACGGTGGCGGGCCAATCTAGTCCCGGGGTCGTGGGGACGACCCTATAGTCGTCGGACAAGATGGCGGCTGGACATCTTTGGCTCGGGGTCGGGGGGCGACACTACAGTCGTCGGACATTTCGGCGGCTTGCCAACTTTGGCCCGGGGTCGTGTGGACGACCCTATAGTCGTCGGACATGTCGGCGGCTGGCTAACTTTGGCCCGTGGTCGTGGGGACGACCCAATAGTCGTTGGACATATCGGCGGCTGGCCAACTTTGGCCCATGGTCGTGGGGACGACCCTATAGTCGTCGGACATTTCGGCGGCTTGCCAACTTTGGCCGGGGGTCGTGGGGACGACCCTATAGTCGTCGGACATTTCGGCGGCATGCCACCTTTGGCCCGGGGTCGTGGGGACGACCCTATAGTCGTCGGACATGTCGGCGGCTGGCCAACTTTGGCCCGGTGTCGTAGGGACGACACTATAGTCGTCGGAAATGTCGGCGGCTGGCCAACCTGGACCCGGGGTCGTGGGGACGACCCTATTGTCGTCGGACATGACGGTGGCGGGCCAATCTAGTCTCGGGGTCGTGGGGACGACCCTATAGTCGTCGGACAAGTCGGTGGCGAGCCAACAATGACCCGGGTTCGTGGGGACGACTCTATAGTCGTCGGACATGTCGGCGGCTGGCCAACTTTGGCCATTGGTCGTGGGGACGACCCTATAGTCGTCGAACATGTCGGCGGCTGGCCATCTTTGGCCCGTGGTAGTGGGGAAGACCCTATAGCCGTCGGATATGACGGTCGCGGGCCAATCTAGTCCCGGGGTCGTGGGGACGACCCTATAGTCGTCGGACAAGCCGGCGGCTGGCCAACTTTGACCCGTGGTCGTGGGGAAGACCCTATAGCCGTCGGATATGACGGTCGCGGGCCAATCTAGTCCCGGGGTCGTGGGGACGAACCTATAGTCGTCGGACAAGTCGGCGGCTGGCCAACTTTTGCCCGTGGTCGTGGGGACGACTGTTTAGTCGCCGGACATGTCGGTCGCGGGCCAATCTAGTCCCGGTGCCGTGGGGACGACCCTATAATCGTCGGACAAGTCGGCAGCTTGCCAACTTTGGCCCGGGGTCGTGGGGACGACCCTATAGTCGTCGGACAAGCCGGCGGCTGGCCAACTTTGGCCCGTGGTCGTGGGGAAGACCCTATAGCCGTCGGATATGACGGTCGCGGGCTAATCTAGTCCCGGGGTCGTGGGGACGACCCTATAGTCGTCGGACATGTAGGCGGCTGGCCAACCTATTCCCGAGGTCGTGGGGACGACCCTATTGTCGTCGGACATGACGGTGGCGGGCCAACTTTGGCCCCTGGTCTTGGGGACGACCCTATAGTCATCAGACATGTCGGCGGCGAGCCAACCTAGTCCGGGCGTCGTGGGGACGACCCTATAGTCGTCGGACATGTCGGCGGCTTGCCAACTTTGGCCCGGGATCGTGGGGACGACCCTATAGTCGTCGGATATGTCGGCGGCTGGCCAACCTAGTCCCGAGGTCGTGGGGACGACCCTATAGTCGTCGGATATGTCGGCGGCTGGCCAACCTAGTCCCGAGGTCGTGGGGACGACCCTATAGTCGTCGGACATTTCGGCGGCATGCCATCTTTGGCCCGGGGTCGTGGGGACGACCCTATAGTCGTCGGACATGTTGTCGGCTTGTCAACCTAGTCCCGGGGTCGCGGGGACGACCCTATAGTCGTCGGACATGTCGCGGGCGGGTCAACGTAGGCCCAGGATCGTGGGGACGACCCTATAGTCGTCGGATATGTCGGCGGTTGGCCAACCTAGTCCCGGGGTCGTGGGGAGGACCGTGTAGTCGTCGGACAATTCGGCGGCCGGCCAACTTTGGCCCGGGGTCGTGGGGACGACCCTATAGTCGTCGGACATGTCGGCGGCTGGCCAACCTAGTCCGGGGTCGTGGGGACGACCCTATAGTCGTCGGACATGTCGGCGGCTGGCCAATCCAGTCCCGGGGTCGTGGGGACGACCCTATTGTCGTCGGACATGTCGGCGGCTGGCCAATCTAGTACCGGGGTCGTGGGGAGGACCGTATAGTCGTCGGACAATTCGGCGGCCGGCCAACTTTGGCCCGGGGTTGCGGGGACGACCCTATAGTCGCCGGACATGTCGGCGGCTGGCCAACCTAGTCCCGAGGTCGTGGGGGCGACCCTATAGTCGTCGGACATGTCGGCGGCTGGCCAACCTATTCTCGAGGTCGTGGGGACGACCCTATTGTCGTCGGACATGACGGTGGCGGGCCAACTTTGGCCCCTGGTCTTGGGGACGACCCTATAGTCGTCAGACATGTCGGCGGCGAGCCAACCTAGTCCGGGGGTCGTGGGGGCGACCCTATAGTCGTCGGACAAGTCGGTGGCGGGCCAATCTAGTCCCGCGGTCGTAGGGACGACCCTATAGTCGTCGGACATGTCGGCGGCTGGCCAACCTATTCCCGAGGTCGTGGGGACGACCCTATTGTCGTCGGACATGACGGTGGCGGGCCAACTTTGGCCCCTGGTCTTGGGGACGACCCTATAGTCGTCAGACATGTCGGCGGCGAGCCAACCTAGTCCGGGGGTCGTGGGGGCGACCCTATAGTCGTCGGACAAGTCGGTGGCGGGCCAATCTAGTCCCGGGGTCGTAGGGACGACCCTATAGTCATCGGACATGTTGGCGGCTGGCCAACTTTGGCCTGGTGTCGTGGAGACGACTGTATAGTTGTCGGACATTTCGGCGGCAGGCCAACTTTGGCCCCTGGTCTTGGGGACGACCCTATAGTCGTCAGACATGTCGGCGGCTGGCCAATCTAGTCCCGGGGTCGTGGGGACGAACCTATTGTCGCCGGACATGTCGGCGGCCGGCCAATCTAGTCCCGGGGTCGTGGGGAGGACCGTATAGTCGTCGGACAATTCGGCGGCCGGCCAACTTTGGCCCGGGGTCGTGGGGACGACCCTATAGTCGTCGGACATGTCGGCGGCTGGCCAATCTAGTCCCGGGGTCGTGGGGACGACCCTATAGTCGTCGGACATGTCGCCGGCGGGTCAACGTAGGCCCAGGAACGTGGGGACGACCCTATAGTCGTCGGATATGTCGGCGGTTGGCCAACCTAGTCCCGGGGTCGTGGGGAGGACCGTGTAGTCGTCGGACAATTCGGCGGCCGGCCAACTTTGGCCCGGGGTCGTGGGGACGACCCTATAGTCGTCGGACATGTCGGCGGCTGGCCAACCTAGTCCGGGGTTGTGGGGACGACCCTATAGCCGTCGGACATGTCGGCGGCTGGCAAACCTAGTCCCGAGGTCGTGGGGACGACCCTATAGTGGTCGGACATGTAGGCGGCTGGCCAATCCAGTCCCGGGGTCGTGGGGACGACCCTATTGTCGTCGGACATGTCGGCGGCTGGCCAATCTAGTACCGGGGTCGTGGGGAGGACCGTATAGTCGTCGGACAATTCGGCGGCCGGCCAACTTTGGCCCGGGGTTGCGGGGACGACCCTATAGTCGTCGGACATGTCGGCGGCTGGCCAACATATTCCCGAGGTCGTGGGGACGACCCTATAGTCGTCGGACATGTCGCCGGCGGGTCAACGTAGGCCCGGGGTCGTGGGGACGACCCTATAGTCGTCGGACATTTCGGCGGCTTGCCAACTTTGGCCGTCGTCGGACATCGTGGCGGCTTGTCAATCTAGTCCCGGGGTTGTGGGGACGACCCTATAGTCGTTGGACATGACGGTGGCGGGCCAATCTAGTCCCGGGTTCGTAGGAACGACCCTATAGTCGTCGGACATGTCGGCGGCTTGCCAACTTTGGCCCGGGATCGTGGGGACGACCCTATAGTCGTCGGATATGTCGGCGGCTGGCCAACCTAGTCCCGAGGTCGTGGGGACGACCCTATAGTCGTCGGACATTTCGGCGGCATGCCATCTTTGGCCCGGGGTCGTGGGGACGACCCTATAGTCGTCGGACATGTTGTCGGCTTGTCAACCTAGTCCCGGGGACGTGGGGATGACCCTATAGTCGTTGGACATGACGATGGCGGGCCAATCTAGTCCCGGGGTCGTAGGGACGACCCTATAGTCGTCGGACATGTCGGCGATTGGCCAACATTGGCCCGGGGTCGTGGGGACGACCCTATAGTCGTCGGACATGTCGGCGGCTGGCCAACCTAGTCACGAGGTCGTGGGGACGACCCTATAGTCGTCGGATTTCACGGTGGCGGGCCAATCTAGTCCCGGGGTCGTGGGGACGACCCTACAGTCGTCGGACATTTCGGCGGCTGGCCAACTTTGGCCCGTAGTCGTGGGGACGATCCAATAGTCGCCGGACATGACGGTGGCGGGCGAATCTAGTCCCGGGGTCGTAGGAACGACCCTATAGTCGTCGGACATGTCGGCGATTGGCCAACATTGGCCCGGGGTCGTGGGGACGACCCTATAGTCGTCGGACATTGCGGCGGCATGCCGACTTTGGCCCGGGGTCGTGGGGACGACCCTATAGTCGTCGGACATGTTGGCGGCTTGTCAACCTAGTCCCGAGGTCGTGGGGACGACCCAATAATCGTCGGACATCACGGTGGCGGGCCAATCTACTCCCGGGGTCGTGGGGACGATCGTATAGTCGTCGTACATGTCGGCGGCTGGCCAACCTAGCCCCGGGGTCGTGGGGGCGACCCTACAGTCGTCGGACATTTCGGCGGCTTGCCAACTTTGGCCCGGGGTCGTGGGGACGACCCTATAGTCGTCGGACAGGTCGGCGGCTGGCTAACTTTGGCCCGTGGTCGTGGGGACGACCCAATAGTCGTTGGACATATCGGCGGCTGGCCAACTTTGGCCCATGGTCGTGGGGGCGACCCTATAGTCGTCGGACAAGTCGGTGGCGGGCCAATCTAGTCCCGGGGTCGTAGGGACGACCCTATAGTCATCGGACATGTTGGCGGCTGGCCAACTTTGGCCTGGTGTCGTGGAGACGACTGGATAGTTGTCGGACATTTCGGCGGCAGGCCAACTTTGGCCCCTGGTCTTGGGGACGACCCTATAGTCGTCAGACATGTCGGCGGCTGGCCAATCTAGTCCCGGGGTCGTGGGGACGAACCTATTGTCGTCGGACATGTCGGCGGCCGGCCAATCTAGTCCCGGGGTCGTGGGGAGGACCGTATAGTCGTCGGACAATTCGGCGGCCGGCCAACTTTGGCCCGGGGTCGTGGGGACGACCCTATAGTCGTCGGACATGTCGGCGGCTGGCCAATCTAGTCCCGGGGTCGTGGGGACGACCCTATAGTCGTCGGACATGTCGCCGGCGGGTCAACGTAGGCCCAGGATCGTGGGGACGACCCTATAGTCGTCGGATATGTCGGCGGTTGGCCAAACTAGTCCCGGGGTCGTGGGGAGGACCGTGTAGTCGTCGGACAATTCGGCGGCCGGCCAACTTTGGCCCGGGGTCGTGGGGACGACCCTATAGTCGTCGGACATGTCGGCGGCTGGCCAACCTAGTCCGGGGTTGTGGGGACGACCCTATAGCCGTCGGACATGTCGGCGGCTGGCAAACCTAGTCCCGAGGTCGTGGGGACGACCCTATAGTGGTCGGACATGTAGGCGGCTGGCCAATCCAGTCCCGGGGTCGTGGGGACGATCCTATTGTCGTCGGACATGTCGGCGGCTGGCCAATCTAGTACCGGGGTCGTGGGGAGGACCGTATAGTCGTCGGACAATTCGGCGGCCGGCCAACTTTGGCCCGGGGTTGCGGGGACGACCCTATAGTCGTCGGACATGTCGGCGGCTGGCCAACATATTCCCGAGGTCGTGGGGACGACCCTATAGTCGTCGGACATGTCGCCGGCGGGTCAACGTAGGCCCGGGGTCGTGGGGACGACCCTATAGTCGTCGGACATTTCGGCGGCTTGCCAACTTTGGCCGTCGTCGGACATCGTGGCGGCTTGTCAATCTAGTCCCGGGGTTGTGGGGACGACCCTATAGTCGTTGGACATGACGGTGGCGGGCCAATCTAGTCCCGGGTTCGTAGGAACGACCCTATAGTCGTCGGACATGTCGGCGGCTTGCCAACTTTGGCCCGGGATCGTGGGGACGACCCTATAGTCGTTGGACATGACGATGGCGGGCCAATCTAGTCCCGGGGTCGTAGGGACGACCCTATAGTCGTCGGACATGTCGGCGATTGGCCAACATTGGCCCGGGGTCGTGGGGACGACCCTATAGTCGTCGGACATGTCGGCGGCTGGCCAACCTAGTCACGAGGTCGTGGGGACGACCCTATAGTCGTCGGATTTCACGGTGGCGGGCCAATCTAGTCCCGGGGTCGTGGGGACGACCCTACAGTCGTCGGACATTTCGGCGGCTGGCCAACTTTGGCCCGTAGTCGTGGGGACGATCCAATAGTCGCCGGACATGACGGTGGCGGGCCAATCTAGACCCGGGGTCGTAGGAACGACCCTATAGTCGTCGGACATGTCGGCGATTGGCCAACATTGGCCCGGGGTCGTGGGGACGACCCTATAGTCGTCGGACATTGCGGCGGCATGCCGACTTTGGCCCGGGGTCGTGGGGACGACCCTATAGTCGTCGGACATGTTGGCGGCTTGTCAACCTAGCCCCGAGGTCGTGGGGACGACCCAATAATCGTCGGACATGTTGGCGGCTTGTCAACCTAGTCCCGGGGTTGTGGGGACGACCCTATAGTCGTTGGACATGACGGTGGCGGGCCAATCTAGTCCCGGGGTCGTAGGAACGACCCTATAGTCGTCGGACAAGTCGGCGGCGGGCCAACCTTGTCCCGGGGTCGTGGGGACGACCCTATAGTCGTCGGACATGACGGTGGCGGGCCAATCTAGTCCCGGGGTCGTGGGGACGACCCTATAGTCGTCGGACAAGGCGGCGGCTTGCCAACTTTGGCCCGGGGTCGTGGGGACGACCCTATAGTCGTCGGACATGTCGGCGGCTGGCCAACCTAGTCCCGAGGTCGTAGGGACGGCCATATAGTCGTCGGACTTCACGGTGGCGGGCCAATCTAGTCCCGGGGTCGTGGGGACGACCCTACAGTCGTCGGACATTTCGGCGGCTTGCCAACTTTGGCCCGGGGTCGTGGGGACGACCCTATAGTCGTCGGACATGACGGTGGCGGACCAATCTAGTCCCGGGGTCGTGGGGACGACCCTATAGTCGTCGGACATGTCAGCGGCTGGCCAACTTTGGCCCGGTGTCGTGGGGACGACCCTATAGTCGTCGGATTTCACGGTGGCGGGCCAATCTAGTCCCGGGGTCGTGGGGACGACCCTATAGTCGTCGGACAGGTCGGCGGCTGGCTAACTTTGGCCCGTGGTCGTGGGGACGATCCTATAGTCGTCGGACTTGACGGTGGCGGGCCAATCTAGTCCCGGGGTTGTGGAGACGACCCTATAGTCGTCGGATATGTCGGCGGCTGGCCAACTTTGGCCCATGGTCGTGGGGACGACCCTATAGTCGTTGGACATGACGGTGGCGGGCCAATCTAGTCCCGGGGTCGTAGGGACGACCCTATAGTCGTCGGACATGTCGGCAATTGGCCAACATTGGCCCGGGGTCGTGGGGACGACCCTATAATCGTCGGACATGTCGGCAATTGGCCAACATTGGCCCGGGGTCGTGGGGACGACCCTATAGTCGTCGGAGAAGACGGCGGCTGGACATCTTTGGCCCGCGGTCCTGGGGACGACCCTATAGTCGTCGGACATTTCGGCGGTATGCCATCTTTGGCCCGGGGTCGTGGGGACGACCCTATAGTCGTCGGACATGTTGGCGGCTTGTCAACCTAGTCCCGGGGTCGTGGGGACGACCCTATAGTCGTTGGACATGACGATGGCGGGCCAATCTAGTCCCGGGGACGTGGGGACGACCCTACATTCGTCGGACATTTCGGCGGCTTGCCAACTTTGGCCCGGGGTCGTGGGGACGACCCTATAGTCGTCGGACATGTCGGCGGCTGGCCAACTTTGGCCCGTGGTCGTGGGGACGATCTAATAGTCGCCGGACATGTCGGCGGCTGGCCAACTTTGGCCCGTGGTCGTGGGGACGATCCGATAGTCGTCGGACATGTCGGCGGCTGGCCAACTTTGGCCCGTAGTCGTGGGGACGATCCGATAGTCGTCGGACATGTCGGCGGCTGGCCAACTTTGGCCCGTAGTCGTGGGGACGATCCAATAGTCGCCGGACATGACGGTGGCGGGCCGACTTTGGCCCGGGGTCGTGGGGACGACCCTATAGTCGTCGGACATGTTGGCGGCTTGTCAACCTAGTCCCGAGGTCGTGGGGACGACCCTATAATCGTCGGACATGGCGGTGGCGGGCCAATCTAGTCCCGGGGTCGTAGGTACGATCCTATAGTCGTCGGACATGTCGGCGATTGGCCAACATTGGCCCGGGGTCTTGGGGACGACCCTATAATCGTCGGACATGTCGGCGGCTGGCCAACCTAGTCCCGAGGTCGTGGGGACGACCCTATAGTCGTCGGACTTGTCGCTGGCGGGCCAATCTAGTCCCGGGGTCGTGGGGACGACCCTACAGTCGTCGGACATGTCGGCGGCTGGCCAACTTTGGCCCGTGGTCGTGGGGACGATCTAATAGTCGCCGGACATGTCGGCGGCTGGCCAACTTTGGCCCGTGGTCGTGGGGACGATCCGATAGTCGTCGGACATGTCGGCGGCTGGCCAACTTTGGCCCGTAGTCGTGGGGACGATCCGAGAGTCGTCGGACATGTCGGCGGCTTGCCAACTTTGGCCCGGGGTCGTGGGGACGACCCTATAGTCGTCGGACATGTCGGCGGCTGGCTAACTTTGGCCCGTGGTCGTGGGGACGACCCAATAGTCGTTGGACATGTCGGCGGCTGGCCAACTTTGGGCCATGGTCGTGGAGACGATCCTATAGTCGTCGGACTTGACGGTGGCGGGCCAATCTAGTCCCGGGGTTGTGGAGACGACCCTATAGTCGTCGGATATGTCGGCGGCTGGCCAACTTTGGCCCATGGTCGTGGGGACGACCCTATAGTCGTTGGACATGACGGTGGCGGGCCAATCTAGTCCCGGGGTCGTAGGGACGACCCTATAGTCGTCGGACATGTCGGCAATTGGCCAACATTGGCCCGGGGTCGTGGGGACGACCCTATAGACGTCGGAGAAGACGGCGGCTGGACATCTTTGGCCCGCGGTCCTGGGGACGACCCTATAGTCGTCGGACATTTCGGCGGTATGCCATCTTTGGCCCGGGGTCGTGGGGACGACCCTATAGTCGTCGGACATGTTGGCGGCTTGTCAACCTAGTCCCGGGGTCGTGGGGACGACCCTATAGTCGTTGGACATGACGATGGCGGGCCAATCTAGTCCCGGGGACGTGGGGACGACCCTACAGTCGTCGGACAAGCCGGCGGCTTGCCAACTTTGGCCCGGGGTCGTAGGGACGACCCTATAGTCGTCGGACATGACGGTGGCGGACCAATCTAGTCCCGGGGTCGTGGGGACAACCCTATAGTCGTCGGACATGTCGGCGGCTGGCCAACTTTGGCCCGTGGTCGTGGGGACGATCCAATAGTCGCCGGACATGTCGGCGGCTGGCTAACTTTGGCCCGTGGTCGTGGGGACGATCCGATAGTCGTCGGACATGTCGGCGGCTGGCCAACCTAGACCCAGGGTCGTGGGGACGCCCCTATAGTCGTCGGACAAGACGGCGGCTGGACATCCTTGGCTCGCGGTCGTGGGGACGACCCTATAGTCGTCGGATATTTCGGCGGCTTGTCAACCTAGTCCCGGGGTCGTGGGGACGACCCTATAGTCGTTGGACATGACGGTGGCGGGCCAATCTAGTCTCGGGGTCGTGGGGACGACCCTATAGTCGTCGGACATGACGGTGGCGGGCCAGTCTAGTCCCGGGGTCGTGGGGACGACCCTATAATCGTCGGACAAGCCGGCGGCTGGCCAACTTTGGCCCGTGGTCGTGGGGACGACCCTATAGTCGTCGGACAAGTCGGCGGCCGTCCAACTTTGGCCCGGGGTCGTGGGGACGACCCTATAGTCGTCGGACTTGACGGTGGCGGGCCAATCAAGTCCCGGGGTCGTGGGGACGACCCTATAGTCGACAGACATGTCGGTGGCGAGCCAACCTAGTCCCGGGGTCGTAGGGACGACCCTATAGTCGTCGGACAAGTCGGCGGCGGGCCTACCTAGTCCCGGGGTCGTGGGGACGACCCTATAGTCATCGGATAAGTCGGCAGCTTGCCAACTTTGGCCCGGGGTCGTGGGAACGACCCTATAGTCGTCGGACAAGTCGGCGGCGAGCCCACCTAGTCCGGGGGTCGTGGGGACGACCCTATAGTCGTCGGATATGTCGGCGGCTGGCCAACTTTGGCCCGGGGTCGTGGGGACGACCCTATAGTCGTCGGATATGTCGGCGGCTGGCCAACTTTGGCCCGTGGTCGTGGGGACGACCCTATAGCCGTCGGACAAGTCGGCGGCGGGCCAACCTAGTCCCGGGGTCGTGGGGACGACCCTATAATCGTCGGACAAGCCGGCGGCTGGCCAACTTTGGCCCGTGGTCGTGGGGACGACCCTATAGTCGTCGGACAAGTCGGCGGCCGTCCAACTTTGGCCCGGGGTCGTGGGGACGACCCTATAGTCGTCGGACTTGACGGTGGCGGGCCAACTTTGGCGCGTGGTCGTGGGGACGATCCGATTGTCGTCGGACATGTCGGCGGCTGGCCAACTTTGGCCCGTGGTCGTGGGGACGATCCAATAGTCGTCGGACATTTCGGCGGCTGGCCAACTTTGGCGCGTGGGCGTGGTGACGATCCGATTGTCGTCGGACATGTCGGCGGCTGGCCATCCTAGCCCCGGGGTCGTGGGGACGACCCTATTGTCGTCGGACATGGCGGTGGCGGGCCAATCTAGTCCCGTGGTCGTGGGGACGCCCCTATAGTCTTCCGACATGACGGTAGCGGGCCAATCTAGACCCGAGGTCCTGGGGACGACCCTATAGTAGTCGGACATGTCGGCGGCTGTCCAACTTTGGCCCGGTGTCGTGGGGACGACTCTATAGTCGTCGGACATGTCGGCGGCTGGCCAACCTAGTCCCGGGGTCGTGGGGACGACCCTATAGTCGTCGGACATTTCGGCGGCTTGCCAACTTTGGCCCGGGGTCGTGGGGACGACTCTATAGTCGTCGGAAATGTCGGCGGCTGGCCAACCTGGACTCGGGGTCGTGGGGACGACCCTATAGTCGTCGGACAAGACGGCGGCTGGATATCTTTGGCCCGGGGTCGGGGGACGACCCTATAGTCGTCGGACATGTCGGCGTCTGGCCAACTTTGGCCCGGGGTCGGGGGGACGACTCTATAGTCGTCGGAAATGTCGGCGGCTGGCCAACCTGGACTCGGGGTCGTGGGGACGACCCTATAGTCGTCGGACAAGACGGCGGCTGGACATCTTTGGCCCGGGGTCGTGGGGACGACCCTATAGTCGTCGGACATGTCGGCGGCTGTCCAACTTTGGCCCGGTGTCGTGGGGACGACTCTATAGTCGTCGGAAATGTCGGCCGCTGGCCAACCTGGCCCGGGGTCGTGGGGACGACCCTATTGTCGTCGGACATGACGGTGGCGGGCCAATCTAGTCTCGGGGTCGTGGGGACGACCCTATAGTCGTCGGACATGTCGGCGGCTGGCCAACTTTGGCCCGGGGTCGTGGGGACGACCCTATAGTCGTCGGACATGTCGGCGGCTGGCCAACTTTGGCCCGGTGTCGTGGGGACAACCCTATAGTCGTGGGACATTTCGGCGGCATGCCAACTTTGGCCCGTGGTCGTGGGGACGACCCTATAATTGTTGGACATGACGGTGGCGGGCTAATCTAGTCCCGGGGTCGTAGGGACGACCCTATAGTCGTTGGACATGTCGGCGATTGGCCAACATTGGCCCGGGGTCGTGGGGACGACCCTATATTCGTCGGACATGTCGGCGGCTGGCCAACCTAGACCCGGGGTCGTGGGGACGACCCTATTGTCGTCGGACATGACGGTGGCGGGCCAATCTAGGCCCGGGGTCGTAGGGACGACCCTATAGTCGTCGGGCAAGTCGGCGGCGGGCCAAGCTTGTCCCGGGGTCGTGGGGACGACCCTATAATCGTCGGACATGTCGGCGGCTGGCCAACCTAGACCCGGGGTCGTGGGGACGACCCTATTGTCGTCGGACATGACGGTGGCGGGCCAATCTAGTCCCGGTGTCGTGGGGACGACCCTATAGTCGTCGGGCAAGTCGGCGGCTGGCCAACCTAGACCCGGGGTCGTGGGGACGATCCGATTGTCGTCGGACATGTCGGCGGCTGGCCAACTTTGGCACCGTGGTCGTGGGGACGATCCAATAGTCGTCAGACATGTCGGCGGCTGGCCAACCTGGACCCGGGGTCGTGGGGACGACCCTATTGTCGTCGGACATGACGGTGGCGGGCCAATCTAGTCTCGCGGTCGTGGGGACGACCCTATAATCGTCGGACATGACGGTGGCGGGCCAATCTAGTCCCGGGGTCGTGGGTACGACCGTATAGTCGTCGGACATGTCGGCGGCTGGCCAACTTTGGCCCGGTGTCGTGGGGACGACCCTATAGTCGTCGGACATTTCGGCGGCATGCCAACTTTGGCCCGTGGTCGTTGGGACGACCCTATAGTCGTCGGACATGTCGGCGGCTGGCCAACTTTGGCCCGGTGTCGTGGGGACGACCCTATAGTCGTCGGACATTTCGGCGGCATGCCAACTTTGGCCCGTGGCCGTGGGGACGACCCTGAAGTCGTCGGACATGACGGTGGCGGGCCAATCTAGTCCCGGGGTCGTGGGGACGACCGTATAGTCGTCGGACTTGACGGTGGCGGGCCAATCTAGTCCCGGGGTCGTGGGTACGACCGTATAGTCGTCGGACAAGTCGGCGGCTGGCCAACTTTGGCCCGGGGCCGTGGGAACGACCCTATAGTCGTCGGACAAGTCGGCGGCGGGCCAATCTAGTCCCGGGGTCGTAGGGACGACCCTATAGTCGTCGGACATGTTGGCGGCTGGCCAACTTTGGCCTGGTGTCGTGGGGACGACTGTATAGTTGTCGGACATTTCGGCGGCAGGCCAACTTTGGCCCCTGGTCATGGGGACGACCCTATAATCGTCGGACATGTCGGCAGCTGGCCAACCTAGACCCGGGGTCGTGGGGACGACCCTATTGTCGTCGGACAAGTCGGCGGTGGGCCAACCTAGTCCCGGGGTCGTGGGGACGACCCTATAGTCGTCGGACATGTCGGCGGCTGGCCAACTTTGGCCCGGTGTCGTAGGGACGACACTATAGTCGTCGGAAATGTCGGCGGCTGGCCAACCTGGACCCGGGGTCGTGGGGACGACCCTATTGTCGTCGGACATGACGGTGGCGGGCCAATCTAGTCTCGGGGTCGTGGGGACGACCCTATAGTCGTCGGACATGTCGGCGGCTGGCCAACTTTGGCCCGGGGTCGTGGGGACGACTCTATAGTCGTCGGAAATGTCGGCGGCTGGCCAACCTGGACTCGGGGTCGTGGGGACGACCCTATAGTCGTCGGACAAGACGGCGGCTGGACATCTTTGGCCCGGGGTCGTGGGGACGACCCTATAGTCGTCGGACATGTTGGCGGCTTGTCAGCCTAGACCCGGGGTCGTGGGGACGACCCTATAGTCGTCGGACATGTCGACGGCTGGCCAACTTTGGCCCGTGGTTGTGGGGACGACCCTATAGTCGTTGGAAATGACGGTGGCGGGCCAATCTAGTCCCGGGGTCGTGGGGACGACCCTATAGTCGTCGGACAAGACGGCGGCTGGACATCTTTGGCCCGGGGTCGTGGGGACGACCCTATAGTCGTCGGACATGTTGGCGGCTTGTCAGCCTAGTCCCAGGGTCGTGGGTACGACCCTATAGTCGTCGGACAAGTCGGCGGCGGGCCAACTTTGGCCCGTGGTTGTGGGGACGACCCTATAGTCGTTGGACATGACGGTGGCGGGCCAATCTAGTCCCGGGGTCGTGGGGACGACCCTATAGTCGTCGGAAATGTCGGCGGCTGGCCAACCTGGACCCGGGGTCGTGGGGACGACCCTATTGTCGTCGGACATGACGGTGGCGGGCCAATCTAGTCTCGCGGTCGTGGGGACGACCCTATAATCGTCGGACATGACGGTGGCGGGCCAATCTAGTCCCGGGGTCGTGGGGACGACCCTATAGTCGTCGGACATGTCGGCGGCTGGCCAACTTTGGCCCGGTGTCGTGGGGACGACCCTATAGTCGTCGGACATTTCGGCGGCATGCCAACTTTGGCCCGTGGTCGTGGGGACGACCCTATAATTGTTGGACATGACGGTGGCGTGCTAATCTAGTCCCGGGGTCGTAGGGACGACCCTATAGTCGTTGGACATGTCGGCGATTGGCCAACATTGGCCCGGGGTCGTGGGGACGACCCTATATTCGTCGGACATGTCGGCGGCTGGCCAACTTTGGCCCGTGGTTGTGGGGACGACTCTATAGTCGTCGGACATGTCGGCGGCTGGCCAACCTAGACCCGGGGTCGTGGGGACGACCCTATTGTCGTCGGACATGACGGTGGCGGGCCAATCTAGGCCCGGGGTCGTGGGGACGACCCTATAGTCGTCGGACAAGTCGGCGGCGGGCCAAGCTTGTCCCGGGGTCGTGGGGACGACCCTATAATCGTCAGACATGACGGTGGCGGGCCAATCTAGTCCCGGGGTCGTGGGGACGACCCTATAATCGTTGGACATGACGGTGGCGGGCCAATCTACTCCCGGGGTCGTAGGGACGACCCTATAGTCGTCGGGCAAGTCGGCGGCGGGCCAAGCTTGTCCCGGGGTCGTGGGGACGACCCTATAATCGTCGGACATGTCGGCGGCTGGCCAACCTAGACCCGGGGTCGTGGGGACGACCCTATTGTCGTCGGACATGACGGTGGCGGGTCAATCTAGTCCCGGTGTCGTGGGGACGACCCTATAGTCGTCGGGCAAGTCGGCGGCTGGCCAACCTAGACCCGGGGTCGTGGGGACGATCCGATTGTCGTCGGACATGTCGGCGGCTGGCCAACTTTGGCACCGTGGTCGTGGGGACGATCCAATAGTCGTCAGACATGTCGGCGGCTGGCCAACCTGGACCCGGGGTCGTGGGGACGACCCTATTGTCGTCGGACATGACGGTGGCGGGCCAATCTAGTCTCGCGGTCGTGGGGACGACCCTATAATCGTCGGACATGACGGTGGCGGGCCAATCTAGTCCCGGGGTCGTGGGGACGACCCTATAGTCGTCGGACATGTCGGCGGCTGGCCAACTTTGGCCCGGTGTCGTGGGGACGACCCTATAGTCGTCGGACATTTCGGCGGCATGCCAACTTTGGCCCGTGGTCGTTGGGACGACCCTATAGTCGTCGGACATGTCGGCGGCTGGCCAACTTTGGCCCGGTGTCGTGGGGACGACCCTATAGTCGTCGGACATTTCGGCGGCATGCCAACTTTGGCCCGTGGTCGTGGGGACGACCCTGAAGTCGTCGGACATGACGGTGGCGGGCCAATCTAGTCCCGGGGTCGGGGGGACGACCGTATAGTCGTCGGACTTGACGGTGGCGGGCCAATCTAGTCCCGGGGTCGTGGGTACGACCGTATAGTCGTCGGACATGTCGGCGGCTGGCCAACTTTGGCCCGGTGTCGTGGGGACGACCCTATAGTCGTCGGACATTTCGGCGGCATGCCAACTTTGGCCCGTGGTCGTTGGGACGACCCTATAGTCGTCGGACATGTCGGCGGCTGGCCAACTTTGGCCCGGTGTCGTGGGGACGACCCTATAGTCGTCGGACATTTCGGCGGCATTCCAACTTTGGCCCGTGGCCGTGGGGACGACCCTGAAGTCGTCGGACATGACGGTGGCGGGCCAATCTAGTCCCGGGGTCGTGGGGACGACCGTATAGTCGTCGGACTTGACGGTGGCGGGCCAATCTAGTCCCGGGGTCGTGGGTACGACCGTATAGTCGTCGGACAAGTCGGCGGCTGGCCAACTTTGGCCCGGGGCCGTGGGAACGACCCTATAGTCGTCGGACAAGTCGGCGGCGGGCCAATCTAGTCCCGGGGTCGTAGGGACGACCCTATAGTCGTCGGACATGTTGGCGGCTGGCCAACTTTGGCCTGGTGTCGTGGGGACGACTGTATAGTTGTCGGACATTTCGGCGGCAGGCCAACTTTGGCCCCTGGTCATGGGGACGACCCTATAATCGTCGGACATGTCGGCAGCTGGCCAACCTAGACCCGGGGTCGTGGGGACGACCCTATTGTCGTCGGACAAGTCGGCGGTGGGCCAACCTAGTCCCGGGGTCGTGGGGACGACCCTATAGTCGTCGGACAAGACGGCGGCTGGACATCTTTGGCCCGGGGTCGTGGGGACGACCCTATAGTCGTCGGACATGTTGGCGGCTTGTCAGCCTAGTCCCAGGGTCGTGGGTACGACCCTATAGTCGTCGGACAAGTCGGCGGCGGGCCAACTTTGGCCCGTGGTTGTGGGGACGACCCTATAGTCGTTGGACATGACGGTGGCGGGCCAATCTAGTCCCGGGGTCGTGGGGACGACCCTATAGTCGCCGGAAATGTCGGCGGCTGGCCAACCTGGACCCGGGGTCGTGGGGACGACCCTATTGTCGTCGGACATGACGGTGGCGGGCCAATCTAGTCTCGCGGTCGTGGGGACGACCCTATAATCGTCGGACATGACGGTGGCGGGCCAATCTAGTCCCGGGGTCGTGGGGACGACCCTATAGTCGTCGGACATGTCGGCGGCTGGCCAACTTTGGCCCGGTGTCGTGGGGACGACCCTATAGTCGTCGGACATTTCGGCGGCATGCCAACTTTGGCCCGTGGTCGTGGGGACGACCCTATAATTGTTGGACATGACGGTGGCGTGCTAATCTAGTCCCGGGGTCGTAGGGACGACCCTATAGTCGTTGGACATGTCGGCGATTGGCCAACATTGGCCCGGGGTCGTGGGGACGACCCTATATTCGTCGGACATGTCGGCGGCTGGCCAACTTTGGCCCGTGGTTGTGGGGACGACTCTATAGTCGTCGGACATGTCGGCGGCTGGCCAACCTAGACCCGGGGTCGTGGGGACGACCCTATTGTCGTCGGACATGACGGTGGCGGGCCAATCTAGGCCCGGGGTCGTGGGGACGACCCTATAGTCGTCGGACAAGTCGGCGGCGGGCCAAGCTTGTCCCGGGGTCGTGGGGACGACCCTATAATCGTCAGACATGACGGTGGCGGGCCAATCTAGTCCCGGGGTCGTGGGGACGACCCTATAATCGTTGGACATGACGGTGGCGGGCCAATCTACTCCCGGGGTCGTAGGGACGACCCTATAGTCGTCGGGCAAGTCGGCGGCGGGCCAAGCTTGTCCCGGGGTCGTGGGGACGACCCTATAATCGTCGGACATGTCGGCGGCTGGCCAACCTAGACCCGGTGTCGTGGGGACGACCCTATTGTCGTCGGACATGACGGTGGCGGGCCAATCTAGTCCCGGTGTCGTGGGGACGACCCTATAGTCGTCGGGCAAGTCGGCGGCTGGCCAACCTAGACCCGGGGTCGTGGGGACGATCCGATTGTCGTCGGACATGTCGGCGGCTGGCCAACTTTGGCACCGTGGTCGTGGGGACGATCCAATAGTCGTCAGACATGTCGGCGGCTGGCCAACCTGGACCCGGGGTCGTGGGGACGACCCTATTGTCGTCGGACATGACGGTGGCGGGCCAATCTAGTCTCGCGGTCGTGGGGACGACCCTATAATCGTCGGACATGACGGTGGCGGGCCAATCTAGTCCCGGGGTCGTGGGGACGACCCTATAGTCGTCGGACATGTCGGCGGCTGGCCAACTTTGGCCCGGTGTCGTGGGGACGACCCTATAGTCGTCGGACATTTCGGCGGCATGCCAACTTTGGCCCGTGGTCGTTGGGACGACCCTATAGTCGTCGGACATGTCGGCGGCTGGCCAACTTTGGCCCGGTGTCGTGGGGACGACCCTATAGTCGTCGGACATTTCGGCGGCATGCCAACTTTGGCCCGTGGTCGTGGGGACGACCCTGAAGTCGTCGGACATGACGGTGGCGGGCCAATCTAGTCCCGGGGTCGTGGGGACGACCGTATAGTCGTCGGACTTGACGGTGGCGGGCCAATCTAGTCCCGGGGTCGTGGGTACGACCGTATAGTCGTCGGACAAGTCGGCGGCTGGCCAACTTTGGCCCGGGGCCGTGGGAACGACCCTATAGTCGTCGGACAAGTCGGCGGCGGGCCAATCTAGTCCCGGGGTCGTAGGGACGACCCTATAGTCGTCGGACATGTTGGCGGCTGGCCAACTTTGGCCTGGTGTCGTGGGGACGACTGTATAGTTGTCGGACATTTCGGCGGCAGGCCAACTTTGGCCCCTGGTCATGGGGACGACCCTATAATCGTCGGACATGTCGGCAGCTGGCCAACCTAGACCCGGGGTCGTGGGGACGACCCTATTGTCGTCGGACAAGTCGGCGGTGGGCCAACCTAGTCCCGGGGTCGTGGGGACGACCCTATAGTCGTCGGACATGTCGGCGGCTGGCCAACTTTGGCCCGGTGTCGTAGGGACGACACTATAGTCGTCGGAAATGTCGGCGGCTGGCCACCTGGACCCGGGGTCGTGGGGACGACCCTATTGTCGTCGGACATGACGGTGGCGGGCCAATCTAGTCTCGGGGTCGTGGGGACGACCCTATAGTCGTCGGACATGTCGGCGTCTGGCCAACTTTGGCCCGGGGTCGTGGGGACGACTCTATAGTCGTCGGAAATGTCGGCGGCTGGCCAACCTGGACTCGGGGTCGTGGGGACGACCCTATAGTCGTCGGACAAGACGGCGGCTGGACATCTTTGGCCCGGGGTCGTGGGGACGACCCTATAGTCGTCGGACATGTTGGCGGCTTGTCAGCCTAGTCCCGGGGTCGTGGGGACGACCCTATAGTCGTCGGACATGTCGACGGCTGGCCAACTTTGGCCCGTGGTTGTGGGGACGACCCTATAGTCGTTGGACATGACGGTGGCGGGCCAATCTAGTCCTGGGGTCGTGGGGACGACCCTATAGTCGTCGGACAAGACGGCGGCTGGACATCTTTGGCCCGGGGTCGTGGGGACGACCCTATAGTCGTCGGACATGTTTGCGGCTTGTCAGCCTAGTCCCGGGGTGGTGGGTACGACCCTATAGTCGTCGAACAAGTCGGCGGCGGGCCAACCTTGTCCCGGGGTCGTGGGGACGACCCTATAGTCGTCGGACATGTCGGCAGCTGGCCAACTTTGGCCCGGGGTCGTGGGGACGACCCTATAGTCGTCGGACATGTCGGCGGCTGGCCAACTTTGGCCCGTGGTTGTGGGGACGACCCTATAGTCGTTGGACATGACGGTGGCGGGCCAATCTAGTCCCGGGGTCGTGGGGACGACCCTATAGTCTTCGGACATGACGTTAGCGGGCCAATCTAGTCCCGGGGTCGTGGGGACGACCCTGTAGTCTTCGGACATGACGGTAGCGGGCCAATCTAGACCCGAGGTCGTGGGGACGACCCTATAGTAGTCGGACATGTCGGCAGCTGGCCAACCTAGACCCGGGGTCGTGGGGACGACCCTATAGTCGTCGGACATGTCGGCGGCTGGCCAACATTGGCCCGTGGTTGTGGGGACGACCCTATAGTCGTTGGACATGACGGTGGCGCGCCAATCTAGTTCCGGGGTCGTGGGGACGACCCTATAGTCGTCGGACAAGACGGCGGCTTGTCAGCCTAGTCCCAGGGTCGTGGGTACGATCCTATAGTCGTCGGACAAGACGGCGGCGGGCCAACCTTGTCCCGAGGTCGTGGGGACGACCCTATAATCGTCGGACAAGACGGCGGCTGGACATCTTTGGCCCGGGGTCGTGGGGACGACCCTATAGTCGTCGGACTTGACGGTGGCGGGCCAATCTAGTCCCGGGGTCGTAGGGACGACCCTATAGTCGTCGGACATGTTGGCGATTGGCCAACATTGGCCCGGGGTCGTCGGGACGACCCTATAGTCGTCGGACATGTCGGCGGCTGGCCAACCTAGTCCCGGGGTCGTGGGGACGATCCTATAGTCGTCGGACATTTCGGCGGATTGCGAACTTTGGCCCGGGGTCGTGGGGACGACCCTATAGTCGTCGGACATGTCGGCGGCTGGCCAACATTGGCCCGTGGTTGTGGGGACGACCCTATAGTCGTTGGACATGACGGTGGCGCGCCAATCTAGTTCCGGGGTCGTGGGGACGACCCTATAGTCGTCGGACAAGACGGCGGCTTGTCAGCCTAGTCCCAGGGTCGTGGGTACGATCCTATAGTCGTCGGACAAGACGGCGGCGGGCCAACCTTGTCCCGAGGTCGTGGGGACGACCCTATAATCGTCGGACAAGACGGCGGCTGGACATCTTTGGCCCGGGGTCGTGGGGACGACCCTATAGTCGTCGGACATGTTGGCGGCTTGTCAGCCTAGTCCCGGGGTCGTGGGTACGACCCTATAGTCGTCGGACAAGTCGGCGGCTGGCCAACCTAGACCCGGGGTCGTGGGGACGACCCTATTGTCGTCGGACATGACGGTGGCGGGCCAATCTAGTCCCGGGGTCGTGGGGACGACCCTATAGTCGTCGAACAATTCGGCGGCGGGCCAAGCTTGTCCCGGGGTCGTGGGGACGACCCTATAATCGTCGGACATGACGGTGGCGGGCCAATCTAGTCCCGGGGTCGTGGGGATGACCCTATAGTCGTCGGACATGTCTGCGGCTGGCCAACTTTGGCCCGGTGTCGTAGGGACGACACTATAGTCGTCGGAAATGTCGGCGGCTGGCCAACCTGGACCCGGGGTCGTGGGGACGACCCTATTGTCGTCGGACATGACGGTGGCGGGCCAATCTAGTCTCGGGGTCGTGGGGACGACCCTATAGTCGTCGGACATGTCGGCGGCTGGCCAACTTTGGCCCGGGGTCGTGGGGACGACTCTATAGTCGTCGGAAATGTCGGCGGCTGGCCAACCTGGACTCGGGGTCGTGGGGACGACCCTATTGTCGTCGGACATGACGGTGGCGGGCCAATCTAGTCTTGGGGTCGTGGGGACGACCCTATAGTCGTCGGACATGTCGGCGGCTGGCCAACTTTGGCCCGGGGTCGTGGGGACGACTCTATAGTCGTCGGAAATGTCGGCGGCTGGCCAACCTGGACTCGGGGTCGTGGGGACGACCCTATAGTCGTCGGACAAGACGGCGGCTGGACATCTTTGGACCGGGGTCGTGGGGACGACCCTATAGTCGTCGGACATTTTGGCGGCTTGTCAGCCTAGTCCCGGGGTCGTGGGGACGACCCTATAGTCGTCGGACATGTCGGCAGCTGGGCAACCTAGACCCGGGGTCGTGGGGACGACCCTATTGTCGTCGGACATGACGGTGGCGGGCCAATCTAGTCCCGGGTTCGTGGGGACGACCCTATAGTCGTCGGACAAGTCGGCGGCGGGCCAAGCTTGTCCCGGGGTCGTGGGGACGACCCTATATTCGTCGGACATGACGGTGGCGGGCCAATCTAGTCCCGGGGTCGTGGGGACGACCCTATAATCGTTGGACATGACGGTGGCGGGCCAATCTAGTCCCGGGGTCGTAGGGACGACCCTATAGTCGTCGGACATGTTGGCGATTGGCCAACATTGGCCCGGGGTCGTCGGGACGACCCTATAGTCGTCGGACATGTCGGCGGCTGGCCAACCTAGTCCCGGGGTCGTGGGGACGACCCTATAGTCGTCGGCCATTTCGGCGGCTTGCGAACTTTGGCCCGTGGTCGTGGGGACGACCCTATAGTCGTCGGACATGTCGGCGGCTGGCCAACTTTGGCCCGTGGTTGTGGGGACGACCCTATAGTCGTTGGACATGACGGTGGCGGGCCAATCTAGTCCCGGGGTCGTGGGGACGATCCTATAGTCGTCGGACAAGACAGCGGCTGGACATCTATGGCCCGGGGTCGTGGGGACGACCCTATAGTCGTCGGACATGTTGGCGGCTTGTCAGCCTAGTCCCAGGGTCGTGGGTACGACCCTATAGTCGTCGGACAAGTCGGCGGCGGGCCAACTTTGGCCCGTGGTTGTGGGGACGACCCTATAGTCGTTGGACATGACGGTGGCGGGCCAATCTAGTCCCGGGGTCGTGGGGACGACCCTATAGTCGTCGGAAATGTCGGCGGCTGGCCAACCTGGACCCGGGGTCGTGGGGACGACCCTATTGTCGTCGGACATGACGGTGGCGGGCCAATCTAGTCTCGCGGTCGTGGGGACGACCCTATAATCGTCGGACATGACGGTGGCGGGCCAATCTAGTCCCGGGGTCGTGGGGACGACCCTATAGTCGTCGGACATGTCGGCGGCTGGCCAACTTTGGCCCGGTGTCGTGGGGACGACCCTATAGTCGTCGGACATTTCGGCGGCTGGCCAACTTTGGCCCGTGGTTGTGGGGACGACCCTATAGTCGTTGGACATGACGGTGGCGGGCCAATCTAGTCCCGGGGTCGTGGGGACGATCCTATAGTCGTCGGACAAGACAGCGGCTGGACATCTATGGCCCGGGGTCGTGGGGACGACCCTATAGTCGTCGGACATGTTGGCGGCTTGTCATCCTAGTCCCAGGGTCGTGGGTACGACCCTATAGTCGTCGGACATTTCGGCGGCATGCCAACTTTGGCCCGTGGTCGTGGGGACGACCCTATAATTGTTGGACATGACGGTGGCGGGCTAATCTAGTCCCGGGGTCGTAGGGACGACCCTATCGTCGTTGGACATGTCGGCGATTGGCCAACATTGGCCCGGGGTCGTGGGGACGACCCTATATTCGTCGGACATGTCGGCGGCTGGCCAACTTTGGCCCGTGGTTGTGGGGACGACTCTAAAGTCGTCGGACATGTCGGCGGCTGGCCAACCTAGACCCGGGGTCGTGGGGACGACCCTATTGTCGTCGGACATGACGGTGGCGGGCCAATCTAGGCCCGGGGTCGTGGGGACGACCCTATAGTCGTCGGACAAGTCGGCGGCGGGCCAAGCTTGTTCCGGGGTCGTGGGGACGACCCTATAATCGTCGGACATGACGGTGGCGGGCCAATCTAGTCCCGGGGTCGTGGGGACGACCCTATAATCGTTGGACATGACGGTGGCGGGCCAATCTACTCCCGGGGTCGTAGGGACGACCCTATAGTCGTCGGGCAAGTCGGCGGCGGGCCAAGCTTGTCCCGGGGTCGTGGGGACGACCCTATAATCGTCGGACATGTCGGCGGCTGGCCAACCTAGACCCGGGGTCGTGGGGACGACCCTATTGTCGTCGGACATGACGGTGGCGGGCCAATCTAGTCCCGGTGTCGTGGGGACGACCCTATAGTCGTCGGGCAAGTCGGCGGCTGGCCAACCTAGACCCGGGGTCGTGGGGACGATCCGATTGTCGTCGGACATGTCGGCGGCTGGCCAACTTTGGCACCGTGGTCGTGGGGACGATCCAATAGTCGTCAGACATGTCGGCGGCTGGCCAACCTGGACCCGGGGTCGTGGGGACGACCCTATTGTCGTCGGACATGACGGTGGCGGGCCAATCTAGTCTCGCGGTCGTGGGGACGACCCTATAATCGTCGGACATGACGGTGGCGGGCCAATCTAGTCCCGGGGTCGTGGGGACGACCCTATAGTCGTCGGACATGTCGGCGGCATGCCAACTTTGGCCCGTGGTCGTTGGGACGACCCTATAGTCGTCGGACATGTCGGCGGCTGGCCAACTTTGGCCCGGTGTCGTGGGGACGACCCTATAGTCGTCGGACATTTCGGCGGCATGCCAACTTTGGCCCGTGGTCGTGGGGACGACCCTGAAGTCGTCGGACATGACGGTGGCGGGCCAATCTAGTCCCGGGGTCGTGGGGACGACCGTATAGTCGTCGGACTTGACGGTGGCGGGCCAATCTAGTCCCGGGGTCGTGGGTACGACCGTATAGTCGTCGGACAAGTCGGCGGCTGGCCAACTTTGGCCCGGGGCCGTGGGAACGACCCTATAGTCGTCGGACAAGTCGGCGGCGGGCCAATCTAGTCCCGGGGTCGTAGGGACGACCCTATAGTCGTCGGACATGTTGGCGGCTGGCCAACTTTGGCCTGGTGTCGTGGGGACGACTGTATAGTTGTCGGACATTTCGGCGGCAGGCCAACTTTGGCCCCTGGTCATGGGGACGACCCTATAATCGTCGGACATGTCGGCAGCTGGCCAACCTAGACCCGGGGTCGTGGGGACGACCCTATTGTCGTCGGACAAGTCGGCGGTGGGCCAACCTAGTCCCGGGGTCGTGGGGACGACCTTATAGTCGTCGGACATGGCGGTGGCGGGCCAATCTAGTCCCGGGGTCGTGGGGACGACCCTATAGTCGTCGGACAAGTCGGCGGCTGCCCAATCTAGTCCCGGGATCGTAGGGACGACCCTATAGTCGTCGGACATGACGGTGGCGGGCCAATCTAGTCCCGGGGTCGTGGGGACGACCCTATAGTCGTCGGACATGTCGGCGGCTGGCCAACTTTGGCCCGGTGTCGTGGGGACGACCCTATAGTCGTCGGACATTTCGGCGGCATGCCAACTTTGGCCCGTGGTCGTTGGGACGACCCTATAGTCGTCGGACATGTCGGCGGCTGGCCAACTTTGGCCCGGTGTCGTGGGGACGACCCTATAGTCGTCGGACATTTCGGCGGCATGCCAACTTTGGCCCGTGGTCGTGGGGACGACCCTGAAGTCGTCGGACATGACGGTGGCAGGCCAATCTAGTCCCGGGGTCGTGGGGACGACCGTATAGTCGTCGGACTTGACGGTGGCGGGCCAATCTAGTCCCGGGGTCGTGGGTACGACCGTATAGTCGTCGGACATGTCGGCGGCTGGCCAACTTTGGCCCGGTGTCGTGGGGACGACCCTATAGTCGTCGGACATTTCGGCGGCATGCCAACTTTGGCCCGTGGTCGTTGGGACGACCCTATAGTCGTCGGACATGTCGGCGGCTGGCCAACTTTGGCCCGGTGTCGTGGGGACGACCCTATAGTCGTCGGACATTTCGGCGGCATTCCAACTTTGGCCCGTGGCCGTGGGGACGACCCTGAAGTCGTCGGACATGACGGTGGCGGGCCAATCTAGTCCCGGGGTCGTGGGGACGACCGTATAGTCGTCGGACTTGACGGTGGCGGGCCAATCTAGTCCCGGGGTCGTGGGTACGACCGTATAGTCGTCGGACAAGTCGGCGGCTGGCCAACTTTGGCCCGGGGCCGTGGGAACGACCCTATAGTCGTCGGACAAGTCGGCGGCGGGCCAATCTAGTCCCGGGGTCGTAGGGACGACCCTATAGTCGTCGGACATGTTGGCGGCTGGCCAACTTTGGCCTGGTGTCGTGGGGACGACTGTATAGTTGTCGGACATTTCGGCGGCAGGCCAACTTTGGCCCCTGGTCATGGGGACGACCCTATAATCGTCGGACATGTCGGCAGCAGGCCAACCTAGACCCGGGGTCGTGGGGACGACCCTATTGTCGTCGGACAAGTCGGCGGTGGGCCAACCTAGTCCCGGGGTCGTGGGGACGACCCTATAGTCGTCGGACATGTCGGCGGCTGGCCAACTTTGGCCCGGTGTCGTAGGGACGACACTATAGTCGTCGGAAATGTCGGCGGCTGGCCAACCTGGACCCGGGGTCGTGGGGACGACCCTATTGTCGTCGGACATGACGGTGGCGGGCCAATCTAGTCTCGGGGTCGTGGGGACGACCCTATAGTCGTCGGACATGTCGGCGGCTGGCCAACTTTGGCCCGGGGTCGTGGGGACGACTCTATAGTCGTCGGAAATGTCGGCGGCTGGCCAACCTGGACTCGGGGTCGTGGGGACGACCCTATAGTCGTCGGACAAGACGGCGGCTGGACATCTTTGGCCCGGGGTCGTGGGGACGACCCTATAGTCGTCGGACATGTTGGCGGCTTGTCAGCCTAGTCCCGGGGTCGTGGGGACGACCCTATAGTCGTCGGACATGTCGACGGCTGGCCAACTTTGGCCCGTGGTTGTGGGGACGACCCTATAGTCGTTGGACATGACGGTGGCGGGCCAATCTAGTCCCGGGGTCGTGGGGACGACCCTATAGTCGTCGGACAAGACGGCGGCTGGACATCTTTGGCCCGGGGTCGTGGGGACGACCCTATAGTCGTCGGACATGTTGGCGGCTTGTCAGCCTAGTCCCAGGGTCGTGGGTACGACCCTATAGTCGTCGGACAAGTCGGCGGCGGGCCAACTTTGGCCCGTGGTTGTGGGGACGACCCTATAGTCGTTGGACATGACGGTGGCGGGCCAATCTAGTCCCGGGGTCGTGGGGACGACCCTATAGTCGTCGGAAATGTCGGCGGCTGGCCAACCTGGACCCGGGGTCGTGGGGACGACCCTATTGTCGTCGGACATGACGGTGGCGGGCCAATCTAGTCTCGCGGTCGTGGGGACGACCCTATAATCGTCGGACATGACGGTGGCGGGCCAATCTAGTCCCGGGGTCGTGGGGACGACCCTATAGTCGTCGGACATGTCGGCGGCTGGCCAACTTTGGCCCGGTGTCGTGGGGACGACCCTATAGTCGTCGGACATTTCGGCGGCATGCCAACTTTGGCCCGTGGTCGTGGGGACGACCCTATAATTGTTGGACATGACGGTGGCGTGCTAATCTAGTCCCGGGGTCGTAGGGACGACCCTATAGTCGTTGGACATGTCGGCGATTGGCCAACATTGGCCCGGGGTCGTGGGGACGACCCTATATTCGTCGGACATGTCGGCGGCTGGCCAACTTTGGCCCGTGGTTGTGGGGACGACTCTATAGTCGTCGGACATGTCGGCGGCTGGCCAACCTAGACCCGGGGTCGTGGGGACGACCCTATTGTCGTCGGACATGACGGTGGCGGGCCAATCTAGGCCCGGGGTCGTGGGGACGACCCTATAGTCGTCGGACAAGTCGGCGGCGGGCCAAGCTTGTCCCGGGGTCGTGGGGACGACCCTATAATCGTCAGACATGACGGTGGCGGGCCAATCTAGTCCCGGGGTCGTGGGGACGACCCTATAATCGTTGGACATGACGGTGGCGGGCCAATCTACTCCCGGGGTCGTAGGGACGACCCTATAGTCGTCGGGCAAGTCGGCGGCGGGCCAAGCTTGTCCCGGGGTCGTGGGGACGACCCTATAATCGTCGGACATGTCGGCGGCTGGCCAACCTAGACCCGGTGTCGTGGGGACGACCCTATTGTCGTCGGACATGACGGTGGCGGGCCAATCTAGTCCCGGTGTCGTGGGGACGACCCTATAGTCGTCGGGCAAGTCGGCGGCTGGCCAACCTAGACCCGGGGTCGTGGGGACGATCCGATTGTCGTCGGACATGTCGGCGGCTGGCCAACTTTGGCACCGTGGTCGTGGGGACGATCCAATAGTCGTCAGACATGTCGGCGGCTGGCCAACCTGGACCCGGGGTCGTGGGGACGACCCTATTGTCGTCGGACATGACGGTGGCGGGCCAATCTAGTCTCGCGGTCGTGGGGACGACCCTATAATCGTCGGACATGACGGTGGCGGGCCAATCTAGTCCCGGGGTCGTGGGGACGACCCTATAGTCGTCGGACATGTCGGCGGCTGGCCAACTTTGGCCCGGTGTCGTGGGGACGACCCTATAGTCGTCGGACATTTCGGCGGCATGCCAACTTTGGCCCGTGGTCGTTGGGACGACCCTATAGTCGTCGGACATGTCGGCGGCTGGCCAACTTTGGCCCGGTGTCGTGGGGACGACCCTATAGTCGTCGGACATTTCGGCGGCATGCCAACTTTGGCCCGTGGTCGTGGGGACGACCCTGAAGTCGTCGGACATGACGGTGGCGGGCCAATCTAGTCCCGGGGTCGTGGGGACGACCGTATAGTCGTCGGACTTGACGGTGGCGGGCCAATCTAGTCCCGGGGTCGTGGGTACGACCGTATAGTCGTCGGACAAGTCGGCGGCTGGCCAACTTTGGCCCGGGGTCGTGGGGACGACCCTATAGTCGTCGGACATGTCGGCGGCTGGCCAACTTTGGCCCGTGGTTGTGGGGACGACCCTATAGTCGTTGGACATGACGGTGGCGGGCCAATCTAGTCCCGGGGTCGTGGGGACGACCCTATAGTCTTCGGACATGACGTTAGCGGGCCAATCTAGTCCCGGGGTCGTGGGGACGACCCTGTAGTCTTCGGACATGACGGTAGCGGGCCAATCTAGACCCGAGGTCGTGGGGACGACCCTATAGTAGTCGGACATGTCGGCAGCTGGCCAACCTAGACCCGGGGTCGTGGGGACGACCCTATAGTCGTCGGACATGTCGGCGGCTGGCCAACATTGGCCCGTGGTTGTGGGGACGACCCTATAGTCGTTGGACATGACGGTGGCGCGCCAATCTAGTTCCGGGGTCGTGGGGACGACCCTATAGTCGTCGGACATTTTGGCGGCTTGTCAGCCTAGTCCCGGGGTCGTGGGGACGACCCTATAGTCGTCGGACATGTCGGCAGCTGGGCAACCTAGACCCGGGGTCGTGGGGACGACCCTATTGTCGTCGGACATGACGGTGGCGGGCCAATCTAGTCCCGGGTTCGTGGGGACGACCCTATAGTCGTCGGACAAGTCGGCGGCGGGCCAAGCTTGTCCCGGGGTCGTGGGGACGACCCTATATTCGTCGGACATGACGGTGGCGGGCCAATCTAGTCCCGGGGTCGTGGGGACGACCCTATAATCGTTGGACATGACGGTGGCGGGCCAATCTAGTCCCGGGGTCGTAGGGACGACCCTATAGTCGTCGGACATGTTGGCGATTGGCCAACATTGGCCCGGGGTCGTCGAGACGACCCTATAGTCGTCGGACATGTCGGCGGCTGGCCAACCTAGTCCCGGGGTCGTGGGGACGACCCTATAGTCGTCGGCCATTTCGGCGGCTTGCGAACTTTGGCCCGTGGTCGTGGGGACGACCCTATAGTCGTCGGACATGTCGGCGGCTGGCCAACTTTGGCCCGTGGTTGTGGGGACGACCCTATAGTCGTTGGACATGACGGTGGCGGGCCAATCTAGTCCCGGGGTCGTGGGGACGATCCTATAGTCGTCGGACAAGACAGCGGCTGGACATCTATGGCCCGGGGTCGTGGGGACGACCCTATAGTCGTCGGACATGTTGGCGGCTTGTCAGCCTAGTCCCAGGGTCGTGGGTACGACCCTATAGTCGTCGGACAAGTCGGCGGCGGGCCAACTTTGGCCCGTGGTTGTGGGGACGACCCTATAGTCGTTGGACATGACGGTGGCGGGCCAATCTAGTCCCGGGGTCGTGGGGACGACCCTATAGTCGTCGGAAATGTCGGCGGCTGGCCAACCTGGACCCGGGGTCGTGGGGACGACCCTATTGTCGTCGGACATGACGGTGGCGGGCCAATCTAGTCTCGCGGTCGTGGGGACGACCCTATAATCGTCGGACATGACGGTGGCGGGCCAATCTAGTCCCGGGGTCGTGGGGACGACCCTATAGTCGTCGGACATGTCGGCGGCTGGCCAACTTTGGCCCGGTGTCGTGGGGACGACCCTATAGTCGTCGGACATGTCGGCGGCTGGCCAACTTTGGCCCGTGGTTGTGGGGACGACTCTATAGTCGTCGGACATGTCGGCGGCTGGCCAACCTAGACCCGGGGTCGTGGGGACGACCCTATTGTCGTCGGACATGACGGTGGCGGGCCAATCTAGGCCCGGGGTCGTGGGGACGACCCTATAGTCGTCGGACAAGTCGGCGGCGGGCCAAGCTTGTCCCGGGGTCGTGGGGACGACCCTATAATCGTCGGACATGACGGTGGCGGGCCAATCTAGTCCCGGGGTCGTGGGGACGACCCTATAATCGTTGGACATGACGGTGGCGGGCCAATCTACTCCCGGGGTCGTAGGGACGACCCTATAGTCGTCGGGCAAGTCGGCGGCGGGCCAAGCTTGTCCCGGGGTCGTGGGGACGACCCTATAATCGTCGGACATGTCGGCGGCTGGCCAACCTAGACCCGGGGTCGTGGGGACGACCCTATTGTCGTCGGACATGACGGTGGCGGGCCAATCTAGTCCCGGTGTCGTGGGGACGACCCTATAGTCGTCGGGCAAGTCGGCGGCTGGCCAACCTAGACCCGGGGTCGTGGGGACGATCCGATTGTCGTCGGACATGTCGGCGGCTGGCCAACTTTGGCACCGTGGTCGTGGGGACGATCCAATAGTCGTCAGACATGTCGGCGGCTGGCCAACCTGGACCCGGGGTCGTGGGGACGACCCTATTGTCGTCGGACATGACGGTGGCGGGCCAATCTAGTCTCGCGGTCGTGGGGACGACCCTATAATCGTCGGACATGACGGTGGCGGGCCAATCTAGTCCCGGGGTCGTGGGGACGACCCTATAGTCGTCGGACATGTCGGCGGCTGGCCAACTTTGGCCCGGTGTCGTGGGGACGACCCTATAGTCGTCGGACATTTCGGCGGCATGCCAACTTTGGCCCGTGGTCGTTGGGACGACCCTATAGTCGTCGGACATGTCGGCGGCTGGCCAACTTTGGCCCGGTGTCGTGGGGACGACCCTATAGTCGTCGGACATTTCGGCGGCATGCCAACTTTGGCCCGTGGTCGTGGGGACGACCCTGAAGTCGTCGGACATGACGGTGGCGGGCCAATCTAGTCCCGGGGTCGTGGGGACGACCGTATAGTCGTCGGACTTGACGGTGGCGGGCCAATCTAGTCCCGGGGTCGTGGGTACGACCGTATAGTCGTCGGACAAGTCGGCGGCTGGCCAACTTTGGCCCGGGGCCGTGGGAACGACCCTATAGTCGTCGGACAAGTCGGCGGCGGGCCAATCTAGTCCCGGGGTCGTAGGGACGACCCTATAGTCGTCGGACATGTTGGCGGCTGGCCAACTTTGGCCTGGTGTCGTGGGGACGACTGTATAGTTGTCGGACATTTCGGCGGCAGGCCAACTTTGGCCCCTGGTCATGGGGACGACCCTATAATCGTCGGACATGTCGGCAGCTGGCCAACCTAGACCCGGGGTCGTGGGGACGACCCTATTGTCGTCGGACAAGTCGGCGGTGGGCCAACCTAGTCCCGGGGTCGTGGGGACGACCTTATAGTCGTCGGACATGACGGTGGCGGGCCAATCTAGTCCCGGGGTCCATGGGACGACCCTATAGTCGTCGGACATGTCGGCGGCTGGCCAACTTTGGCCCGTGGTCGTGGGGACGACCCTGAAGTCGTCGGACATGACGGTGGCGGGCCAATCTAGTCCCGGGGTCGTGGGGACGACCGTATAGTCGTCGGACTTGACGGTGGCGGGCCAATCTAGTCCCGGGGTCGTGGGTACGACCGTATAGTCGTCGGACAAGTCGGCGACTGGCCAACTTTGGCCCGGGGCCGTGGGAACGACCCTATAGTCGTCGGACATGACGGTGGCGGACCAATATAGTGCTGGGGTCGTGGGGACGACCCTATAGTCGTCGGACAAGTCGGCGGCGAGCCAGCCTAGTCCGGGGGTCGTGGGGACGACCTTATAGTCGTCGGACATGACGGTGGCGGGCCAATCTAGTCCCGGGGTCCATGGGACGACCCTATAGTCGTCGGACATGTCGGCGGCTGGCCAACTTTGGCCCGTGGTCGTGGGGACGACCCTATAGTCGTCGGACAAGTCGGCGGCGAGCCAACCTAGTCCGGGGGTCGTGGGGACGACCCTATAGTCGTCGGACAAGTCGGCGGCGGGCCAATCTAGTCCCGGGGTCGTAGGGACGACCCTATAGTCGTCGGACATGTTGGCGGCTGGCCAACTTTGGCCTGGTGTCGTGGGGACGACTGTATAGTTGTCGGACATTTCGGCGGCAGGCCAACTTTGGCCCCTGGTCATGGGGACGACCCTATAATCGTCGGACATGGCGGTGGCGGGCCAATCTAGTCCCGGGATCGTGGGGACGACCCTATTGTCGTCGGACATGGCGGTGGCGGGCCAATCTAGTCCCGGGATCGTGGGGACGACCCTATAGTCGTCGGACATGTCGGCGGCTGGCCAACTTTGGCCCGTGGTCGTGGGGACGACCCTATAGTCGTCGGACAAGTCGGCGGCGAGCCAACCTAGTCCGGGGGTCGTGGGGACGACCCTATAGTCGTCGGACAAGTCGGCGGCGGGCCAATCTAGTCCCGGGGTCGTAGGGACGACCCTATAGTCGTCGGACATGTTGGCGGCTGGCCAACTTTGGCCTGGTGTCGTGGGGACGACTGTATAGTTGTCGGACATTTCGGCGGCAGGCCAACTTTGGCCCCTGGTCATGGGGACGACCCTATAATCGTCGGACATGGCGGTGGCGGGCCAATCTAGTCCCGGGATCGTGGGGACGACCCTATTGTCGTCGGACATGGCGGTGGCGGGCCAATCTAGTCCCGGGGTCGTGGGGACGACCCTATAGTCGTCGGACAAGTCGGCGGCTGCCCAATCTAGTCCCGGGATCGTAGGGACGACCCTATAGTCGTCGGACATGACGGTGGCGGGCCAATCTAGTCCCGGGGTCGTGGGGACGACCCTATAGTCGTCGGACATGTCGGCGGCTGGCCAACTTTGGCCCGGTGTCGTGGGGACGACCCTATAGTCGTCGGACATTTCGGCGGCATGCCAACTTTGGCCCGTGGTCGTTGGGACGACCCTATAGTCGTCGGACATGTCGGCGGCTGGCCAACTTTGGCCCGGTGTCGTGGGGACGACCCTATAGTCGTCGGACATTTCGGCGGCATGCCAACTTTGGCCCGTGGTCGTGGGGACGACCCTGAAGTCGTCGGACATGACGGTGGCGGGCCAATCTAGTCCCGGGGTCGTGGGGACGACCGTATAGTCGTCGGACTTGACGGTGGCGGGCCAATCTAGTCCCGGGGTCGTGGGTACGACCGTATAGTCGTCGGACAAGTCGGCGGCTGGCCAACTTTGGCCCGGGGCCGTGGGAACGACCCTATAGTCGTCGGACAAGTCGGCGGCGGGCCAATCTAGTCCCGGGGTCGTAGGGACGACCCTATAGTCGTCGGACATGTTGGCGGCTGGCCAACTTTGGCCTGGTGTCGTGGGGACGACTGTATAGTTGTCGGACATTTCGGCGGCAGGCCAACTTTGGCCCCTGGTCATGGGGACGACCCTATAATCGTCGGACATGTCGGCAGCTGGCCAACCTAGACCCGGGGTCGTGGGGACGACCCTATTGTCGTCGGACAAGTCGGCGGTGGGCCAACCTAGTCCCGGGGTCGTGGGGACGACCTTATAGTCGTCGGACATGACGGTGGCGGGCCAATCTAGTCCCGGGGTCCATGGGACGACCCTATAGTCGTCGGACATGTCGGCGGCTGGCCAACTTTGGCCCGTGGTCGTGGGGACGAACCTGAAGTCGTCGGACATGACGGTGGCGGGCCAATCTAGTCCCGGGGTCGTGGGGACGACCGTATAGTCGTCGGACTTGACGGTGGCGGGCCAATCTAGTCCCGGGGTCGTGGGTACGACCGTATAGTCGTCGGACAAGTCGGCGACTGGCCAACTTTGGCCCGGGGCCGTGGGAACGACCCTATAGTCGTCGGACATGACGGTGGCGGACCAATATAGTGCTGGGGTCGTGGGGACGACCCTATAGTCGTCGGACAAGTCGGCGGCGAGCCAGCCTAGTCCGGGGGTCGTGGGGACGACCTTATAGTCGTCGGACATGACGGTGGCGGGCCAATCTAGTCCCGGGGTCCATGGGACGACCCTATAGTCGTCGGACATGTCGGCGGCTGGCCAACTTTGGCCCGTGGTCGTGGGGACGACCCTATAGTCGTCGGACAAGTCGGCGGCGAGCCAACCTAGTCCGGGGGTCGTGGGGACGACCCTATAGTCGTCGGACAAGTCGGCGGCGGGCCAATCTAGTCCCGGGGTCGTAGGGACGACCCTATAGTCGTCGGACATGTTGGCGGCTGGCCAACTTTGGCCTGGTGTCGTGGGGACGACTGTATAGTTGTCGGACATTTCGGCGGCAGGCCAACTTTGGCCCCTGGTCATGGGGACGACCCTATAATCGTCGGACATGGCGGTGGCGGGCCAATCTAGTCCCGGGATCGTGGGGACGACCCTATTGTCGTCGGACATGGCGGTGGCGGGCCAATCTAGTCCCGGGATCGTGGGGACAACCCTATAGTCGTCGGACAAGTCGGCGGCTGCCCAATCTAGTCCCGGGATCGTAGGGACGACCCTATAGTCGTCGGACAAGTCGGCGGCTGGCCATCTTTGGCCCGTGGCCGTGGGGACGACCCTATAGTCGTCGGACAAGTCGGCGGCTGCCCAATCTAGTCCCGGGATCGTAGGGACGACCCCATAGTCGTCGGACAAGTCGGCGGCTGGCCAACTTTGGCCCGGGGTCGTGGGGACGAATCTATAGTCGTCGGACATGTCGGCGGCCGGCCAACTTTGGCCCGTGGCCGTGGGGACGACCTTATTGTTGTCGGACATGGCGGTGGCGGCCCAATCTAGTCCCGGGATCGTAGGGACGACCCTATAGTCGTCGGACAAGTCGGCGGCTGGCCATCTTTGGCCCGTGGCCGTGGGGACGACCCTATAGTCGTCGGACAAGTCGGCGGCTGCCCAATCTAGTCCCGGGATCGTAGGGACGACCCTATAGTCGTCGGACAAGTCGGCGGCTGGTCAACTTTGGCCCGGGGTCGTGAGGACGAATCTATAGTCGTCGGACATGTCGGCGGCTGTCCAACTTTGGCCCGGGGTCGTGTGGACGACCCTATAGTCGTCGGACTTGACGGTAGCGGGCCATTCTAGTCCCGGGGTCGTGGGGACGACTCTATAGTCGTGAGACATATCGGTGGCGAGCCAACCTAGTCCCGGGGTCGTGGGGACGACCCTATAGTCGTCGGACAAGTCGGCGGCGGGCCAACCTAGACCCGGGGTCGTGGGGATGACCCTATAGTCGTCGGACATGACGGTGGCGGGCCAGTCTAGTCCCGGGTCGTGGGGACGACCCAATAGTCGTTGGACATGTCAGCGGCTGGCCAACTTTGGCCCGGCGTCGTGGGGACGACTCTATAGTCGTCGGACATGTCGGCGGCTGGCCAATCTAGTCCCGGGGTCGTGGGGACGACCCTATAGTCTTCGGACATTTCGGCGGCTGGCCAACTTTGGCCCGTGGTCGTGGGAACGAATCTATAGTCGTCGGACATGTCGGCGGCTGGCCAACTTTGGCCCGTGGCCGTGGGGACGACCTTATTGTCGTCGGACATGGCGGTGGCGGCCCAATCTAGTCCCGGGATCGTAGGGACGACCCTATAGTCGTCGGACAAGTCGGCGGCTGGCCATCTTTGGCCCGTGGCCGTGGGGACGACCCTATAGTCGTCGGACAAGTCGGCGGCTGCCCAATCTAGTCCCGGGATCGTAGGGACGACCCTATAGTCGTCGGACAAGTCGGCGGCTGGTCAACTTTGGCCGGGGGTCGTGAGGACGAATCTATAGTCGTCGGACATGTCGGCGGCTGTCCAACTTTGGCCCGGGGTCGTGGGGACGACCCTATAGTCGTCGGACTTGACGGTGGCGCGCCAATCTAGTCCCGGGGTCGTGGGGACGACTCTATAGTCGTGAGACATATCGGTGGCGAGCCAACCTAGTCCCGGGGTCGTGGGGACGACCCTATAGTCGTCGGACAAGTCGGCGGCGGGCCAACCTAGACCCGGGGTCGTGGGGATGACCCTATAGTCGTCGGACATGACGGTGGCGGGCCAGTCTAGTCCCGGGTCGTGGGGACGACCCTATAGTCGTCGGACATGTCGGCGGCTGGCCAACTTTGGCCCGAGGTCATGGGGACGACCCTATAGTCGTCAGACATGACGGTGGCGAGCCAACCTAGTCCCGGGGTCGTGGGGACGACCCTATAGTCGTCGGACAAGTCGGCGGCGGGCCCACCTAGTCGGGGGTTCGTGGGGACGACCCTATAGTCGTCGGACAAGTCGGCGGCCGGCCAGCCTAGTCCGGGGGTCGTGGAGACGACCCTATAGTCGTCGGACATGACGGTGGCGGGCCAGTCTAGTCCCGGGTCGTGGGGACGACCCTATAGTCGTCGGACATGTCGGCGGCTGGCCAACTTTGGCCCGTGGTCGTGGGGACGACCCTATAGTCGTCGGAAATGTCGGTGGCTGTCCAACTTTGGCCCGGGGGTCGTGGGGACGACCCTATAGTCGTCGGACATGTCGGCGGCGGGCCAACCTAGACCCGGGGTCGTGGGGATGACCCTATAGTCGTCGGACATGTCGGTGGCGGGCCAGTCTAGTCCCGGGTCGTGGGGACGACCCTATAGTCGTCGGACATGACGGCGGCTGGCCAACTTTGGCCCGTGGTCGTGGGGAGGACCCTATACTCGTCGGACAAGTCGGCGGCGTACCAACCTAGTCCGGGGGTCGTGGGGACGACCCTATAGTCGTCGGACATGACGGTGGCGGGCCAGTCTAGTCCCGGGTCATGGGGACGACCCTATAGTCGTCGGACAAGTCGGCGGCTGGCCAACTTTGGCCCGTGGTCGTGGGGACGACCCTATAGTCGTCGGACATGTCGGCGGCTGGCCAACTTTGGCCCGGGGCCGTGGGGACGACCCTATAGTCGTCGGACATGTCGGCGGCTGGCCAACTTTGGCCCGTGGTCGTGGGGAGGACCCTATACTCGTCGGACAAGTCGGCGGCGTACCAACCTAGTCAGGGGGTCGTGGGGACGACCCTATAGTCGTCGGACATGACGGTGGCGGGCCAGTCTAGTCCCGGGTCGTGGGGACGACCCTATAGTCGTCGGACATGTCGGCGGCTGGCCAACTTTGGCCCGTGGTCGTGGGGACGACCCTATAGTCGTCGGAAATGTCGGTGGCTGTCCAACTTTGGCCCGGGGTCGTGGGGACGACCCTATAGTGGTCGGACTAGTCGGCGGCTGGCCAACCTAGTCCCGGGTCCGTGGGGACGACCCTATAGTCCTCGGACAACAGGCGGCTGGCCAACTTTGGCCCGGGGTTGTAGGGACAACCCTATAGTCGTCGGACAAGTCGGAGGCTGGCCAACTTTGGCCCGTGGTCGTGGGGACGACCCTATAGTCGTTGGACATGATGGTGGCAGGCCAATCTAGTCCCGGGGTCATAGGGACGACCCTATAGTCGTCGGACAAGTCGGCGGCTGGCCAAATTTGGCCCGTGGTCGTGAGGACGACCCTATTGTCGTCAGAAATGTCGGCGGCTGGCCAACTTTGGCCCGTGGTCGTGAAGACGACCCTATAGTCGTCGGACAAGACGGTGGCGGGCCAATCTAGTCCCGGGGTCGTGGGGACGACCCTATAGTCGTCGGACAAGTCGGCGGCTGGCCAACGTTTGCCCGGGGTCGTGGGGACGACCCTATAGTCGTCGGACAAGTCGGCGGCGAGCCAAGCTAGTCCGGGGGTCGTGGGGACGAGCCTATATTCGTCGGACATGTCGGCGGCGAGCCAACTTTAGACCGTAGTCGTGGGGACGACCCTATAGTCGTCGGACAAGTCGGCTGCGGGCCAACCTAGTCCCGGGGCCGTGGGGACGACCCTATAGTCGTCGGACAAGTCGGCGGCTGGCAAACTTTGGCCCGTGGTCGTGGGGACGACCCTTTAGTCGTCGGATATGTCGGCGGCTGGCCAAAGTTGGCCCGTGGTCGTGGGGACAACCCTATAATCGTCGGACATGGCGGTGGCGGGCCAATCTAGTCCCGGGATCGTGGGGACGACCCTATTGTCGTCGGACATGGCGGTGGCGGGCCAATCTAGTCCCGGGATCGTGGGGACGACCCTATAGTCGTCGGACAAGTCGGCGGCTGCCCAATCTAGTCCCGGGATCGTAGGGACGACCCCATAGTCGTCGGACAAGTCGGCGGCTGGCCAACTTTGGCCCGGGGTCGTGGGGACGAATCTATAGTCGTCGGACATGTCGGCGGCTGGCCAACTTTGGCCCGTGGCCGTGGGGACGACCTTATTGTCGTCGGACATGGCGGTGGCGGCCCAATCTAGTCCCGGGATCGTAGGGACGATCCTATAGTCGTCGGACAAGTCGGCGGCTGGCCATCTTTGGGCCGTGGCCGTGGGGACGACCCTATAGTCGTCGGACAAGTCGGCGGCTGCCCAATCTAGTCCCGGGATCGTAGGGACGACCCTATAGTCGTCGGACAAGTCGGCGGATGGTCAACTTTGGCCCGGGGTCGTGAGGACGAATCTATAGTCGTCGGACATGTCGGCGGCTGTCCAACTTTGGCCCGGGGTCGTGGGGACGACCCTATAGTCGTCGGACAAGTCGGCGGCGGGCCAACCTAGACCCGGGGTCGTGGGGATGACCCTATAGTCGTCGGACATGACGGTGGCGGGCCAGTCTAGTGCCGGGTCGTGGGGACGACCCAATAGTCGTTGGACATGTCAGCGGCTGGCCAACTTTGGCCCGGCGTCGTGGGGACGACTCTATAGTCGTCGGACATGTCGGCGGCTGGCCAATCTAGTCCCGGGGTCGTGGGGACGACCCTATAGTCTTCGGACATGTCGGCGGCTGGCCAACTTTGGCCCGTGGTCGTGGGAACGAATCTATAGTCGTCGGACATGTCGGCGGCTGGCCAACTTTGGCCCGTGGCCGTGGGGACGACCTTATTGTCGTCGGACATGGCGGTGGCGGCCCAATCTAGTCCCGGGATCGTAGGGACGACCCTACAGTCGTCGGACAAGTCGGCGGCGAGCCAACATTGACCCGGGGTCGTGGGGACGACTCTATAGTCGTCGGACATGTCGGTGGCGGGCCAGTCTAGTCCCGGGTCGTGGGGACGACCCTATAGTCGTCGGACATGACGGCGGCTGGCCAACTTTGGCCCGTGGTCGTGGGGAGGACCCTATACTCGTCGGACAAGTCGGCGGCGGGCCAACCTAGACCCGGGGTCGTGGGGATGACCCTATAGTCGTCGGACATGACGGTGGCGGGCCAGTCTAGTCCCGGGTCGTGGGGACGACCCAATAGTCGTTGGACATGTCAGCGGCTGGCCAACTTTGGCCCGGCGTCGTGGGGACGACTCTATAGTCGTCGGACATGTCGGCGGCTGGCCAATCTAGTCCCGGGGTCGTGGGGACGACCCTATAGTCTTCGGACATTTCGGCGGCTGGCCAACTTTGGCCCGTGGTCGTGGGAACGAATCTATAGTCGTCGGACATGTCGGCGGCTGGCCAACTTTGGCCCGTGGCCGTGGGGACGACCTTATTGTCGTCGGACATGGCGGTGGCGGCCCAATCTAGTCCCGGGATCGTAGGGACGACCCTATAGTCGTCGGACAAGTCGGCGGCTGGCCATCTTTGGCCCGTGGCCGTGGGGACGACCCTATAGTCGTCGGACAAGTCGGCGGCTGCCCAATCTAGTCCCGGGATCGTAGGGACGACCCTATAGTCGTCGGACAAGTCGGCGGCTGGTCAACTTTGGCCGGGGGTCGTGAGGACGAATCTATAGTCGTCGGACATGTCGGCGGCTGTCCAACTTTGGCCCGGGGTCGTGGGGACGACCCTATAGTCGTCGGACTTGACGGTGGCGCGCCAATCTAGTCCCGGGGTCGTGGGGACGACTCTATAGTCGTGAGACATATCGGTGGCGAGCCAACCTAGTCCCGGGGTCGTGGGGACGACCCTATAGTCGTCGGACAAGTCGGCGGCGGGCCAACCTAGACCCGGGGTCGTGGGGATGACCCTATAGTCGTCGGACATGACGGTGGCGGGCCAGTCTAGTCCCGGGTCGTGGGGACGACCCTATAGTCGTCGGACATGTCGGCGGCTGGCCAACTTTGGCCCGAGGTCATGGGGACGACCCTATAGTCGTCAGACATGACGGTGGCGAGCCAACCTAGTCCCGGGGTCGTGGGGACGACCCTATAGTCGTCGGACAAGTCGGCGGCGGGCCCACCTAGTCGGGGGTTCGTGGGGACGACCCTATAGTCGTCGGACAAGTCGGCGGCCGGCCAACCTAGTCCGGGGGTCGTGGAGACGACCCTATAGTCGTCGGACATGACGGTGGCGGGCCAGTCTAGTCCCGGGTCGTGGGGACGACCCTATAGTCGTCGGACATGTCGGCGGCTGGCCAACTTTGGCCCGTGGTCGTGGGGACGACCCTATAGTCGTCGGAAATGTCGGTGGCTGTCCAACTTTGGCCCGGGGGTCGTGGGGACGACCCTATAGTCGTCGGACATGTCGGCGGCGGGCCAACCTAGACCCGGGGTCGTGGGGATGACCCTATAGTCGTCGGACATGTCGGTGGCGGGCCAGTCTAGTCCCGGGTCGTGGGGACGACCCTATAGTCGTCGGACATGACGGCGGCTGGCCAACTTTGGCCCGTGGTCGTGGGGAGGACCCTATACTCGTCGGACAAGTCGGCGGCGTACCAACCTAGTCCGGGGGTCGTGGGGACGACCCTATAGTCGTCGGACATGACGGTGGCGGGCCAGTCTAGTCCCGGGTCATGGGGACGACCCTATAGTCGTCGGACAAGTCGGCGGCTGGCCAACTTTGGCCCGTGGTCGTGGGGACGACCCTATAGTCGTCGGACATGTCGGCGGCTGCCCAACTTTGGCCCGGGGCCGTGGGGACGACCCTATAGTCGTCGGACATGTCGGCGGCTGGCCAACTTTGGCCCGGGGTCGTGAGGACGAATCTATAGTCGTCGGACATGTCGGCGGCTGTCCAACTTTGGCCCGTGGCCGTGGGGACGACCTTATTGTCGTCGGACATGGCGGTGGCGGCCCAATCTAGTCCCGGGATCGTAGGGACGATCCTATAGTCGTCGGACAAGTCGGCGGCTGGCCATCTTTGGGCCGTGGCCGTGGGGACGACCCTATAGTCGTCGGACAAGTCGGCGGCTGCCCAATCTAGTCCCGGGATCGTAGGGACGACCCTATAGTCGTCGGACAAGTCGGCGGATGGTCAACTTTGGCCCGGGGTCGTGAGGACGAATCTATAGTCGTCGGACATGTCGGCGGCTGTCCAACTTTGGCCCGGGGTCGTGGGGACGACCCTATAGTCGTCGGACAAGTCGGCGGCGGGCCAACCTAGACCCGGGGTCGTGGGGATGACCCTATAGTCGTCGGACATGACGGTGGCGGGCCAGTCTAGTGCCGGGTCGTGGGGACGACCCAATAGTCGTTGGACATGTCAGCGGCTGGCCAACTTTGGCCCGGCGTCGTGGGGACGACTCTATAGTCGTCGGACATGTCGGCGGCTGGCCAATCTAGTCCCGGGGTCGTGGGGACGACCCTATAGTCTTCGGACATGTCGGCGGCTGGCCAACTTTGGCCCGTGGTCGTGGGAACGAATCTATAGTCGTCGGACATGTCGGCGGCTGGCCAACTTTGGCCCGTGGCCGTGGGGACGACCTTATTGTCGTCGGACATGGCGGTGGCGGCCCAATCTAGTCCCGGGATCGTAGGGACGACCCTACAGTCGTCGGACAAGTCGGCGGCTGGCCATCTTTGGCCCGTGGCCGTGGGGACGACCCTATAGTCGTCGGACAAGTCGGCGGCTGCCCAATCTAGTCCCGGGATCGTAGGGACGACTCTATAGTCGTCGGAAATGTCGGCGGCTGGCCAACCTGGACCCGGGGTCGTGGGGACGACCCTATTGTCGTCGGACATGACGGTGGCGGGCCAATCTAGCCTCGCGGTCGTGGGGACGACCCTATAATCGTCGGACATGACGGTGGCGGGCCAATCTAGTCCCGGGGTCGTGGGGACGACCCTATAGTCGTCGGACATGTCGGCGGCTGGCCAACTTTGGCCCGTGGTCGTGGGGACGATCCAATAGTCGTCGGACATGTCGGCGGCTGGCCAACTTTGGCCCGTGGTTGTGGGAACGACCCTATAGTCGTTGGACATGACGGTGGCGGGCCAATCTAGTCCCGGGGTCGTGGGGACGACCCTACAGTCTTCGGACATTTCGGCGGCTTGCCAACTTTGGCCCGAGGTCGTGGGGACGACCCTATAGTCGTCGGACATGACGGTGGCGGGCCAATCTAGTCCCGGGGTCGTGGGGACGACCCTATAGTCGTCGGACATTTCGGCGGCTTGCCAACTTTGGCCCGGGGTCGTGGGGACGACCCTATAGTCGTCGGACATTTCGGCGGCATGCCAACTTTGGCCCGTGGTCGTGGGGACGACCCTATAGTCGTTGGACATGACGGTGGCGGGCTAATCTAGTCCCGGGGTCGTAGGGACGGCCCTATAGTCGTTGGACATGTCGGCGATTGGCCAACATTGGCCCGGGGTCGTGGGGACGACCCTATAGTCGTCGGACATGTCGGCGGCTGGCCAACATTGGCGCGTGGTCGTGGGGACGATCCGATTGTCGTCGGACATTTCGGCGGCTGGCCAACTTTGGCCCGTGGTCGTGGGGACAATCCAATAGTCGTCGGACATGTCGGCGGCTGGCCAACTTTGGCGCGTGGTCGTGGGGACGACCCTATAGTCGTCGGACTTGACGTTGGCGGGCCAATCTAGTCCCGAGGTCGTGGGGACGACCCTATAGTCGTCGGACTTGACGGTGGCCGGCCAATCTAGTCCCGGGGTCGTGGGGACGACCCTATAGTCGTCGGACATGTCGGCGGCTGGCCAACTTTGGCCCGGTGTCGTGGGGACGACTCTATAGTCGTCGGAAATGTCGGCGGCTGGCCAACCTGGACCCGGGGTCGTGGGGACGACCCTATAGTCGTCGGACATGTCGGCGGCGAGGCCACCTAGTCGGGGGTCGTGGGGACGACCCTATAGTCGTCGGACAAGTCGGCGGCCGGCCAACCTAGTCCCGGGGTCGTGGGGACGACCCTATAATCGTCGGACAAGCCGGCGGCTGGCCAACTTTGGCCCGTGGTCGTGGGGACGACCCTTTAGTCGTCGGACAAGTCGGCGGCTGTCCAACTTTGGCCCGGGGTCGTGGGGACGACCCTATAGTCGTCGGACATGTCGGCGGCTGGCCAACTTTGGCCCGGGGTCGTGGGGACGACCCTATAGTCGTCGGACAAGACGGTGGCGGACCAATCTAGTCCCGAGGTCCTGGGGACCACCCTATAGTCGTCGGACTTGACGGTGGCGGGCCAATCTAGTCCCGGGGTCGTGGGGACGACCCTACAGTCGTCGGACATTTCGGCGGCTTGCCAACTTTGGCCCTGGGTCGTGGGGACGACCCTATAGTCGTCGGACATGACGGTGGCGGGCCAATCTAGTCCCGGGGTCGTGGGGACGACCCTATAGTCGTCGGACATTTCGGCGGCTGGCCAACTTTGGCCCGGGGTCGTGGGGACGACCCTATAGTCGTCGGACATGTTGGCGGCTTGTCAGCCTAGTCCCGGGGTCGTGGGTACGGCCCTATAGTCGTCGGACAAGTCGGCGGCGGGCCAACCTTGTCCCGGGGTCGTGGGGACGACCCTATAGTCGTCGGACATGTCGGCGGCTGGCCAACTTTGGCCCGGTGTCGTGGGCACGACTCTATAGTCGTCGGAAATGTCGGCGGCTGGCCAACCTGGACCCGGGGTCGTGGGGACGACCCTATTTTCGTCGGACATGACGGTGGCGGGCCAATCTAGTCTCGGGGTCGTGGGGACGACCCTATAGTCGTCGGACATGTCGGCGGCTGGCCAACTTTGGCCCGGGGTCGTGGGGACGACCCTATAGTCGTCGGACATGTCGGCGGCGAGGCCACCTAGTCGGGGGGTCGTGGGGACGACCCTATAGTCGTCGGACAAGTCGGCGGCCGGCCAACCTAGTCCCGGGGTCGTGGGGACGACCCTATAGTCGTCGGACATGTCGGCGGCTGGCCAACTTTGGCCCGTGGTCGTGGGGACGACCCTATAGTCGTCGGACATATCGGTGGCGAGCCAACCTAGTCCCGGGGTCGTGGGGACGACCCTATAGTCGTCGGACAAGTCGGCGGCTGGCCAACATTGGCCCGTGGTCGTGGGGACGACCCAACAGTCGTCGGACATGTCGGCGGCTGGCCAACTTTGGCCCGTGGTCGTGGGGACGATCCGATAGTCGTCGGACGTGACGGTGGCTAGTCAATCTAGTCCCGGTTTCGTGGGGACGACCCTATAGTCGTCGGAGATGTCGGCGGCTGTCCTACTTTGGCCCGGTGTCTTGGGGACGACTCTATAGTCGTCGGACATGTCGGCGGCTGGCCAACCTAGACCCGGGGTCGTGGGGACGACCCTATAGTCCTCGAACAAGTCGGCGGCTGGCCAACTTTGGCCCGTGGTCGTGGGAACGACCCTATAGTCTTCGGACAAGTCTGCGGCTGGCCAAATATGGCCCGTGGTCGTGGGGACGACCCTATAGTCGTCGGAAATGTCGGCGGCGAGCCAACCTAGTCCCGGCGTCGTGGGGACGACCCTATAGTCGTCCGAAATATCGGTGGCGAGCCAACCTAGTCCCGGGGTCGTGGGGACGACCCTATAGTCGTCGGACAAGTCGGCGGCGGGCCAACCTAGTCCCAGGGTCGTGGGGACGACCCTATAGTCGTCGGACAAGTCGGCGGCGGGCCAACCTAGTCCCGGGGTCGTGGGGATGACCCTATAGTCGTCGGACAAGTCGGCGGCGAGCCCACCTAGTCGGGGGGTCGTGGGGACGACCCTATAGTCGTAGGACAAGTCGGCGGCCGGCCAACCTAGTCCGGGGGTCGTGGGGACGACCCTATAGTCGTCGGACATGACGGTGGCGGACCAATCTAGCCCCGAGGTCCTGGGGACGACCCTATAGTCGTCGGACTTGACGGTGGCGGGCCAATCTAGTCCCGGGGTCGTGGGGACGACCCTACAGTCGTCGGACATTTCGGCGGCTTGCCAACTTTGGCCCGGGGTCGTGGGGACGACCCTATAGTCGTCGGACATGACGGTGGCGGGCCAATCTAGTCCCGGGGTCGTGGGGACGACCCTATAGTCGTCGGACATTTCGGCGGCTGGCCAACTTTGGCCCGGGGTCGTGGGGACGACCCTATAGTCGTCGGACATGTTGGCGGCTTGTCAGCCTAGTCCCGGGGTCGTGGGTACGGCCCTATAGTCGTCGGACAAGTCGGCGGCGGGCCAACCTTGTCCCGGGGTCGTGGGGACGACCCTATAGTCGTCGGACATGTCGGCGGCTGGCCAACTTTGGCCCGGTGTCGTGGGCACGACTCTATAGTCGTCGGAAATGTCGGCGGCTGGCCAACCTGGACCCGGGGTCGTGGGGACGACCCTATTTTCGTCGGACATGACGGTGGCGGGCCAATCTAGTCTCGGGGTCGTGGGGACGACCATATAGTCGTCGGACATGTCGGCGGCTGGCCAACTTTGGCCCGGGGTCGTGGGGGCGACCCGATAGTCGTCGGACATGTTGGCGACTTGTCAGCCTAGTCCCGGGGTCGTGGGTACCACCCTACAGTCGTCGTACATTTCGGCGGCTTGCCAACTTTGGCCCGGGGTCGTGGGGACGACCCTATAGTCGTCGGACTTGACGGTGGCGGGCCAATCTAGTCCCGAGGTCCTGGGGACGACCCTATAGTCGTCGGACTTGACGGTGGCGGGCCAATCTAGTCCCGGGGTCGTGGGGACGACCCTACAGTCGTCGGACATTTCTGCGGCTTGCCAACTTTGGCCCGGGGTCGTGGGGACGACCCTATAGTCGTCGGACATGTTGGCGGCTTGTCAGCCTAGTCCCGGGGTCGTGGGTACGACCCTACAGTCGTCGGACATTTCGGCGGCTTGCCAACTTTGGCCCGGGGTCGTGGGGACGACCCTATAGTCGTCAGACATGACGGTGGCGGGCCAGTCTAGTCCCGGGGTCGTGGGGACGACCCTATAGTCGTCGGACATTTCGGCGGCTGGCCAACTTTGGCCCGGGGTCGTGGGGACGACCCTATAGTCGTCGGACATGTTGGCGGCTTGTCAGCCTAGTCCCGGGGTCGTGGGGACGACCCTATAGTCGTCGGACATGTTGGCGGCTTGTCAGCCTAGTCCCGGGGTCGTGGGTACGGCCCTATAGTCGTCGGACAAGTCGGCGGCGGGCCAACCTTGTCCTGGGGTCGTGGGGACGACCCTATAGTCGTCGGACATGTCGGCGGCTGGCCAACTTTGGCCCGGTGTCGTGGGGACGACTCTAGAGTCGTCGGAAATGTCGGCGGCTGGCCAACTTTGGCCCGTGGTTGTGGGGACGACCCTATAGTCGTTGGACATGACGGTGGCGGGCCAATCTAGTCCCGGGGTCGTGGGTAAGACCCTATAGTCGTCGGACAAGACGGCGGCTGGACATCTTTGGCCCGGGGTCGTGGGGACGACCCTATAGTCGTCGGACATGTTGGCGGGTTGTCAGCCTAGTCCCGGGGTCGTGGGGACGACCCTATAGTCGTCGGACATGACGGTGGCGGACCAATCTAGTCCCGGGGTCGTGGGGACGACCGTATAGTCGTCGCACATGTCGGCGGCTGGCCAACTTTGGCCCGTGGTCGTGGGGACGATCCAATAATCGTCGGACATGTCGGCGGCTGGCCAACTTTGGCCCGTGGTTGTGGGGACGACCCTATAGTCGTTGGACATGACGGTGGCGGGCCAATCTAGTCCCGGGGTCGTGGGGACGACCCTATAGTCGTCGGACATGTCGGCGGCTGGCCAACTTTGGCACGGTGTCGTGGGGACGACTCTATAGTCGTCGGAAATGTCGGCGGCTGGCCAACCTGGACCCGGGGTCGTGGAGACGACCCTATTGTCGTCGGACATGACGGTGGCGGGCCAATCTAGTCCCGGGGTCGTAGGGACGACCCTATAGTCGTCGGACATTTCGGCGGCTGGCCAACTTTGGCCCGGGGTCGTGGGGACGACCCTATAGTCGTCGGACATGTTGGCGGCTTGTCAGCCTAGTCCCGGGGTCGTGGGTACGGCCCTATAGTCGTCGGACAAGTCGGCGGCGGGCCAACCTTTTCCCGGGGTCGTGGGGACGACCCTATAGTCGTCGGAAATGTCGGCGGCTGGCCAACTTTGGCGCGTGGTCGTGGGGACGATCCGATTGTCGTCGGACATGTCGGCGGCTGGCCAACTTTGGCCCGTGGTCGTGGGGACGATCCAATAGTCGTCGGACATGTCGGCGGCTGGCCAACTTTGGCGCGTGGTCGTGGGGACGATCCGATTGTCGTCGGACATGTCGGCGGCTGGCCAACCTAGACCCGGGGTCGTGGGGACGACCCTATTGTCGTCGGACATGGCGGTGGCGGGCCAATCTAGTCCTGTGGTCGTGGGGACGACCCTATAGTCTTCGGACATGACGGTAGCGGACCAATCTAGACCCGAGGTCGTGGGGACGACCCTATAGTCGTCGGACATGTCGGCGGCTGGCCAACTTTGGCCCGGGGTCGTGGGGGCGACCCTATACTCGTCGGACATGTTGGCGGCTTGTCAGCCTAGTCCCGGGGTCGTGGGTACGACCCTACAGTCGTCGGACATTTCGGCGGCTTGCCAACTTTGGCCCGGGGTCGTGGGGACGACCCTATAGTCGTCGGACATTTCGGCGGCATGCCAACTTTGGCCCGTGGTCGTGGGGACGACCTTATAGTCGTTGGACATGACGGTGGCGGTCTAATCTAGTCCCGGGGTCGTAGGGACGACCCTATAGTCGTTGGACATGACGGTGGCGGGCCAATCTAGGCCCGGGGTCGTGGGGACGATCCGATTGTCGTCGGACATGTCGGCGGCTGGCCAACTTTGGCCCGTGGTCGTGGGGACGATCCAATAGTCGTCGGACATGCCGGCGGCTGGCCAACGTAGGCCCGCTGTCGTGGGGACGACCCTATAGTCGTCGGACAAGACGGTGGCGGGCCAATCTAGTCCCGGGGTCGTGGGGACGACCCTATAGTCGTCGGACAAGTCGGCGGCGAGCCAACCTAGTCCCGGGGTCATGGGGACGACCCTATAGTCGTCGGATATGTCGGCGGCTGTCCAACTTTGGTCCGTGGTCGTGGGGACGACCCTATAGTCGTCAGAAATAACGGTGGCGGGGCAATCAACTCCCGGGGTCGTGGGGTCGACCCTATAGTCGTCGGACATGATGGTGGCGGGCCAATCTAGTCCCGGGGTCGTAGGGACGACCCTATAGTCGTCGGACATTTCGGCGGCTGGCCAACTTTGGCCCGTGGTCGTGGGGACGACCCTATAGTCGTCGGACATGTTGGCGGCTTGTCAGCCTAGTCCCGGGGTCGTGGGTACGGCCCTATAGTCGTCGGACAAGTCGGCGGCGGGCCAACCTTTTCCCGGGGTCGTGGGGACGACCCTATAGTCGTCGGAAATGTCGGCGGCTGGCCAACTTTGGCGCGTGGTCGTGGGGACGATCCGATTGTCGTCGGACATGTCGGCGGCTGGCCAACTTTGGCCCGTGGTCGTGGGGACGATCCAATAGTCGTCGGACATGTCGGCGGCTGGCCAACTTTGGCGCGTGGTCGTGGGGACGATCCGATTGTCGTCGGACATGTCGGCGGCTGGCCAACCTAGACCCGGGGTCGTGGGGACGACCCTATTGTCGTCGGACATGGCGGTGGCGGGCCAATCTAGTCCCGTGGTCGTGGGGACGACCCTATAGTCTTCGGACATGACGGTAGCGGGCCAATCTAGACCCGAGGTCGTGGGGACGACCCTATAGTCGTCGGACATGTCGGCGGCTGGCCAACTTTGGCCCGGGGTCGTGGGGGCGACCCTATACTCGTCGGACATGTTGGCGGCTTGTCAGCCTAGTCCCGGGGTCGTGGGTACGACCCTACAGTCGTCGGACATTTCGGCGGCTTGCCAACTTTGGCCCGGGGTCGTGGGGACGACCCTATAGTCGTCGGACATTTCGGCGGCATGCCAACTTTGGCCCGTGGTCGTGGGGACGACCTTATAGTCGTTGGACATGACGGTGGCGGTCTAATCTAGTCCCGGGGTCGTAGGGACGACCCTATAGTCGTTGGACATGACGGTGGCGGGCCAATCTAGGCCCGGGGTCGTGGGGACGATCCGATTGTCGTCGGACATGTCGGCGGCTGGCCAACTTTGGCCCGTGGTCGTGGGGACGATCCAATAGTCGTCGGACATGCCGGCGGCTGGCCAACGTAGGCCCGCTGTCGTGGGGACGACCCTATAGTCGTCGGACAAGACGGTGGCGGGCCAATCTAGTCCCGTGGTCGTGGGGACGACCCTATAGTCTTCGGACATGACGGTAGCGGGCCAATCTAGACCCGAGGCCGTGGGGACGACCCTATAGTCGTCGGACATGTCGGCGGCTGGCCAAATTTGGCCCGGGGTCGTGGGGGCGACCCTATACTCGTCGGACATGTTGGCGGCTTGTCAGCCTAGTCCCGGGGTCGTGGGTACGACCCTACAGTCGTCGGACATTTCGGCGGCTTGCCAACTTTGGCCCGGGGTCGTGGGGACGACCCTATGGTCGTCGGACTTGACGGTGGCGGGCCAATCTAGTCCCGAGGTCCTGGGGACGACCCTATAGTCGTCGGACTTGACGGTGGCGGGCCAATCTAGTCCCGGGGTCGTGGGGACGACCCTACAGTCGTCGGACATTTCGGCGGCTTGCCAACTTTGGCCCGGGGTCGTGGGGACGACCCTATAGTCGTCAGACATGACGGTGGCGGGCCAATCTAGTCCCGGGGTCGTGGGGACGACCCTATAGTCGTCGGACATTTCGGCGGCTGGCCAACTTTGGCCCGGGGTCGTGGGGACGACCCTATAGTCGTCGGACATGTTGGCGGCTTGTCAGCCTAGTCCCGGGGTCGTGGGGACGACCCTATAGTCGTCGGACATTTCGGCGGCTGGCCAACTTTGGCCCGGGGTCGTGGGGACGACCCTATAGTCGTCGGACATGTTGGCGGCTTGTCAGCCTAGTCCCGGGGTCGTGGGTACGGCCCTATAGTCGTCGGACAAGTCGGCGGCGGGCCAACCTTGTCCCGGGGTCGTGGGGACGACCCTATAGTCGTCGGACATGTCGGCGGCTGGCCAACTTTGGCCCGGTGTCGTGGGGACGACTCTATAGTCGTCGGAAATGTCGGCGGCTGGCCAACTTTGGCCCGTGGTTGTGGGGACGACTCTATAGTCGTTGGACATGACGGTGGCGGGCCAATCTAGTCCCGGGGTCGTGGGTAAGACCCTATAGTCGTCGGACAAGACGGCGGCTGGACATCTTTGGCCCGGGGTCGTGGGGACGACCCTATAGTCGTCGGACATGTTGGCGGGTTGTCAGCCTAGTCCCGGGGTCGTGGGGACGACCCTATAGTCGTCGGACATGACGGTGGCGGACCAATCTAGTCCCGGGGTCGTGGGGACGACCGTATAGTCGTCGCACATGTCGGAGGCTGGCCAACTTTGGCCCGTGGTCGTGGGGACGATCCAATAATCGTCGGACATGTCGGCGGCTGGCCAACTTTGGCCCGTGGTTGTGGGGACGACCCTATAGTCGTTGGACATGACGGTGGCGGGCCAATCTAGTCCCGGGTTGTGGGGACGACCCTATAGTCGTCGGACATGTCGGCGGCTGGCCAACTTTGGCCCGTGGTCGTGGGGACGATCCAATAATCGTCGGACATGTCGGCGGCTGGCCAACTTTGGCCCGTGGTTGTGGGGACGACCCTATAGTCGTTGGACATGACGGTGGCGGGCCAATCTAGTCCCGGGGTCGTGGGGACGACCCTATAGTCGTCGGACAAGACGACGGCTGGACATATTTCGCCCGGGGTCGTGGGGACGACCCTATGGTCGTCGGACAAGTCGGCGGCGGGGCAACCTAGTCCCGGGGTCGTGGGGAGGACCCTATACTCGTCGGACAAGTCGGCGGCGAGCCAACCTAGTCCGGGCGTCGTGGGGACGACCCTATAGTCGTCGGCGAAGTCTGCGGCGGGCCAACCTAGTCCCGGGGTCGTAGGGACGACCCTATAGTCGTCGGACATGTCGCCGGCTGGCCAACTTTGGCCCGTACTCGTGGGTACGACCCTATAGTCGTCGGACATGACGGTGTCGGGCCAATCTAGTCCCGGGGTCGTGGGGACGACCCTATAGTCGTCGGACATGTCGGCGGCTGGCCAACTTTGGCCCGTGGTCGTGGGGACGACCCTATAGTCGTCGGATATGTCGGCGGCTGGCCAACTTTGGCCCGTGGTCGTGGGGACGACCCTATAGTCGTCGGACAAGTCAGCGGCTGGCCAACACTGGCCCGTGGTCGTGGGAAAGAGCCTATAGTCGTCGGACAAGTCAGCGGCTGGCCAACATTGACCCGTGGTCGTGGGGACGACCCTACAGTCGTCGGATATGTCGGCGGCTGGCCAACTTTGGCCCGTGGTCGTGGGGACGACCCTATAGTCGTCGGACATGACGGTGGCGGGCCAGTCTAGTCCCGGGTCATGGGGACGACCCTATAGTCGTCGGACAAGACGGCGGCTGGACATCTTTGGCCCGGGGTCTTGGGGACGACCCTATAGTCGTCGGACAAGTCAGCGGCTGGCCAACATTGGCCCGTGGTCGTGGGGACGACCATATAGTCGTCGGACATGACGGTGGCGGGCCACTCTAGTCCCGGGTCGTGGGGACGACCCTATAGTCGTCGGACATGTCGGCGGCTGGCCAACTTTGGCCCGTGGTCGTGGGGACGACCCTATAATCGTCGGACATGACGGTGGCGGGCCAGTCTAGTCCCGGGTCATGGGGACGACACTATAGTCGTCGGACAAGTCGGCGGCTGGCCAACTTTGCCCCGTGGTCGTGGGGACGACCCTATAGTCGTCAGACATGACGGTGGCGAGCCAACCTACTCCCGGGGTCGTGGGGACGACCCTATAGTCGTCGGACAAGTCGGCGGCGGGGCAACCTAGTCCCGGGGTCGTGGGGACCACCCTATAGTCGTCGGACATGACGGTGGCGGGCCAATCTAGTCTCGGGGTCGTAGGTACGACCCTATACTCGTCGGACATGTCGGCGGCTGGCCAACTTTGGCCGTGGTCGTGGGCACGATCCAATAGTCGTCGGACATGTCGGCGGCTGGCCCAACTTGGCCGTGGTTGTGGGGACGACCCTATAGTCGTTGGACATGACGGTGGCGGGCCAATCTAGTTCGGGGTCGTTGGGACGACCCTATAGTCGTCGGACATGTCGGCGGCTGGCCAACTTTGGCCCGGGGTCGTGGGGACGACTCTATAGTCGTCGGAAATGTCGGCGGCTGGCCAACCTGGACCCGGGGTCGTGGGGACGACCCTATTGTCGTCGGACATGACGGTAGCAGGCCAATCTAGTCTCGGGGTCGTGGGGACGACCCTATAATCGTTGGACATGACGGTGGCGGGCCAATCTAGTCCCGGGGTCGTGGGGACGACCCTATAATCGTCGGACATGTCGGCGGCTGGCCAACATTGGCCCGTGGTCATGGGGACCGACCCAATAGTGGTCGGACATGTCGGCGGCTGGCCAACCTAGGCCCGAGGTCGTGGGGACGACCCTATAGTCTTCGGACATGACGGTAGCGGGCCAATCTAGACCCGAGGTCGTGGGGACGACCCTATAGTAGTCGGACATGTCGTCGGCTGTCCAACTTTGGCGCGGTGTCGTGGGGACGACTCTATAGTCGTCGGACATGTCGGCAGCTGGCCACGTAGACCCGGGGTCGTGGGGACGACCCTATTGTCGTCGGACATGACGGTGGCGGGCCAATCTAGTCCCGGGGTCGTGGGACGACCCTATAGTCGTCGGACAAGTCGGCGGGCGGGCCAAGCTTGTCCCGGGGTCGTGGGGACGACCCTATATTCGTCGGACATGACGGTGGCGGGCCAATCTAGTCCCGGGGGTCGTGGGGACGACCCTATAATCGTTGGACATGACGGTGGCGGGCCAATCTAGTCCCGGGATCGTAGGGACGACCCTATAGTCGTCGGACATGTTGGCGGCTTGTCAGCCTAGTCCCAGGGTCGTGGGTACGACCCTATAGTCGTCGGACAAGTCGGCGGCGGGCCAACCTTGTCCCGGGGTCGTGGGGACGACCCTATAGTCGTCGGACATGTCGGCGGCTGGCCAACTTTGGCCCGGTGTCGTGGGGACGACTCTATAGTCGTCGGAAATGTCGGCGGCTGGCCAACCTGGACCCGGGGTCGTGGGGACGACCCTATTGTCGTCGGACATGACGGTGGCGGGCCAATCTAGTCTCGCGGTCGTGGGGACGACCCTATAATCGTCGGACATGACGGTGGCGGGCCAATCTAGTCCCGGGGTCGTGGGGACGACCCTATAGTCGTCGGACATGTCGGCGGCTGGCCAACTTTGGCCCGGTGTCGTGGGGACGACTCTATAGTCGTCGGAAATGTCGGCGGCTGGCCAACCTGGACCCGGGGTCGTGGGGACGACCCTACAGTCGTCGGACATTTCGGCGGCTGGCCAACTTTGGCCCGGTGTCGTGGGGACGACTCTATAGTCGTCGGAAATGTCGGCGGCTGGCCAACCTGGACCCGGGGTCGTGGGGACGACCCTATTGTCGTCGGACATGACGGTGGCGGGCCAATCTAGTCTCGCGGTCGTGGGGGACGACCCTATAATCGTCGGACATGACGGTGGCGGGCCAATCTAGTCCCGAGGTCGTAGGGACGACCCTATAGTCGTCGGACAAGTCGGCGGCTGGCCAACATTGGCCCGTGGTCGTGGGGACGACCCTATAGTCCTCGAACAAGTCGGCGGCTGGCCAACTTTGGCCCGTGGTCGTGGGAACGACCTATAGTCTTCGGACAAGTCTGCGGCTGGCGAAATATGGCCCGTGGTCGTGGGGACGACCCTATAGTCGTCGGACAAGTCGGCGGCGGGCCAACCTTGTCCCGGGGTCGTGGGGACGACCCTATAGTCGTCGACATGTCGGCGGCTGGCCAACTTTGGCCCGGTGTCGCTGGGCACGACTCTATAGTCGTCGGAAATGTCGGCGGCTGGCCAACCTGGACCCGGGGTCGTGGGGACGACCCTATTTTCGTCGGACATGACGGTGGCGGGCCAATCTAGTCTCGGGGTCGTGGGGACGACCCTATAGTCGTCGGACATGTCGGCGGCGGGCCAATCTAGTCCCGAGGTCCTGGGGACGACCCTATAGTCGTCGGACTTGACGGTGGCGGGCCAATCTATTCCCGGGGTCGTGGGGACGACCCTACAGTCGTCGGACATTTCGGCGGCTTGCCAACTTTGGCCCGGGGTCGTGGGGACGACCCTATAGTCGTCGGACATGTTGGCGGCTTGTCAGCCTAGTCCCGGGGTCGTGGGTACGACCCTACAGTCGTCTGACATTTCGGCGGCTTGCCAACTTTGGCCCGGGGTCGTGGGGACGACCCTATAGTCGTCGGACATGTCGGCGGCTTGCCAACTTTGGCCCGGGTTCGTGGGGACGACCCTATAGTGGTCGAAATGACGGTGGCGGGCCAATCTATTCCCGGGGTCGTGGGGACGACCCTATAGTCGTCAGAAACATCGGTGGCGAGCCAACCTAGTCCCGGGGTCGTGGGGACGACCCTATAGTCGTCGGACAAGTCGGCGGCGGCCCAACCTAGACCCGGGGTCGTGGGGATGACCCTATAGTCGTCGGACATGACGGTGGCGGGCCAGTCTAGTCCCGGGTCCTGGGGACGACCCTATAGTCGTCGGACATGTCGGCGGCTGGCCATCTTTGGCCCGTGGTCGTGGGGACGACCCTATAGTCGTCGGACATAACGGTGGCGGGCCAATCTAGTCCCGGGGTCGTGGGGACGACCCTATAGTCGTCGGACAAGTCGGCGGCGGGCCTACCTAGTCCCGGGGTAGTGGGGACGACCCTATAGTCGTCGGATAAGTCGGCAGCTTGCCAACTTTGGCCCGGGGTCGTGGGAACGACCCTATAGTCGTCGGACAAGTCGGCGGCGAGCCCACCTAGTCCGGGGGTCGTGGGGACGACCCTATAGTCGTCGGACAATTCGGCGGCCGGCCAACCTAGTCCGGGGGTCGTGGGGACGACCCTATAGTCGTCGGAAATGACGGTGGCGGGCCAGTCTAGTCCCGGGTCGTGGGGACGACCCTATAGTCGTCGGACATGTCGGCGGCTGGCCAACTTTGGCCCGTGGTCGTGGGGACGAGCCTATAGTCGTCGGACATAACGGTGGCGGGCCAATCTAGTCCCGGGGTCATAGGGACGACCCTATAGTCATCGGACATGTCGGCGGCTGGTCAACTTAGGGCCGTGGTCGTAGGGACGATCCGATAGTCGTTGGACATGACGGTGCCGGGCCAATCAAGTCCCGGGGTCGTGGGTACGACCCTATAGTCGTCGGACAAGTCGGCGGCTGGCCAACTTTGGCCCGTGGTCGTGGGGACGATCCGATAGTCGTCGGACATGACGGTGGCGGGCCAATCTAGTCCCGGGGTCATAGGGACGACCCTATAGTCATCGGACATGTCGGCGGCTGGTCAACTTAGGCCCGTGGTCGTAGGGACGATCCGATAGTCGTTGGACATGACGGTGCCGGGCCAATCAAGTCCCGGGGCCGTGGGTACGACCCTATAGTCGTCGGACATGTCGTCGATTGGCCATTATTGGCCCGGGGTCGTGGGGACGACCCTATAATCGTCGGACATGTCGGCGGCTGGCCAACATTGGCCCGTGGTCGTGGGGACGACCCAACAGTCGCCGGACATGTCGGCGGCTGGCCAACTTTGGCCCGTGGTCGTGGGAACGACCCTATAGTCGTCGGAGATGTCGGCGGCTGTCCTACTTTGGCCCGGTGTATTGGGGACGACTCTATAGTCGTCGGACTTGTCGGCGGCTGGCCAACCTAGACCCGGGGTCGTGGGGACGACCCTACAGTCGTCGGACAAGTCGGCGTCTGGCCAAATATGGCCCGTGGTCGTGGGGACGACCCTATAGTCGTCGGAAATGTCGGCGGCGAGCCAACCTAGTCCCGGCGTCGTGGGGACGACCCTATAATGTTCGGACAAGTCGGCAGCTGGCCAAATTTGGCCCGTGGTCGTGAGGACGACCCTATAGTCGTCGGACATGTCGGCGGCTGGCCATCTTTGGCCCGGGGTTGTGGGGACGAATCTATAATCGCCGGACATGTCGGCGGCTGGCCAACTTTGGCCCGTGGCCGTGGGGACGACCCTATAGTCGTCGGAAATGTCGCCGGCTGGCCAACTTTGGCCCGTGGTCGTGGGGACGACCCAATAGTCGTCGGACATGTCGGCGGCTGGCCAACTTTGGCCCGTGGTCGTGGGGACGATCCGATAGTCGTTGGACATGACGGTGGCGGGCCAATCTAGTCCGGGGGTCGTGGGGACGACCCTACAGTCGTCGGACATTTCGGCGGCTTGCCAACTTTGGCCCGGGGTCGTGGGGACGACCCTATAGTCGTCGGACTTGACGGTGGCGGGCCAATCTAGTCCCGGGGTTGTGGGGACGACCCTACAGTCGTCGGACATTTCGGCGGCTTGCCAACTTTGGCCCGGGGTCGTGGGGACGACCCTATAGTCGTCGGACTTGACGGTGGGGGGCCAATCTAGTCCCGAGGTCGTGGGGACGACCCTATAGTCGTCGGACTTGACGGTGGCCGGCCAATCTATTCCCGGGGGTCGTGGGGACGACCCTATAGTCGTCGGGCATGTCGGCGGCGAGCCAACATTGACCCGGGGTCGTGGGGACGACTCTATAGTCGTCGGAAATGTCGGCGGCTGGCCAACCTGGACTCGGGATCGTGGGGACGACCCTATAGTCGTCGGACAAGACGGCGGCTGGACATCTTTGGCCCGGGGTCGTGGGGACGACCCTATAGTCGTCGGACATGTCGGCGGCTGGCCAACTTTGGCCCGGTATCGTGGGGACGACTCTATAGTCGTCGGAAATGTCGGCGGCTGGCCAACCTGGACCCGGGGTCGTGACGACGACCCTATAGTCGTCGGACAAGACGGCGGCTGGACATCTTTGGCCCGGGGTCGTGGGGACGACCTTATAGTCGTCGGACATGACGGTGGCGGACCAATCTAGACCCGGGGTCGTGGGGGCGACCCTATAGTCGTCGGACATGTCGGCGGCTGGCCAACTTTGGCCCGGGGTCGTGGGGACGACCCTATAGTCGTCGGACATGTTGGCGGCTTGTCAGCTTAGTCCCGGGGTCGTGGGTACGGCCCTATAGTCGTCGGACAAGACGGCGGCTGGACATCTTTGGCCCGGGGTCGTGGGGACGACCCTACAGTCGTCGGACATTTCGGCGGCTTGCCAACTTTGGCCCGGGGTCGTGGGGACGACCCTATAGTCGTCGGACATGTCGGCGGCTGGCCAACTTTGGCCCGGGGTCGTGGGGACGACTCTATAGTCGTCGGAAATGTCGGCGGCTGGCCAACCTGGACTGGGGATCGTGGGGACGACCCTATAGTCGTCGGACAAGACGGCGGCTGGACATCTTTGGCCCGGGGTCGTGGGGACGACCCTATAGTCGTCGGACATGTCGGCGGCTGGCCAACTTTGGCCCGGTGTCGTGGGGACGACTCTATAGTCGTCGGAAATGTCGGCGGCTGGCCAACCTGGACCCGGGGTCGTGACGACGACCCTATAGTCGTCGGACAAGACGGCGGCTGGACATCTTTGGCCCGGGGTCGTGGGGACGACCCTATAGTCGTCGGACATGACGGTGGCGGACCAATCTAGTCCCGGGGTCGTGGGGACGACCCTATAGTCGTCGGACATGTCGGCGGCTGGCCAACTTTGGCCCGTGGTCGTGGGGACGATCCAATAGTCGACGGACATGTCGGCGGCTGGCCAACTTTGGCCCGTGGTTGTGGGGACGACCCTATAGTCGTTGGACATGACGGTGGCGGGCCAATCTAGTCCCGGGGTCGTGGGTACGACCCTACAGTCGTCGGACATTTCGGCGGCTTGCCAACTTTGGCCCGGGGTCGTGGGGACGACCCTATAGTCGTCGGACATGACGGTGGCGGGCCAGTCTAGTCCCGGGTCGTGGGACGACCCTATAGTCGTCGGACATGTCGGCGGCTGGCCAACTTTGGCCCGTGGTCGTGGGGACGATCCGATAGTCGTTGGACATGACGGTGGCGGGCCAATCTAGTCCCGGGCTCGTGGGGACGACCCTATAGCCGTCGGACTTGTCGGTGGCGGGCCAATCTAGTCCGGGGGTCGTGGGGACGACCCTATAGTCGTCGGACATGTCGGCGGCTGGCCAACCTAGACCCGGGGTCGTGGAGACGACCCTATTGTCGTCGGACATGACGGTGGCGGGCCAATCTAGTCCCGGGGTCGTGGGGACGACCCTATAGTCGTCGGACAAGTCGGCGGCGGGCCAAGCTTGTCCCGGGGTCGTGGGGACGACCCTATAATCGTCGGACATGACGGTGGCGGGCCAATCTAGTCCCGGGGTCGTGGGGACGACCCTATAATCGTTGGACATGACGGTGGCGGGCCAATCTAGTCCGGGGGTCGTGGGGACGACCCTACAGTCGTCGGACATTTCGGCGGCTTGCCAACTTTGGCCCGGGGTCGTGGGGACGACCCTATAGTCGTCGGACTTGACGGTGGCGGGCCAATCTAGTCTCGGGGTTGTGGGGACGACCCTACAGTCGTCGGACATTTCGGCGACTTGCCAACTTTGGCCCGGGGTCGTGGGGACGACCCTATAGTCGTTGGACATGACGGTGGCGGGCCAATCTAGTCCGGGGGTCGTGGGGACGACCCTACAGTCGTCGGACATTTCGGCGGCTTGCCAACTTTGGCCCGGGGTCGTGGGGACGACCCTATAGTCGTCGGACAAGTCGGCGGCGGGCCAACCTTGTCCCGGGGTCGTGGGGACGACCCTATAATCGTCGGACATGTCGGCGGCGGGCCAAGCTTGTCCCGGGGTCGTGGGGACGATCGAATAGTCGTCGGACATGTCGGCGGCTGGCCAACTTTGGCGCGTGGTCGTGGGGACGATCCGATTGTCGTCGGACATGTCGGCGGCTGGCCAACCTAGACCCGGGGTCGTGGGGACGATCCGATTGTCGTCGGACATGTCGGCGGCTGTCCAACTTTGGCACCGTGGTCGTGGGGACGATCCAATAGTCGTCAGACATGTCGGCGGCTGGCCAACCTGGACCCGGGGTCGTGGTGACGACCCCATTGTCGTCGGACATGACGGTGGCGGGCCAATCTAGTCTCACGGTCGTGGGGACGACCCTATAATCGTCGGACATGACGGTGGCGGGCCAATCTAGTCCCGGGGTCGTGGGGACGACCCTATAGTCGTCGGACATGTCGGCGGCTGGCCAACTTTGGCCCGGTGTCGTGGGGACGACCCTATAGTCGTCGGACATTTCGGCGGCATGCCAACTTTGGCCCGTGGTCGTGGGGACGACCCTATAGTTGTTGGACATGACGGTGGCGGGCTAATCTAGTCCCGGGGTCGTAGGGACGACCCTATAGTCGTTGGACATGTCGGCGATTGGCCAACATTGGCCCGGGGTCGTGGGGACGACCCTATAGTCGTCGGACATGTCGGCGGCTGGCCAACTTTGGCGCGTGGTCGTGGGGACGATCCGATTATCGTCGGACATGTCGGCGGCTGGCCAACTTTGGCCCGTGGTCGTGGGGACGATCCAATAGTCGTCGGACATGTCGGCGGCTGGCCAACTTTGGCCCGTGGTCGTGGGGACGATCCGATAGTCGTTGGACATGACGGTGGCGGGCCAATCTAGTCCCGGGCTCGTGGGGACGACCCTATAGCCGTCGGACTTTTCGGTGGCGGGCCAATCTAGTCCGGGGGTCGTGGGGACGACCCTATAGTCGTTGGACATGTCAGCGGCTGGCCAACTTTGGCCCGGTGTCGTGGGGACGACCCAATAGTCGTCGGACATTTCGGCGGCTTGCCAACTTTGGCCCGGGGTCGTGGGGACGACCCTACAGTCGTCGGACATTTCGGCGGCTTGCCAACTTTGGCCCGGGGTCGTGGGGACGACCCTATAGTCGTCGGACTAGACGGTGGCGGGCCAATCTAGTCCCGGGGTTGTGGGGACGACCCTACAGTCGTCGGACATTTCGGCGGCTTGCCAACTTTGGCCCGGGGTCGTGGGGACGACCCTATAGTCGTCGGACTTGACGGTGGGGGGCCTATCTAGTCCCGAGGTCGTGGGGACGACCCTATAGTCGTCGGACTTGACGGTGGCCGGCCAATCTATTCCCGGGGGTCGTGGGGACGACCCTATAGTCGTCGGACATGTCGGCGGCGAGCCAACATTGACCCGGGGTCGTGGGGACGACTCTATAGTCGTCGGAAATGTCGGCGGCTGGCCAACCTGGACTCGGGATCGTGGGGACGACCCTATAGTCGTCTGACAAGACGGCGGCTGGACATCTTTGGCCCGGGGTCGTGGGGACGACCCTATAGTCGTCGGACATGTCGGCGGCTGGCCAACTTTGGCCCGGTATCGTGGGGACGACTCTATAGTCGTCGGAAATGTCGGCGGCTGGCCAACCTGGACCCGGGGTCGTGACGACGACCCTATAGTCGTCGGACAAGACGGCGGCTGGACATCTTTGGCCCGGGGTCGTGGGGACGACCTTATAGTCGTCGGACATGACGGTGGCGGACCAATCTAGACCCGGGGTCGTGGGGGCGACCCTATAGTCGTCGGACATGTCGGCGGCTGGCCAACTTTGGCCCGGGGTCGTGGGGACGACCCTATAGTCGTCGGACATGTTGGCGGCTTGTCAGCTTAGTCCCGGGGTCGTGGGTACGGCCCTATAGTCGTCGGACAAGACGGCGGCTGGACATCTTTGGCCCGGGGTTGTGGGGACGACCCTACAGTCGTCGGACATTTCGGCGGCTTGCCAACTTTGGCCCGGGGTCGTGGGGACGACCCTATAGTCGTCGGACATGTCGGCGGCTGGCCAACTTTGGCCCGGGGTCGTGGGGACGACTCTATAGTCGTCGGAAATGTCGGCGGCTGGCCAACCTGGACTGGGGATCGTGGGGACGACCCTATAGTCGTCGGACAAGACGGCGGCTGGACATCTTTGGCCCGGGGTCGTGGGGACGACCCTATAGTCGTCGGACATGTCGGCGGCTGGCCAACTTTGGCCCGGTGTCGTGGGGACGACTCTATAGTCGTCGGAAATGTCGGCGGCTGGCCAACCTGGACCCGGGGTCGTGACGACGACCCTATAGTCGTCGGACAAGACGGCGGCTGGACATCTTTGGCCCGGGGTCGTGGGGACGACCCTATAGTCGTCGGACATGACGGTGGCGGACCAATCTAGTCCCGGGGTCGTGGGGACGACCCTATAGTCGTCGGACATGTCGGCGGCTGGCCAACTTTGGCCCGTGGTCGTGGGGACGATCCAATAGTCGACGGACATGTCGGCGGCTGGCCAACTTTGGCCCGTGGTTGTGGGGACGACCCTATAGTCGTTGGACATGACGGTGGCGGGCCAATCTAGTCCCGGGGTCGTGGGTACGACCCTACAGTCGTCGGACATTTCGGCGGCTTGCCAACTTTGGCCCGGGGTCGTGGGGACGACCCTATAGTCGTCGGACATGACGGTGGCGGGCCAGTCTAGTCCCGGGTCGTGGGACGACCCTATAGTCGTCGGACATGTCGGCGGCTGGCCAACTTTGGCCCGTGGTCGTGGGGACGATCCGATAGTCGTTGGACATGACGGTGGCGGGCCAATCTAGTCCCGGGCTCGTGGGGACGACCCTATAGCCGTCGGACTTGTCGGTGGCGGGCCAATCTAGTCCGGGGGTCGTGGGGACGACCCTATAGTCGTCGGACATGTCGGCGGCTGGCCAACCTAGACCCGGGGTCGTGGGGACGACCCTATTGTCGTCGGACATGACGGTGGCGGGCCAATCTAGTCCCGGGGTCGTGGGGACGACCCTATAGTCGTCGGACAAGTCGGCGGCGGGCCAAGCTTGTCCCGGGGTCGTGGGGACGACCCTATAATCGTCGGACATGACGGTGGCGGGCCAATCTAGTCCCGGGGTCGTGGGGACGACCCTATAATCGTTGGACATGACGGTGGCGGGCCAATCTAGTCCGGGGGTCGTGGGGACGACCCTACAGTCGTCGGACATTTCGGCGGCTTGCCAACTTTGGCCCGGGGTCGTGGGGACGACCCTATAGTCGTCGGACTTGACGGTGGCGGGCCAATCTAGTCTCGGGGTTGTGGGGACGACCCTACAGTCGTCGGACATTTCGGCGGCTTGCCAACTTTGGCCCGGGGTCGTGGGGACGACCCTATAGTCGTTGGACATGACGGTGGCGGGCCAATCTAGTCCGGGGGTCGTGGGGACGACCCTACAGTCGTCGGACATTTCGGCGGCTTGCCAACTTTGGCCCGGGGTCGTGGGGACGACCCTATAGTCGTCGGACAAGTCGGCGGCGGGCCAACCTTGTCCCGGGGTCGTGGGGACGACCCTATAATCGTCGGACATGTCGGCGGCGGGCCAAGCTTGTCCCGGGGTCGTGGGGACGATCGAATAGTCGTCGGACATGTCGGCGGCTGGCCAACTTTGGCGCGTGGTCGTGGGGACGATCCGATTGTCGTCGGACATGTCGGCGGCTGGCCAACCTACACCCGGGGTCGTGGGGACGATCCGATTGTCGTCGGACATGTCGGCGGCTGTCCAACTTTGGCACCGTGGTCGTGGGGACGATCCAATAGTCGTCAGACATGTCGGCGGCTGGCCAACCTGGACCCGGGGTCGTGGTGACGACCCCATTGTCGTCGGACATGACGGTGGCGGGCCAATCTAGTCTCACGGTCGTGGGGACGACCCTATAATCGTCGGACATGACGGTGGCGGGCCAATCTAGTCCCGGGGTCGTGGGGACGACCCTATAGTCGTCGGACATGTCGGCGGCTGGCCAACTTTGGCCCGGTGTCGTGGGGACGACCCTATAGTCGTCGGACATTTCGGCGGCATGCCAACTTTGGCCCGTGGTCGTGGGGACGACCCTATAGTTGTTGGACATGACGGTGGCGGGCTAATCTAGTCCCGGGGTCGTAGGGACGACCCTATAGTCGTTGGACATGTCGTCGATTGGCCAACATTGGCCCGGGGTCGTGGGGACGACCCTATAGTCGTCGGACATGTCGGCGGCTGGCCAACTTTGGCGCGTGGTCGTGGGGACGATCCGATTATCGTCGGACATGTCGGCGGCTGGCCAACTTTGGCCCGTGGTCGTGGGGACGATCCAATAGTCGTCGGACATGTCGGCGGCTGGCCAACTTTGGCCCGTGGTCGTGGGGACGATCCGATAGTCGTTGGACATGACGGTGGCGGGCCAATCTAGTCCCGGGCTCGTGGGGACGACCCTATAGCCGTCGGACTTTTCGGTGGCGGGCCAATCTAGTCCGGGGGTCGTGGGGACGACCCTATAGTCGTTGGACATGTCAGCGGCTGGCCAACTTTGGCCCGGTGTCGTGGGGACGACCCAATAGTCGTCGGACATGTCGGCGGCTGGCCAACTTTGGCCCGTGGTCGTGGGGACGATCCGAGAGTCGTTGGACATGACGGTGGCGGGCCAATCTAGTCCGGGGGTCGTGGGGACGAGCCTACAGTCGTCGGACATTTCGGCGGCTTGCCAACTTTGGCCCGGGGTCGTGGGGACGACCCTATAGTCGTCGGACTTGACGGTGGCGGGCCAATGTAGTCTCGGGGTTGTGGGGACGACCCTACAGTCGTCGGACATTTCGGCGGCTTGCCAACTTTGGCCCGGGGTCGTGGGGACGACCCTATAGTCGTCGGACATGACGGTGGGGGACCAATCTAGTCCCGGGGTCGTGGGGACGACCCTATAGTCGTCGGACATGTCGGCGGCTGGCCAAAATTGGCCCGAGGTCGTGGGGGCGACCCTATAGTCGTCGGACATGTCGGCGGCTGGCCAACCTAGTCCCGAGGTCGTCGGACTTGACGGTGACGGGCCAATCTAGTCCCGGGGTCGTGGGGACGACCCTACAGTCGAAGGACATTTCGGCGGCTTGCCAACTTTGGCCCGGGGTCGTGGGGGCGACCCTATAGTCGTCGGACTTGACGGTGGCGGGCCAACCTAGTCCGGGGTCGTAGGGACGACCCTATAGTCGTCGGACATGTCGGCGATAGGCCAACATTGGCCCGGGGTCGTGGCGACGATCCTATAGTCGTCGGACATGTCGGCGGCTGGCCAACCTAGTCCCGAGGTCGTGGGGACGACCCTATAGTCGTCGGACTTGTCGGGGGCGGGCCAATCTATTCCCGGGGTCGTTTGGACGACACTATAATCGTCGGACATGTCGGCGGCTGGCCAACTTTGGCCCGGGGTCGTGGGGACGACCTTATAGTCGTCGGACATGACGGTGGCGGGCCAATCTAGTCCCGGGGTCGTGGGGTCGACCCTGTAGTCGTCGGTCAAGCCGGCAGCTGGCCAATATTGGCCCGGGGTCGTGGGGACGACCCTATAGTCGTCGGACAAGTCGGCGGCGAGCCAACCTAGTCCGGGGGTCGTGGGGACGACACTATAGTCGTCGGACAAGTCGGCGGCGAGCCAACCTTGTGCGGGGGTCGTGGGGACGACGCTATAGTCGTCGGACATGTCGGTGGCTGGCCAACTTTGACCCGGGGTCGTGGGGACGACCCTATAGTCGTCGGACAAGTCGGCGGCTGGCAAACTTTGGCCCGTGGTCGTGGGGACGACCCTTTAGTCGTCGGATATGTCGGCGGCTGGCCAAAGTTGGCCCGTGGTCGTGGGGACAACCCTATAATCGTCGGACATGGCGGTGGCGGGCCAATCTAGTCCCGGGATCGTGGGGACGACCCTATAGTCGTTGGACATGTCAGCGGCTGGCCAACTTTGGCCCGGTGTCGTGGGGACGACCCAATAGTCGTCGGACATTTCGGCGGCTTGCCAACTTTGGCCCGGGGTCGTGGGGACGACCCTACAGTCGTCGGACATTTCGGCGGCTTGCCAACTTTGGCCCGGGGTCGTGGGGACGACCCTATAGTCGTCGGACTTGACGGTGGCGGGCCAATCTAGTCCCGGGGTTGTGGGGACGACCCTACAGTCGTCGGACATTTCGGCGGCTTGCCAACTTTGGCCCGGGGTCGTGGGGACGACCCTATAGTCGTCGGACTTGACGGTGGGGGGCCTATCTAGTCCCGAGGTCGTGGGGACGACCCTATAGTCGTCGGACTTGACGGTGGCCGGCCAATCTATTCCCGGGGGTCGTGGGGACGACCCTATAGTCGTCGGACATGTCGGCGGCGAGCCAACATTGACCCGGGGTCGTGGGGACGACTCTATAGTCGTCGGAAATGTCGGCGGCTGGCCAACCTGGACTCGGGATCGTGGGGACGACCCTATAGTCGTCTGACAAGACGGCGGCTGGACATCTTTGGCCCGGGGTCGTGGGGACGACCCTATAGTCGTCGGACATGTCGGCGGCTGGCCAACTTTGGCCCGGTATCGTGGGGACGACTCTATAGTCGTCGGAAATGTCGGCGGCTGGCCAACCTGGACCCGGGGTCGTGACGACGACCCTATAGTCGTCGGACAAGACGGCGGCTGGACATCTTTGGCCCGGGGTCGTGGGGACGACCTTATAGTCGTCGGACATGACGGTGGCGGACCAATCTAGACCCGGGGTCGTGGGGGCGACCCTATAGTCGTCGGACATGTCGGCGGCTGGCCAACTTTGGCCCGGGGTCGTGGGGACGACCCTATAGTCGTCGGACATGTTGGCGGCTTGTCAGCTTAGTCCCGGGGTCGTGGGTACGGCCCTATAGTCGTCGGACAAGACGGCGGCTGGACATCTTTGGCCCGGGGTTGTGGGGACGACCCTACAGTCGTCGGACATTTCGGCGGCTTGCCAACTTTGGCCCGGGGTCGTGGGGACGACCCTATAGTCGTCGGACATGTCGGCGGCTGGCCAACTTTGGCCCGGGGTCGTGGGGACGACTCTATAGTCGTCGGAAATGTCGGCGGCTGGCCAACCTGGACTGGGGATCGTGGGGACGACCCTATAGTCGTCGGACAAGACGGCGGCTGGACATCTTTGGCCCGGGGTCGTGGGGACGACCCTATAGTCGTCGGACATGTCGGCGGCTGGCCAACTTTGGCCCGGTGTCGTGGGGACGACTCTATAGTCGTCGGAAATGTCGGCGGCTGGCCAACCTGGACCCGGGGTCGTGACGACGACCCTATAGTCGTCGGACAAGACGGCGGCTGGACATCTTTGGCCCGGGGTCGTGGGGACGACCCTATAGTCGTCGGACATGACGGTGGCGGACCAATCTAGTCCCGGGGTCGTGGGGACGACCCTATAGTCGTCGGACATGTCGGCGGCTGGCCAACTTTGGCCCGTGGTCGTGGGGACGATCCAATAGTCGACGGACATGTCGGCGGCTGGCCAACTTTGGCCCGTGGTTGTGGGGACGACCCTATAGTCGTTGGACATGACGGTGGCGGGCCAATCTAGTCCCGGGGTCGTGGGTACGACCCTACAGTCGTCGGACATTTCGGCGGCTTGCCAACTTTGGCCCGGGGTCGTGGGGACGACCCTATAGTCGTCGGACATGACGGTGGCGGGCCAGTCTAGTCCCGGGTCGTGGGACGACCCTATAGTCGTCGGACATGTCGGCGGCTGGCCAACTTTGGCCCGTGGTCGTGGGGACGATCCGATAGTCGTTGGACATGACGGTGGCGGGCCAATCTAGTCCCGGGCTCGTGGGGACGACCCTATAGCCGTCGGACTTGTCGGTGGCGGGCCAATCTAGTCCGGGGGTCGTGGGGACGACCCTATAGTCGTCGGACATGTCGGCGGCTGGCCAACCTAGACCCGGGGTCGTGGGGACGACCCTATTGTCGTCGGACATGACGGTGGCGGGCCAATCTAGTCCCGGGGTCGTGGGGACGACCCTATAGTCGTCGGACAAGTCGGCGGCGGGCCAAGCTTGTCCCGGGGTCGTGGGGACGACCCTATAATCGTCGGACATGACGGTGGCGGGCCAATCTAGTCCCGGGGTCGTGGGGACGACCCTATAATCGTTGGACATGACGGTGGCGGGCCAATCTAGTCCGGGGGTCGTGGGGACGACCCTACAGTCGTCGGACATTTCGGCGGCTTGCCAACTTTGGCCCGGGGTCGTGGGGACGACCCTATAGTCGTCGGACTTGACGGTGGCGGGCCAATCTAGTCTCGGGGTTGTGGGGACGACCCTACAGTCGTCGGACATTTCGGCGGCTTGCCAACTTTGGCCCGGGGTCGTGGGGACGACCCTATAGTCGTTGGACATGACGGTGGCGGGCCAATCTAGTCCGGGGGTCGTGGGGACGACCCTACAGTCGTCGGACATTTCGGCGGCTTGCCAACTTTGGCCCGGGGTCGTGGGGACGACCCTATAGTCGTCGGACAAGTCGGCGGCGGGCCAACCTTGTCCCGGGGTCGTGGGGACGACCCTATAATCGTCGGACATGTCGGCGGCGGGCCAAGCTTGTCCCGGGGTCGTGGGGACGATCGAATAGTCGTCGGACATGTCGGCGGCTGGCCAACTTTGGCGCGTGGTCGTGGGGACGATCCGATTGTCGTCGGACATGTCGGCGGCTGGCCAACCTAGACCCGGGGTCGTGGGGACGATCCGATTGTCGTCGGACATGTCGGCGGCTGTCCAACTTTGGCACCGTGGTCGTGGGGACGATCCAATAGTCGTCAGACATGTCGGCGGCTGGCCAACCTGGACCCGGGGTCGTGGTGACGACCCCATTGTCGTCGGACATGACGGTGGCGGGCCAATCTAGTCTCACGGTCGTGGGGACGACCCTATAATCGTCGGACATGACGGTGGCGGGCCAATCTAGTCCCGGGGTCGTGGGGACGACCCTATAGTCGTCGGACATGTCGGCGGCTGGCCAACTTTGGCCCGGTGTCGTGGGGACGACCCTATAGTCGTCGGACATTTCGGCGGCATGCCAACTTTGGCCCGTGGTCGTGGGGACGACCCTATAGTTGTTGGACATGACGGTGGCGGGCTAATCTAGTCCCGGGGTCGTAGGGACGACCCTATAGTCGTTGGACATGTCGTCGATTGGCCAACATTGGCCCGGGGTCGTGGGGACGACCCTATAGTCGTCGGACATGTCGGCGGCTGGCCAACTTTGGCGCGTGGTCGTGGGGACGATCCGATTATCGTCGGACATGTCGGCGGCTGGCCAACTTTGGCCCGTGGTCGTGGGGACGATCCAATAGTCGTCGGACATGTCGGCGGCTGGCCAACTTTGGCCCGTGGTCGTGGGGACGATCCGATAGTCGTTGGACATGACGGTGGCGGGCCAATCTAGTCCCGGGCTCGTGGGGACGACCCTATAGCCGTCGGACTTTTCGGTGGCGGGCCAATCTAGTCCGGGGGTCGTGGGGACGACCCTATAGTCGTTGGACATGTCAGCGGCTGGCCAACTTTGGCCCGGTGTCGTGGGGACGACCCAATAGTCGTCGGACATGTCGGCGGCTGGCCAACTTTGGCCCGTGGTCGTGGGGACGATCCGAGAGTCGTTGGACATGACGGTGGCGGGCCAATCTAGTCCGGGGGTCGTGGGGACGAGCCTACAGTCGTCGGACATTTCGGCGGCTTGCCAACTTTGGCCCGGGGTCGTGGGGACGACCCTATAGTCGTCGGACTTGACGGTGGCGGGCCAATGTAGTCTCGGGGTTGTGGGGACGACCCTACAGTCGTCGGACATTTCGGCGGCTTGCCAACTTTGGCCCGGGGTCGTGGGGACGACCCTATAGTCGTCGGACATGACGGTGGGGGACCAATCTAGTCCCGGGGTCGTGGGGACGACCCTATAGTCGTCGGACATGTCGGCGGCTGGCCAAAATTGGCCCGAGGTCGTGGGGGCGACCCTATAGTCGTCGGACATGTCGGCGGCTGGCCAACCTAGTCCCGAGGTCGTCGGACTTGACGGTGACGGGCCAATCTAGTCCCGGGGTCGTGGGGACGACCCTACAGTCGAAGGACATTTCGGCGGCTTGCCAACTTTGGCCCGGGGTCGTGGGGGCGACCCTATAGTCGTCGGACTTGACGGTGGCGGGCCAACCTAGTCCGGGGTCGTAGGGACGACCCTATAGTCGTCGGACATGTCGGCGATAGGCCAACATTGGCCCGGGGTCGTGGCGACGATCCTATAGTCGTCGGACATGTCGGCGGCTGGCCAACCTAGTCCCGAGGTCGTGGGGACGACCCTATAGTCGTCGGACTTGTCGGGGGCGGGCCAATCTATTCCCGGGGTCGTTTGGACGACACTATAATCGTCGGACATGTCGGCGGCTGGCCAACTTTGGCCCGGGGTCGTGGGGACGACCTTATAGTCGTCGGACATGACGGTGGCGGGCCAATCTAGTCCCGGGGTCGTGGGGTCGACCCTGTAGTCGTCGGTCAAGCCGGCAGCTGGCCAATATTGGCCCGGGGTCGTGGGGACGACCCTATAGTCGTCGGACAAGTCGGCGGCGAGCCAACCTAGTCCGGGGGTCGTGGGGACGACACTATAGTCGTCGGACAAGTCGGCGGCGAGCCAACCTTGTGCGGGGGTCGTGGGGACGACGCTATAGTCGTCGGACATGTCGGTGGCTGGCCAACTTTGACCCGGGGTCGTGGGGACGACCCTATAGTCGTCGGACAAGTCGGCGGCTGGCAAACTTTGGCCCGTGGTCGTGGGGACGACCCTTTAGTCGTCGGATATGTCGGCGGCTGGCCAAAGTTGGCCCGTGGTCGTGGGGACAACCCTATAATCGTCGGACATGGCGGTGGCGGGCCAATCTAGTCCCGGGATCGTGGGGACGACCCTATTGTCGTCGGACATGGAAGTGGCGGGCCAATCTAGTCCCGGGATCGTGGGGACGACCCTATAGTCGTCGGACAAGTCGGCGGCTGCCCAATCTAGTCCCGGGATCGTAGGGACGACCCTATAGTCGTCGGACATGTCGGCGGCTGGCCAACTTTGGCCCGTGGTTGTGGGGACGACCCTATAGTCGTTGGACATGTCAGCGGCTGGCCAACTTTGGCCCGGTGTCGTGGGGACGACCCAATAGTCGTCGGACATGTCGGCGGCTGGCCAGCTTTGGCCTGGTGTCGTGGGGACGACTGTATAGTTGTCGGACATTTCGGCGGCAGGCCAACTTTGGCCCCTGGTCATGGGGACGACCCTATAATCGTCGGACATGTCGGCAGCTGGCCAACCTAGACCCGGGGTCGTGGGGACGACCCTATAGTCGTCGGACAAGTCGGCGGCGGGCCAAGCTTGTCCCGGGGTCGTGGGGACGACCCTATAATCGTCGGACATGACGGTGGCGGGCCAATCTAGTCCCGGGGTCGTGGGGACGACCCTATAATCGTTGGACATGACGGTGGCGGGCCAATATAGTCCCGGGGTCGTGGGGACGACCCTATTGTCGTCGGACAAGTCGGCGGTGGGCCAACCTAGTCCCGGGGTCGTGGGGACGACCCTATAGTCATCGGACATGTCGGCGGCTTGCCAACTTTGGCCCGGGGTCGTGGGGACGACCCTATTGTCGTCGGACATGACGGTGGCGGGCCAATCTAGTCCCGGGGTCGTGGGGACGACCCTATAGTCGTCGGACAAGTCGGCGGCGGGCCAAGCTTGTCCCGGGGTCGTGGGGACGACCCTATAATCGTCGGACATGACGGTGGCGGGCCAATCTAGTCCCGGGGTCGTGGGGACGACCCTATAATCGTTGGACATGACGGTGGCGGGCCAATATAGTCCCGGGGTCGTAGGGACGACCCTATAGTCGTCGGACATGTCGGCGGCTGGCCAACCTAATCCCGGGGTCGTGGGGACGACCCTATAGTCGTCGGACATTTCGGCGGCTGGCCAACTTTGGCCCGGTGTCGTGGGGACGACCCAATAGTCGTCGGACCTGTCGGCGGCTGGCCAACTTTGGCCCGGTGTCGTGGGGACGACTCTATAGTCGTCGGACATGTCGGCGGCTGGTCAACTTTGGCCCGTGGTTGTGGGGACGACCCTATAGTCGTTGGACATGTCAGCGGCTGGCCAACTTTGGCCCGGTGTCGTGGGGACGACCCAATAGTCGTCGGACATGTCGGCGGCTGGCCAGCTTTGGCCTGGTGTCGTGGGGACGACTGTATAGTTGTCGGACATTTCGGCGGCGAGCCAACCTTGTGCGGGGGTCGTGGGGACGATCCTATAGTCGTCGGACATGTCGATGGCTGGCCAACTTTGACCCGGGGTCGTGGGGACGACCCTATAGTCGTCGGACAAGTCGGCGGCTGGCAAACTTTGGCCCGTGGTCGTGGGGACGACCCTATAGTCTTCGGACATGACGGTATCGGGCCAATCTAGACCCGAGGTCGTGGGGACGACCCTATAGTAGTCGGACATGTCGGCGGCTGTCCAACTTTGGCGCGGTGTCGTGGGGACGACTCTATAGTCGTCGGACATGTCGGCAGCTGGGCAACCTAGACCCGGGGTCGTGGGGACGACCCTATTGTCGTCGGACATGACGGTGGCGGGCCAATCTAGTCCCGGGATCGTGGGGACGACCCTATAGTCGTCGGACAAGTCGGCGGCGGGCCAAGCTTGTCCCGGGGTCGTGGGGACGACCCTATATTCGTCGGACATGACGGTGGCGGGCCAATCTAGTCCCGGGGTCGTGGGGAAGACCCTATAGTCTTCGGACATGACGGTAGCGGGCCAATCTAGACCCGAGGTCTTGGGGACGACCCTATAGTAGTCGGACATGTCGGCGGCTGTCCAACTTTGGCGCGGTGTCGTGGGGACGACTCTATAGTCGTCGGACATTTCGGCGGCTTGCCAACTTTGGCCCGGGGTCGTGGGGACGACCCTATATTCGTCGGACAAGTCGGCGGCGGGCCAACCTTGTCCCGGGGTCGTGGGGACGACCCTATAGTCGTCGGACATGTCGGCGGCTGGCCAACTTTGGCCCGGTGTCGTGGGGACGACTCTATAGTCGTCGGAAATGTCGGCGGCTGGCCAACCTGGACCCGGGGTCGTGGGGACGACCCTATTGTCGTCGGACATGACGGTGGCGGGCCAATCTAGTCTCGCGGTCGTGGGGACGACCCTATAATCGTCGGACATAACGGTGGCGGGCCAATCTAGTCCCGGGGTCGTGGGGACGACCCTATAGTCGTCGGACATGTTGGCGGCTTGTCAGCCTAGTCCCGGGGTGGTGGGTACGACCCTATAGTCGTCGGACAAGTCGGCGGCGGGCCAACCTTGTCCCGGGGTCGTGGGGACGACCCTATAGTCGTCGGACATGTCGGCAGCTGGCCAACTTTGGCCGGGGGTCGTGGGACGACCCTATAGTCGTCGGACATGTCGGCGGCTGGCCAACTTTGGCCCGTGGTTGTGGGGACGACCCTATAGTCGTTGGACATGACGCTGGCGGGCCAATCTAGTCCCGGGGTCGTGGGGACGACCGTATAGTCGTCGGACAAGACGGCGGCTGGACATCTTTGGCCCGGGGTCGTGGGGACGACCCTATAGTCGTCGGACATGTTGGCGGCTTGTCAGCCTAGTCCCAGGGTCGTGGGTACGACCCTATAGTCGTCGGACAAGTCGGCGGCGGGCCAACCTTGTCCCGGGGTCGTGGGGACGACCCTATAGTCGTCGGACATGTCGGCGGCTGGCCAACTTTGGCCCGGTGTCGTGGGGACGTCTCTATAGTCGTCGGAAATGTCGGCGGCTGGCCAACCTGGACCCGGGGTCGTGGGGACGACCCTATTGTCGTCGGACATGACGGTGGCGGGCCAATCTAGTCTCGCGGTCGTGGGGACGACCCTATAATCGTCGGACATGACGTTGGCGGGCCAATCTAGCCCCGGGGTCGTGGGGACGACCCTATAGTCGTCGGACATGTCGGCGGCTGGCCAACTTTGGCCCGGTGTCGTGGGGACGACTCTATAGTCGTCGGAAATGTCGGCGGCTGGCCAACCTGGACCCGGGGTCGTGGGGACGACCCTATTGTCGTCGGACATGACGGTGGCGGGCCAATCTAGTGTCGCGGTCGTGGGGACGACCCTATAATCGTCGGACATGACGGTGGCGGGCCAATCTAGTCCCGGGGTCGTGGGGACGACCCTATAGTCGTCGGACATGTTGGCGGCTTGTCGGCCTAGTCCCGGGGTGGTGGGTACGACCCTATAGTCGTCGGACAAGTCGGCGGCGGGCCAAGCTTGTCCCGGGGTCGTGGGGACGACCCTATATTCGTCGGACATGACGGTGGCGGGCCAATCTAGTCCCGGGGTCGTGGGGACGACCCTATAGTCTTCGGACATGACGGTAGCGGGCCAATCTAGACCCGAGGTCTTGGGGACGACCCTATAGTAGTCGGACATGTCGGCGGCTGTCCAACTTTGGCGCGGTGTCGTGGGGACGACTCTATAGTCGTCGGACATTTCGGCGGCTTGCCAACTTTGGCCCGGGGTCGTGGGGACGACCCTATATTCGTCGGACAAGTCGGCGGCGGGCCAACCTTGTCCCGGGGTCGTGGGGACGACCCTATAGTCGTCGGACATGTCGGCGGCTGGCCAACTTTGGCCCGGTGTCGTGGGGACGACTCTATAGTCGTCGGAAATGTCGGCGGCTGGCCAACCTGGACCCGGGGTCGTGGGGACGACCCTATTGTCGTCGGACATGACGGTGGCGGGCCAATCTAGTCTCGCGGTCGTGGGGACGACCCTATAATCGTCGGACATGACGGTGGCGGGCCAATCTAGTCCCGGGGTCGTGGGGACGACCCTATAGTCGTCGGACATGTTGGCGGCTTGTCAGCCTAGTCCCGGGGTGGTGGGTACGACCCTATAGTCGTCGGACAAGTCGGCGGCGGGCCAACCTTGTCCCGGGGTCGTGGGGACGACCCTATAGTCGTCGGACATGTCGGCAGCTGGCCAACTTTGGCCGGGGGTCGTGGGACGACCCTATAGTCGTCGGACATGTCGGCGGCTGGCCAACTTTGGCCCGTGGTTGTGGGGACGACCCTATAGTCGTTGGACATGACGCTGGCGGGCCAATCTAGTCCCGGGGTCGTGGGGACGACCGTATAGTCGTCGGACAAGACGGCGGCTGGACATCTTTGGCCCGGGGTCGTGGGGACGACCCTATAGTCGTCGGACATGTTGGCGGCTTGTCAGCCTAGTCCCAGGGTCGTGGGTACGACCCTATAGTCGTCGGACAAGTCGGCGGCGGGCCAACCTTGTCCCGGGGTCGTGGGGACGACCCTATAGTCGTCGGACATGTCGGCGGCTGGCCAACTTTGGCCCGGTGTCGTGGGGACGTCTCTATAGTCGTCGGAAATGTCGGCGGCTGGCCAACCTGGACCCGGGGTCGTGGGGACGACCCTATTGTCGTCGGACATGACGGTGGCGGGCCAATCTAGTCTCGCGGTCGTGGGGACGACCCTATAATCGTCGGACATGACGTTGGCGGGCCAATCTAGCCCCGGGGTCGTGGGGACGACCCTATAGTCGTCGGACATGTCGGCGGCTGGCCAACTTTGGCCCGGTGTCGTGGGGACGACTCTATAGTCGTCGGAAATGTCGGCGGCTGGCCAACCTGGACCCGGGGTCGTGGGGACGACCCTATTGTCGTCGGACATGACGGTGGCGGGCCAATCTAGTGTCGCGGTCGTGGGGACGACCCTATAATCGTCGGACATGACGGTGGCGGGCCAATCTAGTCCCGGGGTCGTGGGGACGACCCTATAGTCGTCGGACATGTTGGCGGCTTGTCAGCCTAGTCCCGGGGTGGTGGGTACGACCCTATAGTCGTCGGACAAGTCGGCGGCGGGCCAACCTTGTCCCGGGGTCATGGGGACGACCCTATAGTCGTCGGACATGTCGGCAGCTGGCCAACTTTGGCCGGGGGTCGTGGGACGACCCTATAGTCGTCGGACATGTCGGCGGCTGGCCAACTTTGGCCCGTGGTTGTGGGGACGACCCTATAGTCGTTGGACATGACGCTGGCGGGCCAATCTAGTCCCGGGGTCGTGGGGACGACCGTATAGTCGTCGGACAAGACGGCGGCTGGACATCTTTGGCCCGGGGTCGTGGGGACGACCCTATAGTCGTCGGACATGTTGGCGGCTTGTCAGCCTAGTCCCAGGGTCGTGGGTACGACCCTATAGTCGTCGGACAAGTCGGCGGCGGGCCAAGCTTGTCCCGGGGTCGTGGGGACGACCCTATAATCGTCGGACATGACGGTGGCGGGCCAATCTAGTCCCGGGGTCGTGGGGACGACCCTATAATCGTTGGACATGACGGTGGCGGGCCAATATAGTCCCGGGGTCGTAGGGACGACCCTATAGTCGTCGGACATGTCGGCGGCTGGCCAACCTAATCCCGGGGTCGTGGGGACGACCCTATAGTCGTCGGACATTTCGGCGGCTTGCCAACTTTGGCCCGGGGTCGTGGGGACGACCCTATAGTCGTCGGACATGTCGGCGGCTGGCCAACCTAGTTCCGGGGTCGTGGGAACGACCCTATATTCGTCGGACATGTCGGCGGCTGGCCAACTTTGGCCCGGGGTCGTGGGGACGATCCAATAGTCGTCGGACATGTCGGCGGCTGGTCAACTTTGGCCCGTGGTTGTGGGGACGACCCTATAGTCGTTGGACATGTCAGCGGCTGGCCAACTTTGGCCCGGTGTCGTGGGGACGACCCAATAGTCGTCGGACCTGTCGGCGGCTGGCCAACTTTGGCCCGGTGTCGTGGGGACGAGTCTATAGTCGTCGGACATGTCGGCGGCTGGTCAACTTTGGCCCGTGGTTGTGGGGACGACCCTATAGTCGTTGGACATGTCAGCGGCTGGCCAACTTTGGCCCGGTGTCGTGGGGACGACCCAATAGTCGTCGGACATGTCGGCGGCTGGCCAGCTTTGGCCTGGTGTCGTGGGGACGACTGTATAGTTGTCGGACATTTCGGCGGCAGGCCAACTTTGGCCCCTGGTCATGGGGACGACCCTATAATCGTCGGACATGTCGGCAGCTGGCCAACCTAGACCCGGGGTCGTGGGGACGACCCTATTGTCGTCGGACAAGTCGGCGGTGGGCCAACCTAGTCCCGGGGTCGTGGGGACGACCCTATAGTCATCGGACAAGTCGGCGGTGGGCCAACCTAGTCCCGGGGTCGTGGGGACGACCCTATAGTCATCGGACATGTCGGCGGCTTGCCAACTTTGGCCCGGGGTCATGGGGACGACCCTACAGTCGTCGGACATGTCGGCGGCTGGCCAACCTAGTCCGGGGTCGTGGGGACGACCCTATAGTCGTCGGACATGACGGTGGCGGACCAATCTAGTCCCGGGGTCGTGGGGACGACCCTATAGTCGTCGGACATGTCGGCGGCTGGCCAACTTTGGCCCGTGGTCGTGGGGACGATCCAAAAGTCGTCGGACATGTCGGCGGCTGGCCAACTTTGGCGCATGGTCGTGGGGACGATCCGATTGTCGTCGGACATGTCGGAGGCTGGCCAACCTAGACCCGGGGTCGTGGGGACGACCCTATAGTCTTCGGACATGACGGTAGCGGGCCAATCTAGACCCGAGGTCGTGGGGACGACCCTATAGTCGTTGGACATGTCAGCGGCTGGCCAACTTTGGCCCGGTGTCGTGGGGACGACCCTATAGTCGTCGGACATGTCGGCGGCTGGCCAACCTAGACCCGGGGTCGTGGGGACGACTCTATTGTCGTCGGACATGACGGTGGCGGGCCAATCTAGTCCCGGGGTCGTGGGGACGACCCTATAGTCGTCGGACATGTCGGCGGCTGGCCAACTTTGGCCCGTGGTCGTGGGGACGATCCGATAGTCGTTGGACATGACGGTGGCGGGCCAATCTAGTCCCGGGGTCGTGGGGACGACCCTATAGTCGTCCGACTTGACGGTGGCGGGCCAATCTAGTCTCGGGGTTGTGGGGACGACCCTATAGTCTTCGGACAAGTCGGCGGCGGGCCAATCTAGTCCTGGGGTCGTGGGGACGACCCTATTGTCGTCGGACATGACGGTGGTGGGCCAATCTAGTCCCGGGGTCGTAGGGATGACCCTATAGTCTTCGGACAAGTCGGCGGCGGGCCAATCTAGTCCTGGGGTCGTGGGGACGACCCTATTGTCGTCGGACATGACGGTGGTGGGCCAATCTAGTCCCGGGGTCTTGGGGACGACCCTATAGTCGTCGGACATGTCGGCGGCTGGCCAACGTAGGCCCGCTGTCGTGGGGACGACCCTATAGACGTCGGACATGTCGGCGGCTGGCCAACTTAGGCCCGGGGTCGTGGGGACGATCCAATAGTCGTGGGGACGACTGTTTAGTCGTCGGACATGTCGGCGGCTGGCCAACCTAGACCCGGTGTCGTGGGTACGACCCTATTGTCGTCGGACATGACGGTGGCGGGCCAATCTAGTCATGGGGTCGTGGGGACGACCCTATAGTCGTCGGACATGTCGGCGATTGGCCAACATTGGCCCGGGGTCGTGGGGACGACCCTATAGTCGTCGGACATGTCGGCGGCTGGCCAACTTTGGCCCGGTGTCGTGGGGACGACCCTATAGTCGTCGGACATGTCGGCGGCTGGCCAACTTTGGCCCGGTGTCGTGGGGACGACTCTATAGTCGTCGGACATGTCGGCGGCTGGCCAACCTAGACCCGGGGTCGTGGGGACGACTCTATTGTCGTCGGACATGACGGTGGCGGGCCAATCTAGTCCCGGGGTCGTGGGGACGACCCTATAGTCGTCGGACATGTCGGCGGCTGGCCAACTTTGGCCCGTGGTCGTGGGGACGATCCGATAGTCGTTGGACATGACGGTGGCGGGCCAATCTAGTCCCGGGGTCGTGGGGACGACCCTATAGTCGTCCGACTTGACGGTGGCGGGCCAATCTAGTCTCGGGGTTGTGGGGACGACCCTATAGTCTTCGGACAAGTCGGCGGCGGGCCAATCTAGTCCTGGGGTCGTGGGGACGACCCTATTGTCGTCGGACATGACGGTGGTGGGCCAATCTAGTCCCGGGGTCGTAGGGATGACCCTATAGTCTTCGGACAAGTCGGCGGCGGGCCAATCTAGTCCTGGGGTCGTGGGGACGACCCTATAGTCGTCGGACAAGTCGGCGGCGGGCCAAGCTTGTCCCGGGGTCGTGGGGACGACCCTATATTCGTCGGACATGACGGTGGCGGGCCAATCTAGTCCCGGGGTCGTGGGGACGACCCTATAGTCTTCGGACATGACGGTAGCGGGCCAATCTAGACCCGAGGTCTTGGGGACGACCCTATAGTAGTCGGACATGTCGGCGGCTGTCCAACTTTGGCGCGGTGTCGTGGGGACGACTCTATAGTCGTCGGACATTTCGGCGGCTTGCCAACTTTGGCCCGGGGTCGTGGGGACGACCCTATATTCGTCGGACAAGTCGGCGGCGGGCCAACCTTGTCCCGGGGTCGTGGGGACGACCCTATAGTCGTCGGACATGTCGGCGGCTGGCCAACTTTGGCCCGGTGTCGTGGGGACGACTCTATAGTCGTCGGAAATGTCGGCGGCTGGCCAACCTGGACCCGGGGTCGTGGGGACGACCCTATTGTCGTCGGACATGACGGTGGCGGGCCAATCTAGTCTCGCGGTCGTGGGGACGACCCTATAATCGTCGGACATGACGGTGGCGGGCCAATCTAGTCCCGGGGTCGTGGGGACGACCCTATAGTCGTCGGACATGTTGGCGGCTTGTCATCCTAGTCCCGGGGTGGTGGGTACGACCCTATAGTCGTCGGACAAGTCGGCGGCGGGCCAACCTTGTCCCGGGGTCGTGGGGACGACCCTATAGTCGTCGGACATGTCGGCAGCTGGCCAACTTTGGCCGGGGGTCGTGGGACGACCCTATAGTCGTCGGACATGTCGGCGGCTGGCCAACTTTGGCCCGTGGTTGTGGGGACGACCCTATAGTCGTTGGACATGACGCTGGCGGGCCAATCTAGTCCCGGGGTCGTGGGGACGACCGTATAGTCGTCGGACAAGACGGCGGCTGGACATCTTTGGCCCGGGGTCGTGGGGACGACCCTATAGTCGTCGGACATGTTGGCGGCTTGTCAGCCTAGTCCCAGGGTCGTGGGTACGACCCTATAGTCGTCGGACAAGTCGGCGGCGGGCCAAGCTTGTCCCGGGGTCGTGGGGACGACCCTATAATCGTCGGACATGACGGTGGCGGGCCAATCTAGTCCCGGGGTCGTGGGGACGACCCTATAATCGTTGGACATGACGGTGGCGGGCCAATATAGTCCCGGGGTCGTAGGGACGACCCTATAGTCGTCGGACATGTCGGCGGCTGGCCAACCTAATCCCGGGGTCGTGGGGACGACCCTATAGTCGTCGGACATTTCGGCGGCTTGCCAACTTTGGCCCGGGGTCGTGGGGACGACCCTATAGTCGTCGGACATGTCGGCGGCTGGCCAACCTAGTTCCGGGGTCGTGGGAACGACCCTATATTCGTCGGACATGTCGGCGGCTGGCCAACTTTGGCCCGGGGTCGTGGGGACGATCCAATAGTCGTCGGACATGTCGGCGGCTGGTCAACTTTGGCCCGTGGTTGTGGGGACGACCCTATAGTCGTTGGACATGTCAGCGGCTGGCCAACTTTGGCCCGGTGTCGTGGGGACGACCCAATAGTCGTCGGACCTGTCGGCGGCTGGCCAACTTTGGCCCGGTGTCGTGGGGACGAGTCTATAGTCGTCGGACATGTCGGCGGCTGGTCAACTTTGGCCCGTGGTTGTGGGGACGACCCTATAGTCGTTGGACATGTCAGCGGCTGGCCAACTTTGGCCCGGTGTCGTGGGGACGACCCAATAGTCGTCGGACATGTCGGCGGCTGGCCAGCTTTGGCCTGGTGTCGTGGGGACGACTGTATAGTTGTCGGACATTTCGGCGGCAGGCCAACTTTGGCCCCTGGTCATGGGGACGACCCTATAATCGTCGGACATGTAGGCAGCTGGCCAACCTAGACCCGGGGTCGTGGGGACGACCCTATTGTCGTCGGACAAGTCGGCGGTGGGCCAACCTAGTCCCGGGGTCGTGGGGACGACCCTATAGTCATCGGACAAGTCGGCGGTGGGCCAACCTAGTCCCGGGGTCGTGGGGACGACCCTATAGTCATCGGACATGTCGGCGGCTTGCCAACTTTGGCCCGGGGTCATGGGGACGACCCTACAGTCGTCGGACATGTCGGCGGCTGGCCAACCTAGTCCGGGGTCGTGGGGACGACCCTATAGTCGTCGGACATGACGGTGGCGGACCAATCTAGTCCCGGGGTCGTGGGGACGACCCTATAGTCGTCGGACATGTCGGCGGCTGGCCAACTTTGGCCCGTGGTCGTGGGGACGATCCAAAAGTCGTCGGACATGTCGGCGGCTGGCCAACTTTGGCGCATGGTCGTGGGGACGATCCGATTGTCGTCGGACATGTCGGAGGCTGGCCAACCTAGACCCGGGGTCGTGGGGACGACCCTATAGTCTTCGGACATGACGGTAGCGGGCCAATCTAGACCCGAGGTCGTGGGGACGACCCTATAGTCGTTGGACATGTCAGCGGCTGGCCAACTTTGGCCCGGTGTCGTGGGGACGACCCTATAGTCGTCGGACATGTCGGCGGCTGGCCAACTTTGGCCCGGTGTCGTGGGGACGACTCTATAGTCGTCGGACATGTCGGCGGCTGGCCAACCTAGACCCGGGGTCGTGGGGACGACTCTATTGTCGTCGGACATGACGGTGGCGGGCCAATCTAGTCCCGGGGTCGTGGGGACGACCCTATAGTCGTCGGACATGTCGGCGGCTGGCCAACTTTGGCCCGTGGTCGTGGGGACGATCCGATAGTCGTTGGACATGACGGTGGCGGGCCAATCTAGTCCCGGGGTCGTGGGGACGACCCTATAGTCGTCCGACTTGACGGTGGCGGGCCAATCTAGTCTCGGGGTTGTGGGGACGACCCTATAGTCTTCGGACAAGTCGGCGGCGGGCCAATCTAGTCCTGGGGTCGTGGGGACGACCCTATTGTCGTCGGACATGACGGTGGTGGGCCAATCTAGTCCCGGGGTCGTAGGGATGACCCTATAGTCTTCGGACAAGTCGGCGGCGGGCCAATCTAGTCCTGGGGTCGTGGGGACGACCCTATTGTCGTCGGACATGACGGTGGTGGGCCAATCTAGTCCCGGGGTCTTGGGGACGACCCTATAGTCGTCGGACATGTCGGCGGCTGGCCAACGTAGGCCCGCTGTCGTGGGGACGACCCTATAGACGTCGGACATGTCGGCGGCTGGCCAACTTAGGCCCGGGGTCGTGGGGACGATCCAATAGTCGTGGGGACGACTGTTTAGTCGTCGGACATGTCGGCGGCTGGCCAACCTAGACCCGGTGTCGTGGGTACGACCCTATTGTCGTCGGACATGACGGTGGCGGGCCAATCTAGTCATGGGGTCGTGGGGACGACCCTATAGTCGTCGGACATGTCGGCGATTGGCCAACATTGGCCCGGGGTCGTGGGGACGACCCTATAGTCGTCGGACATGTCGGCGGCTGGCCAACTTTGGCCCGTGGTCGTGGGGACGACTGTTTAGTCGTCGGACATGTCGGCAGCTGGCCAACCTAGACCCGGGGTCGTGGGGACGACCCTATTGTCGTCGGACATGACGGTGGCGGGCCCGTCTAGTCCCGGGTCGTGGGGACGACCCTATAGTCGTCGGAAATGTCGGCGGCAGGCCAACTTTGGCCCGTAGTCGTGGGTACGACCCTATAGTCGTCGGACATGACGGTGTCGAGCCAATCTAGTCCCGGGGTTGTGGGGACGACCCTATTTTCGTCGGACATGTCGGCGGCTGGCCAACTTTGGCCCGTGGTCGTGGGGACGTCCCTCTAGTCGTCGGACATGACGGTGGCGGGCCAATCTAGTCCTGGGGTCGTGGGGACGACCCTATAGTCGTCGGACATGACGGTCGCGGCCCAATCTAGTCCCGGGGTCGTGGGGACGACCCTATAGTCGTCGGACAAGTCGGCACATGGCCAACTTTGGCCCGTGGTCGTGGGGTCGACCCAATAGTCGTCGGACATGTCGGCGGCTGGCCAACTTTGGCCCGTGGTCGTGGGGACGATCCGATAGTCGTCGGACGTGACGGTGGCTAGCCAATCTAGTCCCGGGGTCGTGGGGACGACCCTATAGTCGTCGGACAAGTCGGCGGCTGGCCTACTGTGGCCCGGTGTCGTGGGGACGACTCTATAGTCGTCGGACATGTCGGCGGCTGGCCAACCTAGACCCGGGGTCGTGGGGACGACCCTATGACCCTCGGACAAGTCGGCGGATGGCCAACTTTGGCCCGTGGTCGTGGGAACGACCCTATAGTCGTCGGACAAGTCGGCGGCTGGCCAAATTTGGCCCGTGGTCGTGGGGACGACCCTATAGTCGTCGGAAATGTCGGCGGCTGGCCAACTTTGGCCCGTGGTCGTAAAGACGACCCTATAGTCGTTGGACGAGACGGTGGCGGGCCAATCTAGTCCCGGCGTCGTGGGGACGAGCCTATAGTCGTCGGACATGTCGGCGGCGAGCCAACATAGTCCCGGGGTCGTGGGGACGACCCTACAGTCGTCGGACATTTCGGCGTCTTGCCAACTTTGGCCCGGGGTCGTGGGGACGACGCTATTGTCGACGGACAAGTCGGCGGTGAGCCAACCTAGTCCAGGGGTCGTGGGGACGACCCTATAGTCGTCGGACATGTCGGCGGCTGGCCAACCTACTCCCGAGGTCGTGGGGCCGACCCTATAGTCGTCGGACTTGACGGTGGTGGGCCAATCTAGTCCCGGGGTCGTGGGGACGACCCTACAGTCGTCGGACATTTCGGCGTCTTGCCAACTTTGGCCCGGGGTCGTGGGGACGACGCTATTGTCGACAGACAAGTCGGCGGTGAGCCAACCTAGTCCAGGGGTCGTGGGGACGACCCTATAGTCGTCGGACATGTCGGCGGCTGGCCAATTTTGGCCCGTGGTCGTGAGGCGACCCAATAGTCGTTGGACAAGTCGGCGGCTGGCCAAAAATGGCCCGTGGTCTTGGGGACGACCCTATAGTCGTCGGAAATGTCAGGGGCTGACCAACTTTGGCCCGTGGTCGTAAAGACGACCCTCTAGTCGTCGGACAATACGGTGGCGGGCCAATCTAGTCCCGGCGTCGTGGTGACGACCCTATACTCGTCGGACAAGTCGGCGGCTGGCCAACTTTTGCCCTGGGTCGTGGGGACGACCCTATAGTCGTCGCACATGTTGGCGGCAGGTCAGCCTAGTCCCGGGGTCGTGGGGACGACCCTATAGTCGTCGGACATGTCGGCGGCTGGCCAACTTTGGCCCGTGGTCGTGGGGACGACTCTATAGTCGTCGGACATGTCGGCGGCTGGCCAACCTAGACCCGGGGTCGTGGGGACGACCCTATTGTCGTCGGACATGACGGTGGCGGGCCAATCTAGTCCCGGGGTCGTGGGGATGACCCTATAGTCGTCAGACATGTCGGCGGCTGGCCAACTTTGGCCCGTGGTCGTGGGGCGACCCAATAGTCGTCGGACATGCCGGCGGCTGGCCAACCTAGTCCCGAAGTCGTGGGGACAACCGTATAGTCGCCGGACAAGTCGGCGGCGGGCCAAGCTTGGCCCGGGGTCGTGGGGACGACCCTATAGTCGTCGGACATGACGGTGGCGGACCAATCTAGTCCCGGGTCGTGGGGACGACCCTATAGTCGTCGGACATTTCGGCGGCTGGCCAACTTTGGCGCGTGGTCGTGGGGACGATCCAATAGTCGTCGGACGTATCGGCGGCTGGCCAACTTTGGCCCGTGGTCGTGGGGACGATCCGATAGTCGTCGGACATGTCGGCGGGTGGCCAACCTAGTCCCGGAGTCGTGGGGACGACCCTACAGTCGTCGGACAAGTCGGCGGCGAGCTAATCTAGTCCCGCGGTCGTGGGGACGACCCTATAGTCGTCGGACAAGTCAGCGGCTGGCCAACATTGGCCCGTGGTTGTGGGGACGACCATATAGTCGTCGGACATGACGGTGGCGGGCCACTCTAGTCCCGGGTCGTGGGGACGAACCTATAGTCGTCGGACATGTCGGCGGCTGGCCAACTTTGGCCCGTGGTCGTGGGGACGACTGTTTAGTCGTCGGACATGTCGGCAGCTGGCCAACCTAGACCCGGGGTCGTGGGGACGACCCTATTGTCGTCGGACATGACGGTGGCGGGCCCGTCTAGTCCCGGGTCGTGGGGACGACCCTATAGTCGTCGGAAATGTCGGCGGCAGGCCAACTTTGGCCCGTAGTCGTGGGTACGACCCTATAGTCGTCGGACATGACGGTGTCGAGCCAATCTAGTCCCGGGGTTGTGGGGACGACCCTATTTTCGTCGGACATGTCGGCGGCTGGCCAACTTTGGCCCGTGGTCGTGGGGACGTCCCTCTAGTCGTCGGACATGACGGTGGCGGTCCAATCTAGTCCTGGGGTCGTGGGGACGACCCTATAGTCGTCGGACATGACGGTCGCGGCCCAATCTAGTCCCGGGGTCGTGGGGACGACCCTATAGTCGTCGGACAAGTCGGCACCTGGCCAACTTTGGCCCGTGGTCGTGGGGACGACCCAATAGTCGTCGGACATGTCGGCGGCTGGCCAACTTTGGCCCGTGGTCGTGGGGACGATCCGATAGTCGTCGGACGTGACTGTGGCTAGCCAATCTAGTCCCGGGGTCGTGGGGACGACCCTATAGTCGTCGGACAAGTCGGCGGCTGGCCTACTGTGGCCCGGTGTCGTGGGGACGACTCTATAGTCGTCGGACATGTCGGCGGCTGGCCAACCTAGACCCGGGGTCGTGGGGACGACCCTATGACCCTCGGACAAGTCGGCGGATGGCCAACTTTGGCCCGTGGTCGTGGGAACGACCCTATAGTCGTCGGACAAGTCGGCGGCTGGCCAAATTTGGCCCGTGGTCGTAAAGACGACCCTATAGTCGTTGGACGAGACGGTGGCGGGCCAATCTAGTCCCGGCGTCGTGGGGACGAGCCTATAGTCGTCGGACATGTCGGTGGCGAGCCAACATAGTCCCAGGGTCGTGGGGACGACCCTATAGTGGTCGGACAAGTCGGCGGCTGGCCAACCTAGTCCCGGGGTCGTGGGGACGACCCTATTGTCGCCGGATATGACGGTGGCGGGCCAATCTAGTCCCGGTGTCGTGGGGACGACCCTATAGTCGTCGGACAAGTCGGCGGTGGGCCAACCTAGTCCCGGGGTCGTGGGGACGACCCTATAGTCGTCGGACAAGTCCGCAGCTTGCCAACTTTGGTCCGGGGTCGAGGGGACGACCCTATAGTCGTCGGACTTGACGGTGGCGGCCCAATCTAGTCCCGGGGTCGTGGGGACGACCCTATTGTCGTCGGACATGTCGTCGGCGGGCCAAACGTAGGCCCAGGATCGTGGGGACGACCCTATAGTCGTCGGATGTGTCGGCGGTTGGCCAACCTAGTCCCGGGGTCGTGGGGAGGTCCGTATAGTCGTCGGACAATTCGACGGCCGGCCAACTTTGGCCCGGGGTCGTGGAGACGACCCTATAGTCGTCGGACATGTCGGCGGCTGGCCAACCTTGTGCCGAGGTCGTGGGGACGACCCTATAGTCGTCGGACATGTCGGCGGCTGGCCAACCTAGTCCCGAGGTCGTGGGGATGACCCTATAGTCGTCGGACAAGTCGGCGGCGGGCCAATCTAGTCCCGGGGTCGTGGGGACGACCCTATTATCGTCGGACATGTCGGCGGCTGGCCACCTTTGGCCCGTGGTCGTGGGGACGATCCGATAGTCGTTGGACATGACGGTGGCGGGCCAATCTAGTCCCGGGGTCGTGGGGACGACCCTATAGTCTTCGGACAAGTCGGCGGCGGGCCAATCTAGTCCCGGGGTCGTGGGGACGACCCCATTGTCGTCGGACATGACGGTGGTGGGCCAATCTAGTCCCGGGGTCGTAGGGATGACCCTATAGTCGTCAGACATGTCGGCGGCTGGCCAACTTTGGCCCGTGGTCGTGGGGCGACCCAATAGTCGTCGGACATGTCGGCGGCTGGCCAACTTTTGCCCGAGGTCGTGGGGACGATCCGATAGTCGATGGACATGACGGTGGCGGGCCAATCTAGTCCCGGGGTCGTGGGGACGACCCTATAGTCGTCGGACAAGACGGCGGCTGGACATCTTTGGCCCGGGGTCGTGGGGACGACCCTATAGTCATCGTACATGTCGGCGGCTGGCCAACTTTGGCCCGTGGTCGTGGGGACGACCCAATAGTGGTCGGACATGCCGGCGGCTGGCCAACCTAGTCCCGAAGTCGTGGGGACAACCGTATAGTCGCCGGACAAGTCGGCGGCGGGCCAAGCTTGGCCCGGGGTCGTGGGGACGACCCTATAGTCGTCGGACATGTTGGCGGCTTGTCAGCCTAGTCCCAGGGTCGTGGGTACGACCCTATAGTCGTCGGACAAGTCGGCGGCGGGCCAACCTTGTCCCGGGGTCGTGGGGACGACCCTAAAGTCGTCGGACATGTCGGCGGCTGGCCAACTTTGGCCCGGTGTCGTGGGGACGTCTCTATAGTCGTCGGAAATGTCGGCGGCTGGCCAACCTGGACCCGGGGTCGTGGGGACGACCCTATTGTCGTCGGACATGACGGTGGCGGGCCAATCTAGTCTCGCGGTCGTGGGGACGACCCTATAATCGTCGGACATGACGTTGGCGGGCCAATCTAGCCCCGGGGTCGTGGGGACGACCCTATAGTCGTCGGACATGTCGGCGGCTGGCCAACTTTGGCCCCGTGTCGTGGGGACGACTCTATAGTCGTCGGAAATGTCGGCGGCTGGCCAACCTGGACCCGGGGTCTTGGGGACGACCCTATGGTCGTCGGACATGACGGTGGCGGGCCAATCTAGTCTCGGGGTCGTGGGGACGACCCTATAGTCGTCGGACATGTCGGCGTGTGGCCAACTTTGGCCCGGGGTCGTGGGGACGACTCTATAGTCGTCGGAAATGTCGGCGGCTGTCAACCTGTACTCGGGGTCGTGGGGACGACCCTATAGTCGTCGGACATGTCGGCGGCTGGTCAACTTTGGCCCGTGGTCGTGGGGACGACCCTATAGGCGTCGGACAAGACGGTGGCGGACCAATCTAGTCCCGGGGTCGTGGGGACGACTCTATAGTCGTCGGACATGTCGGCGGCTGGCCAACTTTGGCCCGTGGTGGTGGGGACGATCCAATAGTCGTCGGACATGTCGGCGGCTGGCCAACTTTGGCCCGTGGTTGTGGGGACGACCCTATAGTCGTTGGACATGTCAGCGGCTGGCCAACTTTGGCCCGGTGTCGTGGGGACGACCCAATAGTCGTCGGACATGTCGGCGGCTGGCCAGCTTTGGCCTGGTGTCGTGGGGACGACTGTATAGTTGTCGGACATTTCGGCGGCAGGCCAACTTTGGCCCCTGGTCATGGGGACGACCCTATAATCGTCGGACATGTCGGCAGCTGGCCAACCTAGACCCGGGGTCGTGGGGACGACCCTATTGTCGTCGGACAAGTCGGCGGTGGGCCAACCTAGTCCCGGGGTCGTGGGGACGACCCTATAGTCATCGGACATGTCGGCGGCTTGCCAACTTTGGCCCGGGGTCGTGGGGACGACCCTATTGTCGTCGGACATGACGGTGGCGGGCCAATCTAGTCCCGGGGTCGTGGGGACGACCCTATAGTCGTCGGACAAGTCGGCGGCGGGCCAAGCTTGTCCCGGGGTCGTGGGGACGACCCTATAATCGTCGGACATGACGGTGGCGGGCCAATCTAGTCCCGGGGTCGTGGGGACGACCCTATAGTAGTCGAACATGTCGGCGGCTGTCCATCATTGGCCCGGTGTCGTGGGGACGACTCTATAGTCGTCGGACATGTCGGCGACTGGCCAACCTAGTCCCGGGGTCGTGGGGACGACCCTATAGTCGTCGGACATGTCGGCGGCTGGCCAACTTTGGACCGGTGTCGTGGGGACGACTCTATAGTCGTCGGAAATTTCGGCGGCTGGCCAACCTGGACCCGAGGTCGTGGGGACGACCCTATTGTCGTCGGACATGACGGTGGCGGGCCAATCTAGTCTCGGGGTCGTGGGGACGACCCTATAATCGTCGGACATGACGTTGGCGGGCCAATCTAGTCCCGGGGTCGTGGGGACGACCCTATAGTCGTCGGACAAGACGGCGGCTGGACAGCTTTGGCCCGGGGTCGTGGGGACGACCCTATAGTCGTCGGACATGTTGGCGGCTTGTCAGCCTAGTCCCGGGGTCGTGGGTACGACCCTATAGTCGTCGGACTTGACGGTGGCGGGCCAACCTAGTCCCGGGGTCGTGGGGACGGCCCTATATTCGTCGGACAAGCCGGCGGCTGGCCAACTTTGGCCCGGGGTCGTGGGGACGACCCTATAGTCGTCGGACATGACGGTGGCGGGCCAGTCTAGTCCCGGGTCGTGGGGACGACCCTATAGTCGTCGGACATGTCGGCGGCTGGCCAACTTTGGCCCGTGGTCGTGGGGAGGACCCTATACTCGTCGGACAAGTCGGCGGCGTACCAACCTAGTCCGGGGGTCGTGGGGACGACCCTATAGACGTCGGACATGACGGTGGCGGGCCAGTCTAGTCCCGGGTCATGGGGACGACCCTATAGTCGTCGGACAAGTCGGCGGCTGGCCAACTTTGGCCCGTGGTCGTGGGGACGACCCTATAGTCGTCGGACAAGTCGGCGGCCGGCCAACCTAGTCCGGGGGTCGTGGGGACGACCCTATAGTCGTCGGACATGACGGTGGCGGGCCAGTCTAGTCCCGGGTCCTGGGGACGACCCTATAGTCGTCGGACATGTCGGCGGCTGGCCAACTTTGGCCCGTGGTCGTGGGGACGACCCTATAGTCGTCGGAAATGTCGGTGGCTGTCCAACTTTGGCCCGGGGGACGTGGGGACGACCCTATAGTCGTCGGACATGTCGGCGGCGAGCCAACATTGACCCGGGGTCGTGGGGACGACTCTATAGTCGTCGGACATGACGGTGGGGGGCCAGTCTAGTCCCGGGTCCTGGGGACGACCCTATAGTCGTCGGACATGTCGGCGGCTGGCCAACTTTGGCCCGTGGTCGTGGGGACGACCCTATAGTCGTCGGAAATGACAGTGGCGGGCCAATCTAGTCCCGGGGTCGTGGGGACGAGCCTACAGTCGTCGGACAATTCGGCGGCGAGCCAATCTAGTCCCGCGGTCATGGGGACGACCCTATAGTCGTCGGACAAGTCAGCGGCTGGCCAACATTGGCCCGTGGTCGTGGGGACGACCATATAGTCGTCGGACATGACGGTGGCGGGCCACTCTAGTCCCGGGTCGTGGGGACGACCCTATAGTCGTCGGACATGTCGGCGGCTGGCCAACTTTGGCCCGGGGTCGTGGGGACGACCCTATAGTCGTCGGAAATGTCGGTGGCTGTCCAACTTTGGCCCGGGGGTCGTGGGGACGACCCTATAGTCGTCGGACATGTCGGCGGCGAGCCAACATTGACCCGGGGTCGTGGGGACGACTCTATAGTCGTCGGACATGTCGGTGGCGGGCCAGTCTAGTCCCGGGTCGTGGGGACGACCCTATAGTCGTCGGACAAGTCAGCGGCTGGCCAACATTGGCCCGTGGTCGTGGGGACGACCATATAGTCGTCGGACATGACGGTGGCGGGCCACTCTAGTCCCGGGTCGTGGGGACGACCCTATAGTCGTCGGACATGTCGGCGGCTGGCCAACTTTGGCCCGGGGTCGTGGGGACGACCCTATAGTCGTCGGAAATGTCGGTGGCTGTCCAACTTTGGCCCGGGGGTCGTGGGGACGACCCTATAGTCGTCGGACATGTCGGCGGCGAGCCAACATTGACCCGGGGTCGTGGGGACGACTCTATAGTCGTCGGACAAGTCGGCGGCGTACCAACCTAGTCCGGGGGTCGTGGGGACGACACTATTGTCGTCGGACATGACGGTGGCGGGCCAATCTAGTCCGGGGTCGTGGGGACGACCCTATAGTCGTCGGACATGTCGGCGGCTGGCCAACTTTGGCGCGTGGTCGTGGGGACGACCCTATAGTCGTCGGACATGTCGGCGGCTGGCCAACTTTGGCGCGTGGTCGTGGGGACTATCCGATTGTCGTCGGACATGTCGGCGGCTGGCCAACCTAGTCCCGGGGTCGTGGGGACGACCCTATAGTCGTCGGACATTTCGGCGGCTTGCCAACTTTGGCCCGGGGTCGTGGGGACGACCCTATAGTCGTCGGACATGTCGGCGGCTGTCCAACATTGGCCCGGTGTCGTGGGGACGACTCTATAGTCGTCGGACATGTCGGCGGCTGGCCAACCTAGTCCCGGGGTCGTGGGGACGACCCTATAGTCGTCGGACATTTCGGCGGCTTGCCAACTTTGGCCCGGGGTCGTGGGGACGACCCTATAGTCGTCGGACATGTCGGCGGCTGGCCAACTTTGGCCCGGTGTCGTGGGGACGACTCTATAGTCGTCGGAAATGTCGGTGGCGGGCCAATCTAGTCTCGCGGTCGTGGGGACGACCCTATAGTCTTCGGACATGGCGGTAGCGGGCCAATCTAGACCCGAGGTCCTGGGGACGACCCTATAGTAGTCGAACATGTCGGCGGCTGTCCAACATTGGCCCGGTGTCGTGGGGACGACTCTATAGTCGTCGGACATGTCGGCGGCTGGCCAACCTAGTCCCGGGGTCGTGGGGACGACCCTATAGTCGTCGGACATTTCGGCGGCTTGCCAACTTTGGCCCGGGGTCGTGGGGACGACCCTATAGTCGTCGGACATGTCGGCGGCTGGCCAACTTTGGCCCGGTGTCGTGGGGACGACTCTATAGTCGTCGGAAATGTCGGTGGCGGGCCAATCTAGTCTCGCGGTCGTGGGGACGACCCTATAATCGTTGGACATGACGGTGGCGGGCCAATCTAGACCCGGGGTCGTGGGGACGACCCTATAGTCGTCGGACATGTCGGCGGCTGGCCAACTTTGGCGCGTGGTCGTGGGGACGACCCTATAGTCGTCGGACATGTCGGCGGCTGGCCAACTTTGTCCCGGTGTCGTGGGGACGACCCTACAGTCGTCGGACATGTCGGCGGCTGGCCAACTTTGGCGCGTGGTCGTGGGGACGATCCGATTGTCGTCGGACATGTCGGCGGCTGGCCAACTTTGGCACCGTGGTCGTGGGGACGATCCAATAGTCGTCGGACATGTCGGCGGCTGGCCAACTTTGGCGCGAGGTCGTGGGGACGATCCGATTGTCGTCGGACATGTCGGCGGCTGGCCAACCTAGACCCGGGGTCGTGGGGACGACCCTATTGTCGTCGGACATGGCGGTGGCGGGCCAATCTAGTCCCGTGGTCGTGGGGACGACCCTATAGTCTTCGGACATGACGGTAGCGGGCCAATCTAGACCCGAGGTCCTGGGGACGACCCTATAGTAGTCGAACATGTCGGCGGCTGTCCATCATTGGCCCGGTGTCGTGGGGACGACTCTATAGTCGTCGGACATGTCGGCGACTGGCCAACCTAGTCCCGGGGTCGTGGGGACGACCCTATAGTCGTCGGACATGTCGGCGGCTGGCCAACTTTGGACCGGTGTCGTGGGGACGACTCTATAGTCGTCGGAAATTTCGGCGGCTGGCCAACCTGGACCCGAGGTCGTGGGGACGACCCTATTGTCGTCGGACATGACGGTGGCGGGCCAATCTAGTCTCGGGGTCGTGGGGACGACTCTATAATCGTCGGACATGTCGCTGGCGGGCCAATCTAGTCCCGGGGTCGTGGGGACGACCCTATAGTCGTCGGACAAGACGGCGGCTGGACATCTTTGGCCCGGGGTCGTGGGGACGACCCTATAGTCGTCGGACATGTTGGCGGCTTGTCAGCCTAGTCCCGGGGTCGTGGGTACGACCCTATAGTCGTCGGACAAGTCGGCGGCGGGCCAACCTAGTCCCGGGGTCGTGGGGACGGCCCTATATTCGTCGGACAAGCCGGCGGCTGGCCAACTTTGGCCCGGGGTCGTGGGGACGACCCTATAGTCGTCGGACTTGACGGTGGCGGGCCAATCTAGTCCCGGGGTCGTGGGGACGACCCTATAGTCGTCGGACAAGTCGGCGGCGAGCCCACCTAGTCGGGGGGTCGTGGGGACGACCCTATAGTCGTCGGACATGACGGTGGCGGGCCAGTCTAGTCCCGGGTCGTGGGGACGACCCTATAGTCGTCGGACATGTCGGCGGCTGGCCAACTTTGGCCCGTGGTCGTGGGGACGACCCTATAGTCGTCGGAAGTGTCGGTGGCTGTCCAACTTTGGCCCGGGGGTCGTGGGGACGACCCTATAGTCGTCGGACATGACGGTGGCGGGCCAGTCTAGTCCCGGGTCATGGGGACGACCCTATAGTCGTCGGACATGTCGGCGGCTGGCCAACTTTGGCCCGTGGTCGTGGGGAGGACCCTATACTCGTCGGACAAGTCGGCGGCGTACCAACCTAGTCCGGGGGTCGTGGGGACGACCCTATAGTCGTCGGACATGACGGTGGCGGGCCAGTCTAGTCCCGGGTCATGGGGACGACCCTATAGTCGTCGGACAAGTCGGCGGCTGGCCAACTTTGGCCCGTGGTCGTGGGGACGACCCTATAGTCGTCGGACAAGTCGGCGGCCGGCCAACCTAGTCCGGGGGTCGTGGGGACGACCCTATAGTCGTCGGACATGACGGTGGCGGGCCAGTCTAGTCCCGGGTCCTGGGGACGACCCTATAGTCGTCGGACATGTCGGCGGCTGGCCAACTTTGGCCCGTGGTCGTGGGGACGACCCTATAGTCGTCGGACAAGTCAGCGGCTGGCCAACATTGGCCCGTGGTCGTGGGGACGACCATATAGTCGTCGGACATGACGGTGGCGGGCCACTCTAGTCCCGGGTCGTGGGGACGACCCTATAGTCGTCGGACATGTCGGCGGCTGGCCAACTTTGGCCCGGGGTCGTGGGGACGACCCTATAGTCGTCGGATATGTCGGCGGCTGGCCAACTTTGGCCCGTGGTCGTGGGGACGACCCTATAGTCGTCGGAAATGACGGTGGCGGGCCAATCTAGTCCCGGGGTCGTGGGGACGAGCCTACAGTCGTCGGACAATTCGGCGGCGAGCCAATCTAGTCCCGCGGTCATGGGGACGACCCTATAGTCGTCGGACAAGTCAGCGGCTGGCCAACATTGGCCCGTGGTCGTGGGGACGACCATATAGTCGTCGGACATGACGGTGGCGGGCCACTCTAGTCCCGGGTCGTGGGGACGACCCTATAGTCGTCGGACATGTCGGCGGCTGGCCAACTTTGGCCCGGGGTCGTGGGGACGACCCTATAGTCGTCGGATATGTCGGCGGCTGGCCAACTTTGGCCCGTGGTCGTGGGGACCACCCTATAGTCGTCGGACAAGTCGGCGGCCGGCCAACCTAGTCCGGGGGTCGTGGGGACGACCCTATAGTCGTCGGACATGACGGTGGCGGGCCAGTCTAGTCCCGGGTCCTGGGGACGACCCTATAGTCGTCGGACATGTCGGCGGCTGGCCAACTTTGGCCCGTGGTCGTGGGGACGACCCTATAGTCGTCGGAAATGTCGGTGGCTGTCCAACTTTGGCCCGGGGGACGTGGGGACGACCCTATAGTCGTCGGACATGTCGGCGGCGAGCCAACATTGACCCGGGGTCGTGGGGACGACTCTATAGTCGTCGGACATGACGGTGGGGGGCCAGTCTAGTCCCGGGTCCTGGGGACGACCCTATAGTCGTCGGACATGTCGGCGGCTGGCCAACTTTGGCCCGTGGTCGTGGGGACGACCCTATAGTCGTCGGAAATGTCGGTGGCTGTCCAACTTTGGCCCGGGGTCGTGGGGACGACCCTATAGTCGTCGGAAATGTCGGTGGCTGTCCAACTTTGGCCCGGGGGTCGTGGGGACGACCCTATAGTCGTCGGACATGTCGGCGGCGAGCCAACATTGACCCGGGGTCGTGGGGACGACTCTATAGTCGTCGGACATGTCGGTGGCGGGCCAGTCTAGTCCCGGGTCGTGGGGACGACCCTATAGTCGTCGGACAAGCCGGCGGCTGGCCAACTTTGGCCCGGGGTCCTGGGGACGACCCTATAGTCGTCGGACATGTCGGCGGCTGGCCAACTTTGGCCCGTGGTCGTGGGGACGACCCTATAGTCGTCGGAAATGTCGGTGGCTGTCCAACTTTGGCCCGGGGGTCGTGGGGACGACCCTATAGTCGTCGGACATGACGGTGGCGGGCCACTCTAGACCCGGGTCGTGGGGACGACCCTATAGTCGTCGGACATGTCGGCGGATGGCCAACTTTGTCCCGGGGTCGTGGGGACGACCCTATAGTCGTCGGATATGTCGGCGGCTGGCCAACTTTGGCCCGTGGTCGTGGGGACGACCCTATAGTCGTCGGAAATGTCGGTGGCTGTCCAACTTTGGCCCGGGGGTCGTGGGGACGACCCTATAGTCGTCGGACATGTCGGTGGCGGGCCAGTCTAGTCCCGTGTCGTGGGGACGACCCTATAGTCGTCGGACATGTCGGCGGCTGGCCAACTTTGGCCCGTGGTCGTGGGGAGGACCCTATACTCGTCGGACAAGTCGGCGGCGTACCAACCTAGTCCGGGGGTCGTGGGGACGACCCTATAGTCGTCGGACATGACGGTGGCGGGCCAGTCTAGTCCCGGGTCAAGGGGACGACCCTATAGTCGTCGGACAAGTCGGCGGCTGGCCAACTTTGGCCCCTGGTCGTGGGGACGACCCTATAGTCGTCGGAAATGACGGTGGCGGGCCAATCTAGTCCCGGGGTCGTGGGGACGACCCTACAGTCGTCGGACAAGTCGGCGGCGAGCCAATCTAGTCCCGCGGTCGTGGGGACGACCCTATAGTCGTCGGAAATGACGGTGGCGGGCCAATCTAGTCCCGGGGTCGTGGGGACGACCCTATAGTCGTTGGACAAGTCGGCGGCGGGCCAACCTAGTCCCGGGGTCGTGGGGATGACCCTATAGTCGTCGGACAGGACGGTGGCGGGCCAGTCTAGTCCCGGGTCGTGGGGACGACCCTATAGTCGTCGGACATGTCGCCGGCTGGCCAACTTTGGCCCGTGGTCGTGGGGACGACCCTATAGTCGTCGGACATAACGGTGGCGGGCCAATCTAGTCCCGGGGTCGTGGGAACGCACCCTATAGTCGTCGGACATGTTGGCGGCTTATCAGCCTAGTCCCAGGGTCGTGGGTACGACCCTATAGTCGTCGGACATGTCGGCGGCTGGCCAACCTAGTCCCGGGGTCGTGGGGACGACCCTATAGTCGTCGGACATTTCGGCGGCTTGCCAACTTTGGCCCGGGGTCGTGGGGACGACCCTATAGTCGTCGGACATGTCGGCGGCTGGCCAACTTTGGCCCGTGGTTGTGGGGACGACCCTATAGTCGTTGGACATGACGGTGGCGGGCCAATCTAGTCTCGCGGTCGTGGGGACGACCCTATAATCGTCGGACATGACGGTGGCGGGCCAATCTAGTCCCGGGGTCGTGGGGACGACCCTATAGCCGTCGGACAAGTCGGCGGCTGTCCAACTTTGGCCCGGGGTCGTGGGGACGACCCTATAGTCGTCGGACTTGACGGTGGCGGGCCAATCTAGTCCCGGGGTCGTGGGGACGACCCTATAGTCGTCAGACATGTCGGTGGCGAGCCAACCTAGTCCCGGGGTCGTGGGGACGACCCTATAGTCGTCGGACAAGTCGGCGGCGGGCCAACCTAGTCCCGGGGTCGTGGGGATGACCCTATAGTCGTCGGACAAGTCGGCGGCGGGCCCACCTAGTCGGGGGGTCGTGGGGACGACCCTATAGTCGTCGGACAAGTCGGCGGCCGGCCAACCTAGTCCGGGGGTCGTGGGGACGACCCTATAGTCGTCGGACATGACGGTGGCGGGCCAGTCTAGTCCCGGGTCGTGGGGACGACCCTATAGTCGTCGGACAAGTCGGCGGCGAGCCCACCTAGTCGGGGGGTCGTGGGGACGACCCTATAGTCGTCGGACCAGTCGGCGGCCGGCCAACCTAGTCCGGGGGTCGTGGGGACGAACCTATAGTCGTCGGAAATGTCGGTGGCTGTCCAACTTTGGCCCGGGGGTCGTGGGGACGACCCTATAGTCGTCGGACATGTCGGCGGCGAGCCAACATTGACCCGGGGTCGTGGGGACGACTCTATAGTCGTCGGACATGTCGGTGGCGGGCCAGTCTAGTCCCGGGTCGTGGGGACGACCCTATAGTCGTCGGACATGTCGGCGGCTGGCCAACTTTGGCCCGTGGTCGTGGGGACGACCGTATAGTCGTCGGAAATGTCGGTGGCTGTCCAACTTTGGCCCAAGGGTCGTGGGGACGACCCTATAGTCGTCGGACATGTCGGCGGCGAGCCAACATTGACCCGGGGTCGTGGGGACGACTCTATAGTCGTCGGACATGTCGGTGGCGGGCCAGTCTAGTCCCGGGTCGTGGGGACGACCCTATAGTCGTCGGACATGTCGGCGGCTGGCCAACTTTGGCCCGTGGTCGTGGGGAGGACCCTATACTCGTCGGACAAGTCGGCGGCGTACCAACCTAGTCCGGGGGTCGTGGGGACGACCCTGTAGTCGTCGGACATGACGGTGGCGGGCCAGTCTAGCCCCGGGTCATGGGGACGACCCTATAGTCGTCGGACAAGCCGGCGGCTGGCCAGCTTTGGCCCGTGGTCGTGGGGACGACCCTATAGTCGTCGGAAATGACGGTGGCGGGCCAATCTAGTCCCGGGGTCGTGGGGACGACCCTATAATCGTCGGACATGTCGGCGGCTGGCCATCTTTGGCCCGGGGTCGTGGGGACGACCCTATAGTCGTCAGACATGTCGGTGGCGAGCCAACCTAGTCCCGGGGTCGTGGGGACGACCCTATAGTCGTCGGATAAGTCGGCGGCGGGCCAACCTAGTCCCGGGGTCGTGGGGATGACGCTATGATCGTCGGACAAGTCGGCGGCGAGCCCACCTAGTCGGGGGGTCGTGGGGACGACCCTATAGTCGTCGGAAATGTCGGTGTCTGTCCAACTTTGGCCCGGGGGTCGTGGGGACGACCCTATAGTCGTCGGACATGTCGGCGGCGAGCCAACATTGACCCGGGGTCGTGGGGACGACCCTATAGTCGTCGGACATGACGGTGGCGGGCCAGTCTAGTCCCGGGTCGTGGGGACGACCCTATAGTCGTCGGAAATGTCGGTGGCTGTCCAACTTTGGCCCGGGGGTCGTGGGGACGACCCTATAGTCGTCGGACATGTCGGCGGCGAGCCAACATTGACCCGGGGTCGTGGGGACGACTCTATAGTCGTTGGACATGTCGGTGGCGGGCCAGTCTAGTCCCGGGTCGTGGGGACGACCCTATAGTCGTCGGACATGTCGGCGGCTGGCCAACTTTGGCCCGTGGTCGTGGGGACGACCCTATAGTCGTCGGAAATGACGGTGGCGGGCCAATCTAGTCCCGGGGTCGTGGGGACGACCCTACAGTCGTCGGACAAGCCGGCGGCTGGCCAACTTTGGCCCGTGGTCGTGGGGACGACCCTATAGTCGTCGGACAAGTCGGCGGCTGTCCAACTTTGGCCCGGGGTCGTGGGGACGACCCTGTAGTCGTCGGAATTGACGGTGGCGGGCCAATCTAGTCCCGGGGTCGTGGGGACGACCCTATAGTCGTCAGACATGTCGGTGGCGAGCCAACCTAGTCCCGGGGTCGTGGGGACGACCCTATAGTCGTCGGACATGTCGGCGGCTGGCCAACTTTGGCCCGTGGTCGTGGGGACGACCCTATAGTCGTCGGACATGTCGGCGGCTGGCCAACTTTGGCCCGTGGTCGTGGGGACGACCCTATAGTCGTCAGACATGACGGTGGCGAGCCAACCTAGTCCCGGGGTCGCGGGGACGACCCTATAGTTGTCGGACAAGTCGGCGGCGAGCCCACCTAGTCGGGGGGTCGTGGGGACGACCCTATAGTCGTCGGACAAGTCGGCGGCCGGCCAACCTAGTCCGGGGGTCGTGGGGACGACCCTATAGTCGTCGGACATGTCGGCGGCTGGCCAACTTTGGCCCGTGGTCGTGGGGACGACCCTATAGTCGTCGGACATAACGGTGGCGGGCCAATCTAGTCCCGGGGTCGTGGGGACGACCCTATAGTCGTCAGACAAGTCGGCGGCGGGCCTACCTAGTCCCGGGGTCGTGGGGACGACCCTATAGTCGTCGGACAAGTCAGAGGCTGGCCTACATTGGCCCGTGGTCGTGGGGACGACCATATAGTCGTCGGACATGACGGTGGCGGGCCAGTCTAGTCCCGGGTCATGGGGACGACCCTATAGTCGTCGGACAAGTCGGCGGCTGACCAACTTTGGCCCGTGGTCGTGGGGACGACCCTATAGTCGTCGGAAATGTCGGTGGCTGTCCAACTTTGGCCCGGGGGTCGTGGGGACGACCCTATAGTCGTCGGACATGTCGGCGGCGAGCCAACATTGACCCGGGGTCGTGGGGACGATCCGATAGTCGTTGGACATGACGGTGCCGGGCCAATCAAGTCCCGGGGTCGTAGGTACGACCTTATAGTCGTCGGACATGTCGGCGATTGGCCATTATTGGCCCGGGGTCGTGGGGACGACCCTATAGTCATCGGATATGTCGGCGGCTGGCCAACTTTGGCCCGTGGTCGTGGGGCGACCCAATAGTCGTTGGACATGTCGGCGGCTGGCCAACTTTGGCTCGTGGTCGTGGGGACGATCCGATAGTCGTCGGACATGACGGTGGCTAGCCAATATAGTCCCGGGGTCGTAGGGACGACCCTATAATCGTCGGACAAGTCGGCGGCGGGCCAATCTAGTCCCGGGGTCGTAGGGACGACCCTATAGTCGTCGGACATGTTGGCGGCTGGCCAACTTTGGCCTGGTGTCGTGGGGACGACTGTATAGTTGTCGGACATTTCGGCGGCAGGCCAACTTTGGCCCCTGGTCTTGGGGACGACCCTATAATCGTCGGACATGTCGGCAGCTGGCCAACCTAGACCCGGGGTCGTGGGGACGACCCTATTGTCGTCGGACAAGTCGGCGGTGGGCCAACCTAGTCCCGGGGTCGTGGGGACGACCCTATAGTCATCGGACATGTCGGCGGCTTGCCAACTTTGGCCCGGGGTCGTGGGGACGACCCTATAGTCGTCGGACAAGTCGGCGGCGAGCCAACCTAGTCCGGGGGTCGTGGGGACGACCTTATAGTCGTCGGACATGACGGTGGCGGGCCAATCTCGTCCCGGGGTCCATGGGACGACCCTATAGTCGTCGGACATGTCGGCGGCTGGCAAACTTTGGCCCGTGATCGTGGGGACGACCCTATAGTCGTCGGACAAGTCGGCGGCGAGCCAAGCTAGTCCGGGGGTCGTGGGGACGACCCTATAGTCGTCGGACAAGTCGGCGGCGGGCCAATCTAGTCCCGGGGTCGTAGGGACGACCCTATAGTCGTCGGACATGTTGGCGGCTGGCCAACTTTGGCCTGGTGTCGTGGGGACGACTGTATAGTTGTCGGACATTTCGGCGGCAGGCCAACTTTGGCCCCTGGTCTTGGGGACGACCCTATAATCGTCGGACATGTCGGCAGCTGGCCAACCTAGACCCGGGGTCGTGGGGACGACCCTATTGTCGTCGGACAAGTCGGCGGTGGGCCAACCTAGTCCCGGGGTCGTGGGGACGACCCTACAGTCATCGGACATGTCGGCGGCTTGCCAACTTTGGCCCGTGGTCGTGGGGACGACCCTATAGTCGTCGGACATGTCGGCGGCTGGCCAACCTAGTCCGGGGTCGTAGGGACGACCCTATAGTCGTCGGACATGTCGGCGATTGGCCAACATTGGCCCGGGGTCGTGGCGACGACCCTATAGTCGTCGGACATGTCGGCGGCTGGCCAACCTAGTCCCGAGGTCGTGGGGACGACCCTATAGTCATCGGACTTGTCGGTGGCGGGCCAATCTATTCCCTGGGTCGTTTGGACGACACTATAATCATCGGACATGTCGGCGGCTGGCCAACTTTGGCCCGCGGTCGTGGGGACGACCTTATAGTCGTCGGACATGACGGTGGCGGGCCAATCTAGTCCCGGGGTCGTGGGGTCGACCCTATAGTCGTCGGACATGTCGGCGGCTGGCCAACCTAGTCCGGGGTCGTAGGGACGACCCTATAGTCGTCGGACATGTCGGCGATTGGCCAACATTGGCCCGGGGTCGTGGCGACGACCCTATAGTCGTCGGACATGTCGGCGGCTGGCCAACCTAGTCCCGAGGTCGTGGGGACGACCCTATAGTCGTCGGACTTGTCGGTGGTGGGCCAATCTATTCCCGGTGTCGTTTGGACGACACTATAATCATCGGACATGTCGGCGGCTGGCCAACTTTGGCCCGGGGTCGTGGGGACGACCTTATAGTCGTCGGACATGACGGTGGCGGGCCAATCTAGTCCCGGGGTCGTGGGGTCGACCCTATAGTCGTCGGTCAAGCCGGCAGCTGGCCAATATTGGCCCGGGGTCGTGGGGACGACCCTATAGTCGTCGGACAAGTCGGCGGCGAGCCAACCAAGTCCGGGGGTCGTGGGGACGACACTATAGTCGTCGCACATGACGGTGGCGGGCCAATCTAGTCCCGGGGTCGTGGGGACGACCCTACAGTCGTCGGAAATGTCGGCGGCTGGCCAACCTGGACCCGGAGTCGTGGGGACGACCCTATTGTCGTCGGACATGACGGTGGCGGGCCAATCTAGTCTCGGGGTCGTGGGGACGACCCTATAGTCGTCGGACATGTCGGCGGCTGGCCAACTTTGGCCCGGGGTCGTGCAGACGACTCTATAGTCGTCGGAATGTCGGCGGCTGGCCAACCTGGACTCGGGGTCGTGGGGACGACCCTATAGTCTTCGGACAAGACGGCGGCTGGACATCTTTGGCCCGGGGTCGTGGGGACGACCCAATAGTCGTCGGACGTGTTGGCGGCTTGTCAGCCTAGTCCCGGGGTCTTGGGTACGACCCTATAGTCGTCGGACAAGTCGGCGGCTGGCCAACCTAGACCCGGTGTCGTGGGGACGACCCTATTGTCGTCGGACATGACGGTGGCGGGCCAATCTAGTCTCGCGGTCGTGGGGACGACCCTATAATCGTCGGACATGACGGTGGCGGGCCAATCTAGTCCCGGGGACGTGGGGACGACCCTATAGTCGTCGGACATTTCGGCGGCATGCCAACTTTGGCCCGTGGTCGTGGGGACGACCCTATAGTCATCGGACATGTCGGCGGCTGGCCAACTTTGGCCCGGTGTCTTGGGGACGACTCTATAGTCGTCGGAAATGTCGGCGGCTGGCCAACCTGGACCCGGGGTCGTGGGGACGACCCTATTGTCGTCGGACATGACGGTGGCGGGCCAATCTAGTCTCGCGGTCGTGGGGACGACCCTATAATCGTCGGACATGACGGTGGCGGGCCAATCTAGTCCCGGGGTCGTGGGGACGACCCTATAGTCGTCGGACATGACGGTGGCGGGCCACTCTAGTGCCGGGGTCGTAGGGACGACCCTATAGTCGTCGGACATGTTGGCGATTGGCCAACATTGGCCCGGGGTCGTCGGGACGACCCTATAGTCGTCGGACATGACGGCGGCTGGCCGACCTAGTCCCGAGGTCGTGGGGACGACCGTATAGTCGTCGGATATGTTGGCGGCTTGTCAACCTAGTCCCGGGGTCGTGGGGACGACCCTATAGTCGTTGGACATGACGGTGTCCGGCCAATCTAGTGCCGGGGTCGTAGGGACGACCCTATAGTCGTCGGACATGTTGGCGATTGGCCAACATTGGCCCGGGGTCGTCGGGACGACCCTATAGTAGTCGGACAAGACGGCGGCTGGATATTCTTGGCCCGTGGTACGTGGGGACGACCCTATAGTCGTCGGATATGTCGGCGGCTGGCCAACTTTGGCCCGTGGTCGTGGGGACGACCCTATAGTCGTCGGACAAGTCAGCGGCTGGCCAACACTGGCCCGTGGTCGTGGGGAAGAGCCTATAGTCGTCGGACAAGTCAGCGGCTGGCCAACATTGGCCCGTGGTCGTGGGGACGACCCTACAGTCGTCGGATATGTCGGCGGCTGGCCAACTTTGGCCTGTGGTCGTGGGGACGACCCTATAGTCGTCGGAAATGACGGTGGCGGGCCAATCTAGTCCCGGGGTCATGGGGACGACCCTACAGTCGTCGGACATTTCGGCGGTTTGCCAACTTTGGCCCGGTGTCGTGGGGACGACCCTATAGTCGTCGGACATTTCGGCGGCATGCCAACTTTGGCCCGGGGTCGTGGGGACGACCCTATAGTCGTTGGACATGACGGTGGCGGGCCAATCTAGTCCCGGGGTCGTAGGGACGACCCTATAGTCGTCGGACATGTCGGCGATTGGCCAACATTGGCCCGGGGTCGTGGGGACGACCCTATAGTCGTCGGACATGTCGGCGGCTGGCCAACCTAGTCCCGAGGTCGTGGGGACGACCCTATAGTCGTCGGACTTCACGGTGGCGGGCCAATCTAGTCCCGGGGTCGTGGGGACGACCCTGTAGTGGTCGGACATGTCGGCGGCTGGCCAACGTAGGCCCGCTGTCGTGGGGACGACCCTATAGTCGTCGGACAAGACGGTGGCGGGCCAATCTAGTCCCGGGGTCGTGGGGACGACCCTATAGTCGTCGGACAAGTCGGCGGCGAGCCAACCTAGTCCCGGGGTCATGGGGACGACCCTATAGTCGTCGGATATGTCGGCGGCTGTCCAACTTTGGTCCGTGGTCGTGGGGACGACCCTATAGTCGTCAGAAATAACGGTGGCGGGGCAATCAACTCCCGGGGTCGTGGGGTCGACCCTATAGTCGTCGGACATGATGGTGGCGGGCCAATCTAGTCCCGAGGTCATGGGGACGACCCTATAGTCGTCGGATATGTCGGCGGCTGGCCAACTTTGGTCCGTGGTCGAGGGGACGACCCTATAGTCATCGGACATGTCGGCGATTGGCCATTATTGGCCCGGGGTCGTGGGGACGACCGTATATTCGTCGGACATGACGGTGGCGGGCCAATCTAGTCCCGGGGTCGTGGGGACGACCCTATAGTCGTCGGATATGTCGGTGGCTGGCCTACTTTGGCCCGTCGTCGTGGGGACGACCCTATAGTCGTCGGACATGTCGGCGGCTTGCCAACTTTGGCCCGGGGTCGTGGGGACGACCCTATAGTCGTCGGACATGACGGTGGCGGGCCAATCTAGTCCCGGGGTTGTGGGGACATGTCGGCGGCTTGACAAATGTACCCGGGGTCGTGGGGACGACCCTATAGTCGTTGGACATGTCGGCGGCTGGCCAACTTTGGCCCGTGGTCGTGGGGACGATCCAATAGTCGTCGGACATGTCGGCGGCTGGCCAACTTTGGCCCGTGGTTGTGGGGACGACCCTATAGTCGTTGGACATGACGGTGGCGGGCCAATCTAGTCCCGGGGTCGTGGGGACGACCCTATAGTCGTCGGACAAGTCGGCGGCGAGCCAACCTAGTCCCGGGGTCATGGGGACGACCCTATAGTCGTCGGATATGTCGGCGGCTGTCCAACTTTGGTCCGTGGTCGTGGGGACGACCCTATAGTCGTCAGAAATAACGGTGGCGGGGCAATCAACTCCCGGGGTCGTGGGGTCGACCCTATAGTCGTCGGACATGATGGTGGCGGGCCAATCTAGTCCCGAGGTCATGGGGACGACCCTATAGTCGTCGGATATGTCGGCGGCTGGCCAACTTTGGTCCGTGGTCGAGGGGACGACCCTATAGTCATCGGACATGTCGGCGATTGGCCATTATTGGCCCAGGGTCGTGGGCACGACCCTATAGTCGTCGTACATGTTGGCGGCTTGTCAGCCTAGTCCCGGGGTCGTGGGTACGACCCTATAGTCGTCGGACAAGTCGGCGGCTGGCCAACCTTGCCCCGGGGTCGTGGGAACGACCCTATTGTCGTCGGACATGACGGTGGCGGGCCAGTCTAGTCCCGGGGTCGTGGAGACGACCCTATAGTCGTCGGACATGTCGGCGGCGGGCCAACTTTGGCCCGGTGTCGTCGGGACGACTCTATAGTCGTCGGAAATGTCGGCGGCTGGCCAACCTGGACCCGGGGTCGTGGGGACGACTCTATTGTCGTCGGATATGACGGTGGCGGACCAATCTAGTCTCGGGGTCGTGGGGACGACCCTATAGTCGTCGGACATGTCGGCGGCTGGCCAACTTTGGCCCGGGGTCGTGGGGACGACCCTATAGTCGTCGGACATGACGGTGGCGGACCAATCTAGTCCCGGGGTCGTGGGGACGACCCTACAGTCGTCGGACATTTCGGCGGCATGCCAACTTTGGCCCGGGGTCGTGGGGACGACCCTATAGTCGTCGGACTTGACGGTGGCGGGCCAATCTAGTCCCAAGGTCCTGGGGACGACCCTATAGTCGTCGGACTTGACGGTGGCGGGCCAATCTAGTCCCGGGGTCGTGGGGACGACCCTACAGTCGTCGGACATTTCGGCGGCTTGCCAACTTTGGCCCGGGGTCGTGGGGACGACCCTATAGTCGTCGGACATGACGGTGGCGGGCCAATCTAGTCCCGGGGTCGTGGGGACGACCCTATAGTCGTCGGACATTTCGGCGGCTTGCCAACTTTGGCCCGGGGTCGTGGGGACGACCCTATAGTGGTCGGACATTTCGGCGGCATGCCAACTTTGGCCCGTGGTCGTGGGGACGACCTTATAGTCGTTGGACATGACGGTGGCGGTCTAATCTAGTCCCGGGGTCGTAGGGACGACCCTATAGTCGTTGGACATGACGGTCGCGGGCCAATCTAGGCCCGGGGTCGTGGGGACGATCCGATTGTCGTCGGACATGTCGGCGGCTGGCCAACTTTGGCCCGTGGTCGTGGGGACGATCCAATAGTCGTCGGACATGCCGGCGGCTGGCCAACTTTGGCGCGTGGTCGTGGGGACGATCCGATTGTCGTCGGACATGTCGGCGGCTGGCCAACCTAGACCCGGGGTCGTGGGGACGACCCTATTGTCGTCGGATATGACGGTGGCGGGCCAGTCTAGTCCCGTGGTCGTGGGGACGACCCTATAGTCTTCGGACATGACGGTAGCGGGCCAATCTAGACCCGAGGTCCTGGGGACGACCCTATAGTAGTCGGACATGTCGGCGGCTGTCCAACTTTGGCCCGGTGTCGTGGGGACGACTCTATAGTCGTCGGACATGTCGGCGGCTGGCCAATCTAGTCCCGGGGTCGTGGGGACGACCCTATAGTCGTCGGACAAGTCGGCGGCGGGCCAAGCTTGTCCCGGGGTCGTGGGGACGACCCTATAATCGTCGGAAATGACGGTGGCGGGCCAATCTAGTCCCGGGGTCGTGGGGACGACCCTATAATCGTTGGACATGACGGTGGCGGGCCAATCTAGTCCCGGGGTCGTAGGGACGACCCTATAGTCGTCGGACATGTTGGCGATTGGCCAACATTGGCCCGGGGTCGTCGGGACGACCCTATAGTCGTCGGACATGTCGGCGGCTGGCCAACCTAGTCCCGGGGTCGTGGGGACGACCCTATAGTCGTGGGACATGTCGGCGGCTGGCCAACTTTGGCCCGTGGTCGTGGGGACGACCCAATAGTGGTCGGACATGTCGGCGGCTGGCCAACCTAGTCCCGAGGTCGTGGGGACGACCCTATAGTCGTCGGACTTGACGGTGGCGGGCCAATCTAGTCCCGGGGTCGTGGGGACGACCCTACAGTCGTCGGACATTTCGGCGGCTTGCCAACTTTGGCCCGGGGTCGTGGGGACGACCCTATAGTCGTCGGACTTGACGGTGGCGGGCCAATCTAATCCCGAGGTCCTGGGGACGACCCTATAGTCGTCGGACTTGACGGTGGCGGGCCAATCTAGTCCCGGGGTCGTGGGGACGACCCTAAAGTCGTCGGACATGTCGGCGGCTGGCCAACTATGGCCCGGGGTCGTGGGGGCGACCCTATAGTCGTCGGACATGTTGGCGGCTTGTCAGCCTAGTCCCGGGGTCGTGGGTACGGCCCTATAGTCGTCGGACATGTCGGCGGCGGGCCAACCTTGTCCCGGGGTCGTGGGACGACCCTATAGTCGTCGGACTTGACGGTAGCGGGCCAATCTAGTCCCGAGGTCGTGGGGACGACCCTATAGTCGTCGGACTTGACGGTGGCGGGCCAATCTAGTCCCGGGGTCGTGGGGACGGCCCTACAGTCGTCGGACATTTCGGCGGCTTGCCAACTTTGGCCCGGGGTCGTGGGGACGACCCTATAGTCGTCGGACTTGACGGTGGCGGGCCAATCTAGTCCCGAGGTCCTGGGGACGACCCTATAGTCGTCGGACTTGACGGTGGCGGGCCAACTTTGGCCCGGTGTCGTGGGGACGACTCTATAGTCGTCAGAAATAACGGTGGCGGGGCAATCAACTCCCGGGGTCGTGGGGTCGACCCTATAGTCGTCGGACATGATGGTGGCGGGCCAATCTAGTTCCGAGGTCATGGGGACGACCCTATAGTCGTCGGATATGTCGGCGGCTGGCCAACTATGGCCCGGGGTCGTGGGGGCGACCCTATAGTCGTCGGACATGTTGGCGGCTTGTCAGCCTAGTCCCGGGGTCGTGGGTACGGCCCTATAGTCGTCGGACATGTCGGCGGCGGGCCAACCTTGTCCCGGGGTCGTGGGACGACCCTATAGTCGTCGGACTTGACGGTAGCGGGCCAATCTAGTCCCGAGGTCGTGGGGACGACCCTATAGTCGTCGGACTTGACGGTGGCGGGCCAATCTAGTCCCGGGGTCGTGGGGACGGCCCTACAGTCGTCGGACATTTCGGCGGCTTGCCAACTTTGGCCCGGGGTCGTGGGGACGACCCTATAGTCGTCGGACTTGACGGTGGCGGGCCAATCTAGTCCCGAGGTCCTGGGGACGACCCTATAGTCGTCGGACTTGACGGTGGCGGGCCAACTTTGGCCCGGTGTCGTGGGGACGACTCTATAGTCGTCGGAAATGTCGGCGGCTGGCCAACCTGGACCCGGGGTCGTGGGGACGACCCTATTGTCGTCGGACATGACGGTGGCGGGCCAATCTAGTCTCGGGGTCATGGGGACGACCCTATAGTCGTCGGATATGTCGGCGGCTGTCCAACTTTGGTCCGTGGTCGTGGGGACGACCCTATAGTCGTCAGAAATAACGGTGGCGGGGCAATCAACTCCCGGGGTCGTGGGGTCGACCCTATAGTCGTCGGACATGATGGTGGCGGGCCAATCTAGTTCCGAGGTCATGGGGACGACCCTATAGTCGTCGGATATGTCGGCGGCTGGCCAACTTTGGTCCGTGGTCGTGGGGACGACCCTATTGTCATCGGACATGTCGGCGATTGGCCATTATTGGCCCGGGGTCGTGGGGACGACCGTATATTCGTCGGACATGACGGTGGCGGGCCAATCTAGTCCCGGGGTCGTGGGGACGACCCTATAGTCGTCGGATATGTCGGCGGCTGGCCTACTTTGGCCCGTCGTCGTGGGGACGACCCTATAGTCGTCGGACATGTCGGCGGCTTGCCAACTTTGGCCCGGGGTCGTGGGGACGACCCTATAGTCGTCGGACATGACGGTGGCGGGCCAATCTAGTCCCGGGGTTGTGGGGACATGTCGCCGACTTGACAAATGTGCCCGGGGTCGTGGGGACGACCCTATAGTCGTCGGACATGACGGTGTCGGGCCAATCTAGTCCCGGGATTGTGGGGATATGTCGGCGACTTGCGAAATGTGCCCGGGGTCGTGGGGACGACCCTATAGTGGTCGGACAAGTCGGCGGCTGGCCAACCTGGACCCGGAGTCGTGGGGACGACTCTATAGTCGTCGGACAAGTCGGCGGCTTGTCAACCTAGTCCCGGGGTCATGGGGACGACCCTATAGTCGTTGGACATGACGGTGGCGGGCCAATTTAGTCCCGGGGTCGTATGGACGACCCTATAGTCGTCGGACATGTCGGCGATTGGCCAACATTGGCCCGGGGTCGTGGGGACGACCCTATAGTCGTCGGACATGTCGGCGGCTGGCCAATTTGGGCCCGGTGTCGTGGGGACGACTCTATAGTCGTCGGAAATGTCGGCGCTTGGCCAACCTGGACCCGGGGTCGTGGGGACGACCCTATAGTCGTCGGACTTGACGGTGGTGGGCCAATCTAATACCGGGGTCGTGGGGACGACCCTACAGTCGTCGGACATTTCGGCGGCTTGCCAACTTTGGCCCGGGGTCGTGGGGACGACCTTACAGTCGTCGGACTTGACGGTGGCGGGCCAATCTAGTCCCGGGGTCTTGGGGACGACCCTACAGTCGTCGGACATTTCGGCGGCTTGCCAACTTTGGCCCGGGGTGGTGGGGACGACCCTATAGTCGTCGGACATGTCGGCGGCGAGCCAACCTAGTCCCGGGGTCATGGGGACGACCCTATAGTCGTCGGACATGTCGGCGGCTGGCCAACATAGTCCCGGTGTCGTGGGAACGACCCTATAGTCGTCGGACATGTCGGCGGCGAGCCAACCTAGTCCCTGGGTCGTGGGGACGACCCTATAGTGGTCGGACATGTCGGCGGCTGGACATCTTTGGCCCGGGGTCGTGGGGACGACCCTATAGTCGTCGGACAAGTCTGCGGCGAGCCAACCTACTCCGGGGGTCGTGGGGACGAACCTATAGTCGTCGGACATGTCGGCGGCGAGCCAACATAGTCCCGGGGTCGTGGGGACGACCCTATAGTGGTCGGACAAATCGGCGGCGAGCCAACCTAGTCCCGGTGTCGTGGGAACGACCCTATAGTCGTCGGACATGTCGGCGGCGAGCCAACCTAGTCCCGGGGTCGTGGGGACGACCCTATAGTCGTCGGACATGTCGGCGGCTGGCCAACATAGTCCCGGTGTCGTGGGAACGACCCTATAGTCGTCGGACATGTCGGCGGCGAGCCAACCTAGTCCCGGGGTCGTGGGGACGACCCTATAGTGGTCGGACATGTCGGCGGCTGGCCAACGTAGGCCCGCTGTCGTGGGGACGACCCTATAGTCGTCGGACAAGACGGTGGCGGGCCAATCTAGTCCCGGGGTCGTGGGGACGACCCTATAGTCGTCGGACAAGTCGGCGGCGAGCCAACCTAGTCCCGGGGTCATGGGGACGACCCTATAGTCGTCGGATATGTCGGCGGCTGTCCAACTTTGGTCCGTGGTCGTGGGGACGACCCTATAGTCGTCAGAAATAACGGTGGCGGGGCAATCAACTCCCGGGGTCGTGGGGTCGACCCTATAGTCGTCGGACATGATGGTGGCGGGCCAATCTAGTCCCGAGGTCATGGGGACGACCCTATAGTCGTCGGATATGTCGGCGGCTGGCCAACTTTGGTCCGTGGTCGTGGGGACGACCCTATAGTCATCGGACATGTCGGCGATTGGCCATTATTGGCCCGGGGTCGTGGGGACGACCGTATATTCGTCGGACATGACGGTGGCGGGCCAATCTAGTCCCGGGGTCGTGGGGACGACCCTATAGTCGTTGGACATGTCGGCGGCTGGCCAACTTTGGCCCGTGGTCGTGGGGACGATCCAATAGTCGTCGGACATGTCGGCGGCTGGCCAACTTTGGCCCGTGGTTGTGGGGACGACCCTATAGTCGTTGGACATGACGGTGGCGGGCCAATCTAGTCCCGGGGTCGTGGGGACGACCCTATAGTCGTCGGACATGTCGGCGGCGGGCCAACTTTGGCCCGGTGTCGTGGGGACGACTCTATAGTCGTCGGAAATGTCGGCGGCTGGCCAACCTGGACCCGGGGTCGTGGGGACGACCCTACAGTCGTCGGACATTTCGGCGGCTTGCCAACTTTGGCCCGGGGTCGTGGGGACGACCCTATAGTCGTCGGACATGACGGTGGCGGGCCAATCTAGTCCCGGGGTCGTGGGGACGACCCTATAGTCGTCGGACATTTCGGCGGCTTGCCAACTTTGGCCCGGGGTCGTGGGGACGACCCTATAGTCGTCGGACATTTCGGCGGCATGCCAACTTTGGCCCGTGGTCGTGGGGACGACCTTATAGTCGTTGGACATGACGGTGGCGGTCTAATCTAGTCCCGGGGTCGTAGGGACGACCCTATAGTCGTTGGACATGACGGTGGCGGGCCAATCTAGGCCCGGGGTCGTGGGGACGATCCGATTGTCGTCGGACAAGTCGGCGGCTGGCCAACCTTGCCCCGGGGTCGTGGGAACGACCCTATTGTCGTCGGACATGACGGTGGCGGGCCAATCTAGTCCCGCGGTCGTGGGGACGACCCTATAGTCGTCGGACATGTCGGCGGCGGGCCAACTTTGGCCCGGTGTCGTGGGGACGACTCTATAGTCGTCGGAAATGTCGGCGGCTGGCCAACCTGGACCCGGGGTCGTGGGGACGACTCTATTGTCGTCGGACATGACCGTGGCGGACCAATCTAGTCTCGGGGTCGTGGGGACGACCCTATAGTCGTCGGACATGTCGGCGGCTGGCCAACTTTGGCCCGGGGTCGTGGGGACGACCCTATAGTCGTCGGACATGACGGTGGCGGACCAATCTAGTCCCAAGGTCCTGGGGACGACCCTATAGTCGTCGGACTTGACGGTGGCGGGCCAATCTAGTCCCGGGGTCGTGGGGACGACCCTACAGTCGTCGGACATTTCGGCGGCTTGCCAACTTTGGCCCGGGGTCGTGGGGACGACCCTATAGTCGTCGGACATGACGGTGGCGGGCCAATCTAGTCCCGGGGTCGTGGGGACGACCCTATAGTCGTCGGACATTTCGGCGGCTTGCCAACTTTGGCCCGGGGTCGTGGGGACGACCCTATAGTCGTCGGACATTTCGGCGGCATGCCAACTTTGGCCCGTGGTCGTGGGGACGACTGTTTAGTCGTCGGACATGTCGGCGGCTGGCCAATCTAGACCCAGGGTCGTGGGGACGACCCTATTGTCGTCGGACATGACGGTGGCGGGGCAATCTAGTCCCGGGGTCGTAGGTACGACCCTATAGTCATCGGACATGTCGGCGATTGGCCAACTTTGGCCCGCGGTCGGCGGGACGACCCTATAGTCGTCGGACATGTCGGCGGCTGTCCAACTTTGGCCCGGTGTCTTGGGGACGACTTTATAGTCGTCGGACATGTCGGCTGCAGGCCACCCTTGTCCCGGGGTCGTGGGGACGACCCAATAGTCGTCGGACATGTCGGCGATTCGCCAACTTTGGCCCGTGGTCGTGGGGTCGATCCGATAGTCGTTGGACATGACGGTGGCGGGCCAATCTAGTCCCGGGGTCGTGGTGACGACCCTATAGCCGTCGGACATGTCGGCGGCAGGCCAACTTTGGCCCGTGGTCGTGGGGACGACTGTTTAGTCGTCGGTCATGTCGGCGGCCGGCCAATCTAGACCCAGGGTCGTGGGGACGACCCTATTGTCGTCGGACATGACGGTGGCGGGGCAATCTAGTCCCGGGGTCGTAGGTACGACCCTATAGTCGTCGGACACGTCGGCGGTTGGCCAATATTGGCCCGGGGTCGTGGGGACGATCCGATAGTCGTTGGACATGACGGTGGCGGGCCAATCTAGTCCCGGGGTCGTGGGGACGACCCTATAGTCGTCGGATATGTCGGCGATTGGCCAACTTTGGCCCGGTGTCGTGGGGACGACCCTATATTCGTCGGACATGTCGGCGGCGAGCCAACCTAGTCCCGGGGTCGTGGGGACGACCCTATTGTCGTCGGACATGTCGGCGGTTGGCCAACATTGGCCCGGGGTCGTGGGGACGACTGTTTAGTCGTCGGACATGTCGGCGGCTGGCCAATCTAGACCCAGGGTCGTGGGGACGACCCTATTGTCGTCGGACATGACGGTGGCGGGGCAATCTAGTCCCGGGGTCGTAGGTACGACCCTATAGTCGTCGGACATGTCGGCGATTGGCCAATATTGGCCCGGGGTCGTTGGGACGATCCGATAGTCGTTGGACATGACGGTGGCGGGCCAATCTAGTCCCGGGGTCGTGGGGACGACCCTATAGTCGTCGGACATGTCGGCGGCTGGACAACTTTTGCCCGTGGTCGTGGGGACGACTCAATAGTCGTCGGACATGTCGGCGGCTGGCCAACTTTGGCCCGTCGTCGTGGGGACGACTCAGTAGTCGTCGGACATGTCGGTGGCTGGCCAGCTTTGGCCCGTGGTCGTGGGGACGACCCGATCGTCGTCGGACATGACGGTCTAGTGCCAATCTAGTCCCGGGGTCGTGGGGACGACCCTATAGTCGTCGGACATGTCGCCGGCTGGTCAAATTTGGCCCGGTGTCGTGGGGACGACTCTATATTCGTCGGACATGTCGGCGGCTGGCCGACCTGGACCCAGGGTCGTGGGGACGACCCTATTGTCGTCGGACATGGCGGTGTGGGGCCAATCTAGTCCCGGGGTCATAGGGACGACCCTATAGTCGTCGGACATGTCGGCGATTGGCCAACTTTGGTCCGTGGTCGTGGGGTCGATCCGATAGTCGTCGGACATGACGGCGGCTGGCCAAGTTTGGCCCGTGGTCGTGGGGACGACTGTTTAGTCGTCGGACATGTCGGCGGCTGGCCAACCTAGACCCGGGGTCGTGGGGACGACCCTATTGTCGTCGGACATGACGGTGGCGGGCCAATCTAGTCCCGGGGTCATAGGGACGACCCTATAGTCGTCGGACATGTCGGCGATTGGCCAACTTTGGCCCGTGGTCGTGGGGACGATCCGATAGTCGTCGGACATGACGGTGGAGGGCCAATCTAGTCCCGGGGTCGTGGGGACGACCCTATAGTCGTCGGACATGTCGCCGGCTGGCCAAGTTTGGCCCGGTGTCGTGGGGACGACTCTATATTCGTCGGACATGTCGGCGGCGAGCCAACCTAGTCCCGGGGTCGTGGGGACGACCCTATTGTCGTCGGACATGTCGGCGGTTGGCCAACATTGGCCCGGGGTCGTGGGGACGACCCTATAGTCGTCGGACATGTCGGCGGCTGGCCAACTTTGGCCCGTGGTCGTGGGGACGACTCAATAGTCGTCGGACATGTCGGCGATTGGCCAACTTTGGCCCGTGGTCGTGGGGACGACTGTTTAGTCGTCGGTCATGTCGGCGGCCGGCCTATCTAGACCCAGGGTCGTGGGGACGACCCTATTGTCGTCGGACATGACGGTGGTGGGACAATCTAGTCCCGGGGTCGTAGGTACGACCCTATAGTCGTCGGACATGTCGGCGATTGGCCAATATTGGCCCGGGGTCGTGGGGACGATCCGATAGTCGTCGGACATGACGGTGGCGGGGCAATCTAGTCCCGGGGTCGTGGGGACGACCCTATAGTCGTCGGACTTGTCGGCGGCTGGCCAACTTTGGCCCGTGGTCGTGGGGACGACTCAATAGTCGTCGGACATGTCGGCGATTGGCCAACTTTGGCCCGCGGTCGGCGGGACGACCCTATAGTCGTCGGACATGTCGGCGGCTGTCCAACTTTGGCCCGGTGTCTTGGGGACGACTTTATAGTCGTCGGACATGTCGGCTGCAGGCCACCCTTGTCCCGGGGTCGTGGGGACGACCCAATAGTCGTCGGACATGTCGGCGATTCGCCAACTTTGGCCCGTGGTCGTGGGGTCGATCCGATAGTCGTTGGACATGACGGTGGCGGGCCAATCTAGTCCCGGGGTCGTGGTGACGACCCTATAGTCGTCGGACATGTCGGCGGCTGGCCAACTTTGGCCCGTGGTCGTGGGGACGACTGTTTAGTCGTCGGACATGTCGGCGGCTGGCCAACCTAGACCCGGGGTCGTGGGGACGACCCTATTGTCGCCGGACATTAGAGTGGCGGGCCAATCTAGTCCCGGGGTCGTGGAGACGACCCAATAGTCGTCGGACATGTCGGCGGCTGGCCAATTTAGTCCCGGGGTCGTGGGGACGAACCTATAGTCGTCGGACAATTCGGCGGCCGGCCAACTTTGGCCCGGGGTCGTGGGGGCGACCCTATAGTCGTCGGACATGTCGGCGGCTGGCCAACCTAGTCCGGGGTCGTGGGGACGACCCTATAGTCGTCGGACATGTCGGCGGCTGGCAAACCTAGTCCCGAGGTCGTGGGGACGACCCTATAGTGGTCGGAGAAGTCGGCGGCTAGCCAACCTAGTCCGGGGGTCGTGGGGACGACCCTATAGTCGTCGGACATGTAGGCGGCTGGCCAATCTAGTCCCGGGGTCGTGGGGACGACCCTATTGACGTCGGACATGTCGGCGGCTGGCCAATCTAGTACCGGGGTCGTGGGGAGGACCGTATAGTCGTCGGACAATTCGGCGGCCGGCCAACTTTGGCCCGGGGTTCCGGGGACGACCCTATAGTCGTCGGACATGTCGGCGGCTGGCCAACCTAGTCCCGAGGTCGTGGGGGCGACCCTATATTCGTCGGACATGTCGGCGGCTGGCCAGCCCATTCCCGAGGTCGTGGGGACGACCCTATTGTCGTCGGACATGTCGGCGGCTGGCCAACTTTGGCCCGGGATCGTGGGGACGATCCGATAGTCGTCGGACATGACGGTGGCGGGCCAATCTAGTCCCGGGGTCGTGGGGACGACCCTATAGTCGTCGGACATGTCGGCGGCTGGCCAACTTTGGCCCGTGGTCGTGGGGTCGATCCGACAGTCGTCGGACATGACGGTGGCTGGCCAATCTAGTCCCGGGGTCGTGGGGACGACCCTATTGACGTCGGACATGTCGGCGGCTGGCCAATCTAGTACCGGGGTCGTGGGGAGGACCGTATAGTCGTCGGACAATTCGGCGGCCGGCCAACTTTGGCCCGTGGTCGTGAAGACGATCCTATAGTCGTCGGACAAGACGGTGGCGGGCCAACCTACTCCGGGGGTCGTGGGGACGAACCTATAGTCGTCGGACATGTCGGCGGCGAGCCAACCTAGTCCCGGCGTTGTGGGGACGACCCTATAGTGGTCGGACATGTCGGCGGCTGGCCAACTTTGGCCCGTGGTCGTGGGGACGACTGTTTAGTCGTCGGACATGTCGGCGGCTGGCCAACCTAGGCCCGGGGTCGTGGGGACGACCCTATTGTCGTCGGAAATGACGGCGGCTGGCCAACCTAGTCCCGTGGTCGTGGGGACGACCCTATAGACGTCCGACACGACGGTGGTGGGCCAATCTAGTCCCGGGGTCGTGGGGTCGACCCAATAGTCGTCGGACATGTCGGCGGCTGGCCAACTTTGGCCCGTGGTCGTGGGGACGACTGTTTAGTCGTCGGACATGTCGGCGGCTGGCCAACCTAGGCCCGGGGTCGTGGGGACGACCCTATTGTCGTCGGAAATGACGGTGGCGGGCCAATCTAGTCCCGGGGTCGTGGGGACGACCCAATAGTCGTCGGACATGTCGGCGGCTGGCCAATTTAGTCCCGGGGTCGTGGGGACGAACCTATAGTCGTCGGACAATTCGGCGGCCGGCCAACTTTGGCCCGGGGTCGTGGGGACGCCCCTATAGTCGTCGGACATGATGGCGGCTGGCCAACCTAGTCCGGGGTCGTGGGGACGACCCTATAGTCGTCGGACATGTCGGCGGCTGGCAAACCTAGTCCCGAGGTCGTGGGGACGACCCTATAGTGGTCGGAGAAGTCGGCGGCTAGCCAACCTAGTCCGGGGGTCGTGGGGACGACCCTATAGTCGTCGGACATGTCGGCGGCGGGCCAGTCTATTCCCGGGGTCGTGGGGACGACCCTATTGTCGTCGGACATGACGGTGGCGGGCCAATCTAGTCCCGGGGTCGTGGGGACGACCCTATTGTCGTCGGACATGTCGGCGGCGGGCCAGTCTATTCCCGGGGTCGTGGGGACGACCCTATTGTCGTCGGACATGACGGTGGCGGGCCAATCTAGTCCCGGGGTCGTAGGAATGACCCTATAGTCGTCGGACAAGTCGGCGGCGGGCCAATCTAGTCCCGGTGTCGTGGGGACGACCCTATTGTCGTCGATCATGTCGACGGCAGGCCAACTTTGGCCCGTGGTCGTGGGGACGATCCGATAGTCGTTGGACATGACGGTGGCGGGCCAATCTAGTCCCGGGGTCGTGGGGACGACCCTATAGTCGTCGGACAAGTCGGCGGCTGGCCAACCTTGTCCCGGGGTCGTGGGGACGACCCTATAGTCGTCGGACAAGTCGGCGGCGGGCCAATCTAGTCCCGGGGTCGTGGGGACGACCCTATTGTCGTCGGACATGACGGTGGCGGGCCAATCTAGTCCCGGGGTCGTAGGGACGACCCTATTGTCGTCGGACATGATGGTGGCGGGCCAATCTAGTCCCGGGGTCGTAGGGATGACCCTATAGTCGTCGGACATGTCGGCGATTGGCCAACATTGGCCCGGGGTCGTGGGGACGACCCTATAGTCGTCGGACATGTCGGCGGCTGGCCAACTTTGGCCCGTGGTCGTGGGGACGACTCAATAATCGTCGGACATGTCGGCGATTGGCCAACTTTGGCCCGCGGTCGGCGGGACGACCCTATAGTCGTCGGACATGTCGGCGGCTGGCCAATTTAGTCCCGGGGTCGTGGGGACGACCCAATAGTCGTCGGACATGTCGGCGGCTGGCCAACTTTGGCCCGTGGTCGTGGAGACGACTGTTTAGTCGTCGGACATGTCGGCGGCTGGCCAACCTAGACCCGGGGTCGGCGGGACGACCCTATTGTCGCCGGACATGACGGTGGCGGGCCAATCTAGTCCCGGGGTCATAGGGACGACCCTATAGTCGTCGGACATGTCGGCGATTGGCCAACTTTGGTCCGTGGTCGTGGGGTCGATCCGATAGTCGTCGGACATGACGGCGGCTGGCCAACTTTGGCCCGTGGTCGTGGGGACGACTGTTTAGTCGTCGGACATGTCGGCGGCTGGCCAACCTAGACCCGGGGTCGTGGGGACGACCCTATAGTCGTCGGACATGTCGCCGGCTGGCCAACTTTGGCCCGGTGTCGTGGGGACGACTCTATATTCGTCGGACATGTCGGCGGCTGGCCGACCTGGACCCGGGGTCGTGGGGACGACCCTATTGTCGTCGGACATGACGGTGGCGGGCCAAACTAGCCACGGGGTCATAGGGACGAACCTATAGTCGTCGGACAAGTCGGCGGCTGGCCAACTTTGGCCCGTGGTCGTGGGGACGACTGTTTAGTCGTCGGACATGTCGGCGGCTGGCCAATCTAGACCCAGGGTCGTGGGGACGACCCTATAGTCGTCGGACATGACGGCGGCGGGCCAATCTATTCTCGGGGTCGTGAGGACGACCCTATAGTCGTCGGACATGTCGGCAGCTGGCCAACTTTGGCCTGTGGTCGTGGGGACCACCCTATTGTCGTCGGACATGACGGTGGCGGGCCAATCTAGTCCTGGGGTCGTGGGGACGACCCCATAGTCGTCGGACAAGTCGGCGGCTGGCCAACTTTGGCCCGGGGTCGTGGGGACGACCCAATAGTCGTCGGACATGTCGGCGGCTGGCCAACTTTGGCCCGTGGTCGTGGGGACGACCCTATAGTCGTCGGACATGTCGGCGGCTGGCCAACCTAGTCCCGAGGTCGTGGGGGCGACCCTATAGTCGTCGGAGATGACGGTGGCCGGCCAATCTAGTCCCGGGGTCGTGAGAACGACCCTATAGTCGTCGGACAAGACGGCGGCGGGCCAACTTTGGCCGGGGTTGTGGGGACGACCCTATAGTCATCGGACATGTCGGCGGCTGGCCAACCTAGTCCCGAGGTCGTGGGGGCGACCCTGTAGTCGTCGGACATGACGGTGGCCGGCCAATCTAGTCCCGGGGTCGTGAGAACGACCCTATAGTCGTCGGACAAGACGGCGGCGGGCCAACCTAGCCCCGGGGTCGTGGGGACGACCCTATAGTCGTCGGACATGTCGGCGGCTGGCCAATTTAGTCCCGGGGTCGTGGGGACGAACCTATAGTCGTCGGACAAGTCGGCGGCCGGCCAACTTTGGCCCGGGGTTGCGGGGACGACCCTATTGTCGTCGGACATGACGGTGGCGGGCCAATCTAGTCCCGGGGTCGTGGGGACGACCCTATAGTCGTCGGACATATCGGCGGCTGGCCAATTTAGTCCCGGGGTTGTGGGGACGAACCTATAGTCGTCGGACAAGTCGGCGGCTGGCCAACTTTGGCCCAGGGTTGCGGGGACGACCCTATAGTCATCGGACATGTCGGCGGCTGGCCAACCTAGTCCCGAGGTCGTGGGGACGACCCTATAGTCGTCGGACATGACGGTGGCCGGCCAATCTAGTCCCGGGGTCGTGAGAACGACCCTATAGTCGTCGGACAAGACGGCGGCGGGCCAACTTAGCCCCGGGGTCGTGGGGACGACCCTATAGTCGTCGCACATGTCGGCGGCTGGCCAACCTAGTATCGAGGTCGTGGGGAGGACCGTATAGTCGTCGGACAATTCGGCGGCCGGCCAAATTTGGCCCGGGGTTGCGGGGACGACCCTATAGTCGTCGGACATGTCGGCGGCTGGCTAATTTAGTCCCGGGGTGGTGGGGGCGACCCAATAGACGTCCGACATGACGGTGGTGGGCCAATCTAGTCCCGGGGTCGTGGGGACGACTCTATAGTCGTCGGACATGTCGGCGGCTGGCCAATTTAGTCCCGGGGTCGTGGGGACGAACCTATAGTCGTCGGACAAGTCGGCGGCTGGCCAACTTTGTCCCGTGGTCGTGGGGACGACTGTTTAGTCGTCGGACATGTCGGCGGCTGGCCAACCTAGTCCCGAGGTCGTGGGGACGAGCCTATAGTCGTCGGACATGTCGGCGGCGGGCCAATCTATTCCCGGGGTCGTGGGGACGACCCTATTGTCGTCGGACATGACGGTGGCGGGCCAATCTAGTCCCGGGGTCGTAGGAATGACCCTATAGTCGTCGGACAAGTCGGCGGCGGGCCAATCTAGTCCCGGTGTCGTGGGGACGACCCTATTGTCGTCGATCATGTCGACGGCTGGCCAACTTTGGCCCGTGGTCGTGGGGACGATCCGATAGTCGTTGGACATGACGGCGGCTGGCCAACTTTGTCCCGTGGTCGTGGGGACGACTGTTTAGTCGTCGGACATGTCGGCGGCTGGCCAACCTAGTCCCGAGGTCGTGGGGACGAGCCTATAGTCGTCGGACATGTCGGCGGCGGGCCAATCTATTCCCGGGGTCGTGGGGACGACCCTATTGTCGTCGGACATGACGGTGGCGGGCCAATCTAGTCCCGGGGTCGTAGGAATGACCCTATAGTCGTCGGACAAGTCGGCGGCGGGCCAATCTAGTCCCGGGGTCGTGGGGACGACCCTATAGTCGTCGGACATGTCGGCGGCTGGCCAACTTTGGCCCGTGGTCGTGGGGACGACTCAATAATCGTCGGACATGTCGGCGATTGGCCAACTTTGGCCCGCGGTCGTGGGGACGACTGTTTAGTTGTCGGACATGTCGGCGGCTAGCCAACCTAGACCCGGGGTCGTGGGGACGACCCTATTGTCGTCGGACATGACGGTGGCTGGCCAATCTCGTCCCGGGGTCATAGGGACGACCCTATAGTCGTCGGACATGTCGGCGATTGGCCAACTTTGGCCCGTGGTCGTGGGGTCGATCCGATAGTCGTCGGACATGACGGTGGCGGGCCAATCAAGTTCCGGGGTCGTGGTGACGACCCTATAGCCGTCGGACATGTCGGTGGCTGGCCAATCTCGTCCCGGGGTCATAGGGACGACCCTATAGTCGTCGGACATGTCGGCGATTGGCCAACTTTGGCCCGCGGTCGGCGGGACGACCCTATAGTCGTCGGACATGTCGGCGGCTGTCCAACTTTGGCCCGGTGTCTTGGGGACGACTTTATAGTCGTCGGACATGTCGGCTGCAGGCCACCCTTGTCCCGGGGTCGTGGGGACGACCCAATAGTCGTCGGACATGTCGGCGATTCGCCAACTTTGGCCCGTGGTCGTGGGGTCGATCCGATAGTCGTTGGACATGACGGTGGCGGGCCAATCTAGTCCCGGGGTCGTGGTGACGACCCTATAGCCGTCGGACATGTCGGCGGCTGGCCAACTTTGGCCCGTGGTCGTGGGGACGACTGTTTAGTCGTCGGTCATGTCGGCGGCCGGCCAATCTAGACCCAGGGTCGTGGGGACGACCCTATTGTCGTCGGACATGACGGTGGCGGGGCAATCTAGTCCCGGGGTCGTAGGTACGACCCTATAGTCGTCGGACACGTCGGCGGTTGGCCAATATTGGCCCGGGGTCGTGGGGACGATCCGATAGTCGTTGGACATGACGGTGGCGGGCCAATCTAGTCCCGGGGTCGTGGGGACGACCCTATAGTCGTCGGATATGTCGGCGATTGGCCAACTTTGGCCCGGTGTCGTGGGGACGACCCTATTGTCGTCGGACATGACGGTGGCGGGCCCATCTAGTCCCGGGGTCATAGGGACGACCCTATAGTCGTCGGACATGTCGGCGATTGGCCAACTTTGGCCCGTGGTCGTGGGGACGATCCGATAGTCGTCGGACATGACGGTGGAGGGCCAATCTAGTCCCGGGGTCGTGGGGACGACCCTATAGTCGTCGGACATGTCGCCGGCTGGCCAACTTTGGCCCGGTGTCGTGGGGACGACTCTATATTCGTCGGACATGTCGGCGGCTGGCCGACCTGGACCCGGGGTCGTGGGGACGACCCTATTGTCGTCGGACATGACGGTGGCGGGCCAAACTAGCCCCGGGGTCATAGGGACGACCCTATAGTCGTCGGACATGTCGGCGATTGGCCAACTTTGGTCCGTGGTCGTTGGGTCGATCCGATAGTCGTCGGACATGACGGCGGCTGGCCAACTTTGGCCCGTGGTCGTGGGGACGACTGTTTAGTTGTCGGACATGTCGGCGGCTAGCCAACCTAGACCCGGGGTCGTGGGGACGACCCTATTGTCGTCGGACATGACGGTGGCTGGCCCATCTCGTCCCGGGGTCATAGGGACGACCCTATAGTCGTCGGACATGTCGGCGATTGGCCAACTTTGGCCCGTGGTCGTGGGGTCGATCCGATAGTCGTCGGACATGACGGTGGCGGGCCAATCAAGTTCCGGGGTCGTGGTGACGACCCTATAGCCGTCGGACATGTCGGCGGCTGGCCAACTTTGGCCCGTGGTCGTGGGGACGACTGTTTAGTCGTCGGACATGTCGGCGGCTGGCCAATCTAGACCCAGGGTCGTGGGGACGACCCTATTGTCGTCGGACATGACGGTGGCGGGGCAATCTAGTCCCGGGGTCGTAGGTACGACCCTATAGTCATCGGACATGTCGGCGATTGGCCAACTTTGGCCCGCGGTCGGCGGGACGACCCAATAGTCGTCGGACATGTCGGCGATTCGCCAACTTTGGCCCGTGGTCGTGGGGTCGATCCGATAGTCGTTGGACATGACGGTGGCGGGCCAATCTAGTCCCGGGGTCGTGGTGACGACCCTATAGCCGTCGGACATGTCGGCGGCTGGCCAACTTTGGCCCGTGGTCGTGGGGACGACTGTTTAGTCGTCGGTCATGTCGGCGGCCGGCCAATCTAGACCCAGGGTCGTGGGGACGACCCTATTGTCGTCGGACATGACGGTGGCGGGGCAATCTAGTCCCGGGGTCGTAGGTACGACCCTATAGTCGTCGGACACGTCGGCGGTTGGCCAATATTGGCCCGGGGTCGTGGGGACGATCCGATAGTCGTTGGACATGACGGTGGCGGGCCAATCTAGTCCCGGGGTCGTGGGGACGACCCTATAGTCGTCGGATATGTCGGCGATTGGCCAACTTTGGCCCGGTGTCGTGGGGACGACCCTATATTCGTCGGACATGTCGGCGGCGAGCCAACCTAGTCCCGGGGTCGTGGGGACGACCCTATTGTCGTCGGACATGTCGGCGGTTGGCCAACATTGGCCCGGGGTCGTGGGGACGACTGTTTAGTCGTCGGACATGTCGGCGGCTGGCCAATCTAGACCCAGGGTCGTGGGGACGACCCTATTGTCGTCGGACATGACGGTGGCGGGGCAATCTAGTCCCGGGGTCGTAGGTACGACCCTATAGTCGTCGGACATGTCGGCGATTGGCCAATATTGGCCCGGGGTCGTTGGGACGATCCGATAGTCGTTGGACATGACGGTGGCGGGCCAATCTAGTCCCGGGGTCGTGGGGACGACCCTATAGTCGTCGGACATGTCGGCGGCTGGACAACTTTTGCCCGTGGTCGTGGGGACGACTCAATAGTCGTCGGACATGTCGGCGGCTGGCCAACTTTGGCCCGGTGTCGTGGGGACGACTCTATATTCGTCGGACATATCGGCGGCTGGCCAATCTAGACCCAGGGTCGTGGGGACGACCCTATTGTCGTCGGACATGACGGTGGCGGGACAATCTAGTCCCGGGGTCGTAGGTACGACCCTATAGTCGTCGGACATGTCGGCGGCTGGCCAATCTAGACCCAGGGTCGTGGGGACGACCCTATTGTCGTCGGACATGACGGTGGCGGGACAATCTAGTCCCGGGGTCGTAGGTACGACCCTATAGTCGTCGGACATGTCGGCGATTGGCCAATATTGGCCCGGGGTCGTGGGGACGATCCGATAGTCGTCGGACATGACGGTGGCGGGGCAATCTAGTCTCGGGGTCGTGGGGACGACCCTATAGTCGTCGGACATGTCGGCGGCTGGCCAACTTTGGCCCGTGGTCGTGGGGACGACTCAATAGTCGTCGGACATGTCGGCGATTGGCCAACTTTGGCCCGCGGTCGGCGGGACGACCCTATAGTCGTCGGACATGTCGGCGGCTGTCCAACTTTGGCCCGGTGTCTTGGGGACGACTTTATAGTCGTCGGACATGTCGGCTGCAGGCCACCCTTGTCCCGGGGTCGTGGGGACGACCCAATAGTCGTCGGACATGTCGGCGATTGGCCAACTTTTGCCCGCGGTCGGCGGGACGACCCTATAGTCGTCGGACATGTCGGCGGCTGTCCAACTTTGGCCCGGTGTCTTGGGGACGACTTTATAGTCGTCGGACATGTCGGCTGCAGGCCACCCTTGTCCCGGGGTCGTGGGGACGACCCAATAGTCTTCGGACATGTCGGCGATTCGCCAACTTTGGCCCGTGGTCGTGGGGTCGATCCGATAGTCGTTGGACATGACGGTGGCGGGCCAATCTAGTCCCGGGGTCGTGGTGACGACCCTATAGCCGTCGGACATGTCGGCGGCTGGCCAACTTTGACCCGTGGTCGTGGGGACGACTGTTTAGTCGTCGGTCATGTCGGCGGCCGGCCAATCTAGACCCAGGGTCGTGGGGACGACCCTATTGTCGTCGGACATGACTGGTGGCGGGGCAATCTAGTCCCGGGGTCGTAGGTACGACCCTATAGTCGTCGGACACGTCGGCGGTTGGCCAATATTGGCCCGGGGTCGTGGGGACGATCCGATAGTCGTTGGACATGACGGTGGCGGGCCAATCTAGTCCCGGGGTCGTGGGGACGACCCTATAGTCGTCGGATATGTCGGCGATTGGCCAACTTTGGCCCGGTGTCGTGGGGACGACCCTATATTCGTCGGACATGTCGGCGGCGAGCCAACCTAGTCCCGGGGTCGTGGGGACGACCCTATTGTCGTCGGACATGTCGGCGGTTGGCCAACATTGGCCCGGGGTCGTGGGGACGACTGTTTAGTCGTCGGACATGTCGGCGGCTGGCCAATCTAGACCCAGGGTCGTGGGGACGACCCTATTGTCGTCGGACATGACGGTGGCGGGGCAATCTAGTCCCGGGGTCGTAGGTACGACCCTATAGTCGTCGGACATGTCGGCGATTGGCCAATATTGGCCCGGGGTCGTTGGGACGATCCGATAGTCGTTGGACATGACGGTGGCGGGCCAATCTAGTCCCGGGGTCGTGGGGACGACCCTATAGTCGTCGGACATGTCGGCGGCTGGACAACTTTTGCCCGTGGTCGTGGGGACGACTCAATAGTCGTCGGACATGTCGGCGGCTGGCCAACTTTGGCCCGTGGTCGTGGGGACGATATGATAGTCGTCGGACATGACGGTGGAGGGCCAATCTAGTCCCGGGGTTGTGGGGACGACCCTATAGTCGTCGGACATGTCGCCGGCTGGCCAACTTTGGCCCGGTGTCTTGGGGACGACTCTATATTCGTCGGACATATCGGCGGCTGGCCAATCTAGACCCAGGGTCGTGGGGACGACCCTATTGTCGTCGGACATGACGGTGGCGGGGCAATCTAGTCCCGGGGTCGTAGGTACGACCCTATAGTCGTCGGACACGTCGGCGGTTGGCCAATATTGGCCCGGGGTCGTGGGGACGATCCGATAGTCGTTGGACATGACGGTGGCGGGCCAATCTAGTCCCGGGGTCGTGGGGACGACCCTATAGTCGTCGGATATGTCGGCGATTGGCCAACTTTGGCCCGGTGTCGTGGGGACGACCCTATATTCGTCGGACATGTCGGCGGCGAGCCAACCTAGTCCCGGGGTCGTGGGGACGACCCTATTGTCGTCGGACATGTCGGCGGTTGGCCAACATTGGCCCGGGGTCGTGGGGACGACCCTATAGTCGTCGGACATGTCGGCGGCTGGCCAACTTTGGCCCGTGGTCGTGGGGACGACTCAATAGTCGTCGGACATGTCGGCGATTGGCCAACTTTGGCCCGCGGTCGGCGGGACGACCCTATAGTCGTCGGACATGTCGGCGGCTGGCCAACTTTGGCCCGTGGTCGTGGGGACGACTGTTTAGTCGTCGGACATGTCGGCGGCTGGCCAACCTAGACCCGGGGCCGTGGGGACGACCCTATTGTCGCCGGACATGAGAGTGGCGGGCCAATCTAGTCCCGGGGTCGTGGAGACGACCCAATAGTCGTCGGACATGTCGGCGGGTGGCCAATTTAGTCCCGGGGTCGTGGGGACGAACCTATAGTCGTCGGACAATTCGGCGGCCGGCCAACTTTGGCCCGGGGTCGTGGGGGCGACCCTATAGTCGTCGGACATGTCGGCGGCTGGCCAACCTAGTCCGGGGTCGTGGGGACGACCCTATAGTCGTCGGACATGTCGGCGGCTGGCAAACCTAGTCCCGAGGTCGTGGGGACGACCCTATAGTGGTCGGAGAAGTCGGCGGCTAGCCAACCTAGTCCGGGGGTCGTGGGGACGACCCTATAGTCGTCGGACATGTAGGCGGCTGGCCAATCTAGTCCCGGGGTCGTGGGGACGACCCTATTGACGTCGGACATGTCGGCGGCTGGCCAATCTAGTACCGGGGTCGTGGGGAGGACCGTATAGTCGTCGGACAATTCGGCGGCTGGCCAACCTAGTCCCGTGGTCGTGGGGACGACCCTATAGACGTCCGACACGACGGTGGTGAGCCAATCTAGTCCCGGGGTCGTGGGGACGACCCTATTGTCGTCGGACATGTCGGCGGTTGGCCAACATTGGCCCGGGGTCGTGGGGACGAACCTATAGTCGTCGGACAATTCGGCGGCCGGCCAACTTTGGCCCGGGGTTCCGGGGACGACCCTATAGTCGTCGGACATGTCGGCGGCTGGCCAACCTAGTCCCGAGGTCGTGGGGGCGACCCTATATTCGTCGGACATGTCGGCGGCTGGCCAGCCTATTCCCGAGGTCGTGGGGACGACCCTATTGTCGTCGGACATGTCGGCGGCTGGCCAACTTTGGCCCGGGATCGTGGGGACGATCCGATAGTCGTCGGACATGACGGTGGCGGGCCAATCTAGTCCCGGGGTCGTGGGGACGACCCTATAGTCGTCGGACATGTCGGCGGCTGGCCAACTTTGGCCCGTGGTCGTGGGGTCGATCCGACAGTCGTCGGACATGACGGTGGCTGGCCAATCTAGCCCCGGGGTCGTGGGGACGACCCTATAATCGTCGCACATGTCGGCGGCTGGCCAACCTAGTATCGAGGTCGTGGGGAGGACCGTATAGTCGTCGGACAATTCGGCGGCCGGCCAAATTTGGCCCGGGGTTGCGGGGACGACCCTATAGTCGTCGGACATGTCGGCGGCTGGCCAACCTAGTCCCGAGGTCGTGGGGACGACCATATAGTCGTCGGACATGACGGTGGCCGGCCAATCTAGTCCCGGGGTCGTGAGAACGACCCTATAGTCGTCGGACAAGACGGCGGCGGGCCAACTTAGTCCCGGGGTCGTGGGGACGACCCAATAGTCGTCGGACATATGGGCGGCTGGCCAACTTTGGCCCGTGGTCGTGGGGACGACTGTTTAGTCGTCGGACATGTCGGCGGCTGGCCAACCTAGACCCGGGGTCGAGGGGACGACTGTTTAGTCGTCGGACATGTCGGCGGCTGGCCAACCTAGTCCCGAGGTCGTGGGGACGAGCCTATAGTCGTCGGACATGTCGGCGGCGGGCCAACTTAGCCCCGGGGTCGTGAGAACGACCCTATAGTCGTCGGACAAGACGGCGGCGGGCCAACTTAGCCCCGGGGTCGTGGGGACGACCATATAATCGTCGCACATGTCGGCGGCTGGCCAACCTAGTATCGAGGTCGTGGGGAGGACCGTATAGTCGTCGGACAATTCGGCGGCTGGCCAATTTAGTCCCGGGGTCGTGGGGACGAACCTATAGTCGTCGGACAAGTCGGCGGCTGGCCAACTTTGTCCCGTGGTCGAGGGGACGACTGTTTAGTCGTCGGACATGTCGGCGGCTGGCCAACCTAGTCCCGAGGTCGTGGGGACGAGCCTATAGTCGTCGGACATGTCGGCGGCGGGCCAATCTATTCCCGGGGTCGTAGGGACGACCCTATTGTCGTCGGACATGACGGTGGCGGGCCAATCTAGTCCCGGGGTCGTGAGAACGACCCTATAGTCGTCGGACAAGACGGCGGCGGGCCAACTTAGCCCCGGGGTCGTGGGGACGACCCTATAATCGTCGCACATGTCGGCGGCTGGCCAACCTAGTATCGAGGTCGTGGGGAGGACCGTATAGTCGTCGGACAATTCGGCGGCTGGCCAATTTAGTCCCGGGGTCGTGGGGACGAACCTATAGTCGTCGGACAAGTCGGCGGCTGGCCAACTTTGTCCCGTGGTCGAGGGGACGACTGTTTAGTCGTCGGACATGTCGGCGGCTGGCCAACCTAGTCCCGAGGTCGTGGGGACGAGCCTATAGTCGTCGGACATGTCGGCGGCGGGCCAATCTATTCCCGGGGTCGTAGGGACGACCCTATTGTCGTCGGACAAGACGGCGGCGGGCCAACTTAGCCCCGGGGTCGTGGGGACGACCCTATAGTCGTCGGACAAGTCGGCGGCGGGCCAATCTAGTCCCGGTGTCGTGGGGACGACCCTATTGTTGTCGATCATGTCGACGGCTGGCCAACTTTGGCCCGTGGTCGTGGGGACGATCCGATAGTCGTTGGACATGACGGTGGCGGGCCAATCTAGTCCCGGGGTCGTGGGGACGACCCTATAGTCGTCGGACATGTCGGCGGCTGGCCAACTTTGGCCCGTGGTCGTGGGGACGACTCAATAATCGTCGGACATGTCGGCGATTGGCCAACTTTGGCCCGCGGTCGGCGGGACGACTCTATAGTCGTCGGACATGTCGGCGGCTGGCCAATTTAATCCCGGGGTCGTGGGGACGACCCAATAGTCGTCGGACATATGGGCGGCTGGCCAACTTTGGCCCGTGGTCGTGGGGACGACTGTTTAGTCGTCGGACATGTCGGCGGCTGGACAACCTAGACCCGGGGTCGTCGGGACGACCCTATTGTCGCCGGACATGACGGTGGCGGGCCAATCTAGTCCCGGGGTCATAGGGACGACCCTATAGTCGTCGGACATGTCGGCGATTAGCCAACTTTGGTCCGTGGTCGTGGGGTCGATCCGATAGTCGTCGGACATGACGCCGGCTGGCCAACCTAGTCCCGAGGTCGTGGGGACGAGCCTATAGTCGTCGGACATGTCGGCGGCGGGCCAATCTATTCCCGGGGTCGTAGGGACGACCCTATTGTCGCCGGACATGACGGTGGCGGGCCAATCTAGTCCCGGGGTCATAGGGACGACCCTATAGTCGTCGGACATGTCGGCGATTGGCCAACTTTGGTCCGTGGTCGTTGGGTCGATCCGATAGTCGTCGGGCATGACGGCGGCGGGCCAATCTATTCTCGGGGTCGTGGGGACGACCCTATAGTCGTCGGACATGTCGGCGGTTGGCCAACTTTGGCCCGGGGTCGTGGGGACGACCCTATAGTCGTCGGACATGTCGGCGGCTGGCCAACTTGTGCCCGTGGTCGTGGGGACGACCCTATAGTCGTCGCACATGTCGGTGGCTGGCCAAATTGGCCTGTGGTCGTGGGGACGACCCTATAGTCGTCGGACATGACGGTGGCCGGCCAATCTAGTCCCGGGGTCGTGAGAACGACCCTATAGTCGTCGGACAAGACGGCGGCGGGCCAACCTAGCCCCGGGGTCGTGGGGACGACCCTATAGTCGTCGCACATGTTGGCGGCTGGCCAACCTAGTATCGAGGTCGTGGGGACGACCCATTAGTGGTCGGGCAAGTCAGCGGCTGGCCAACCTAGCCCCGGGGTCGTGGGGACGACCCTATAGTCGTCGGACATGACGGCGGCGGGCCAACGTTGGCCTGTGGTCGTGGGGACCACCCTATTGTCGTCGGACATGACGGTGGCTGGCCAATCTAGTCCCGGGGTCGTGGGGACGACCCCATAGTCGTCGGACTAGTCGGCGGCTGGCCAACTTTGGCCCGGGGTCGTGGGGACGACCCAATAGTCGTCGGACATGTCGGCGGCTGGCCAACTTTGGCCCGTGGTCGTGGGGACGACCCTATAATCGTCGGACATGTCGGCGGCTGGCCAACCTAGTCCCGAGGTCGTGGGGGCGACCCTATAGTCGTCGGACATGACGGTGGCCGGCCAATCTAGTCCCGGGGTCGTGAGAACGACCCTATAGTCGTCGGACAAGACGGCGGCGGGCCAACCTAGCCCCGGGGTCGTGGGGAGGACCGTATAGTCGTCGGACAATTCGGCGGCCGGGCAACTTTGGCCCGGGGTTGCGGGGACGACCCTATAGTCGTCGGACATGTCGGCGGCTGGCTAATTTAGTCCCGGGGTCGTGGGGGCGACCCAATAGACGTCCGACATGACGGTGGTGGGCCAATCTAGTCCCGGGGTCGTGGGGACGACCCTATAGTCGTCGGACATGTCGGCGGCTGGCCAATTTAGTCCCGGGGTCGTGGGGACGAACCTATAGTCGTCGGACAAGTCGGCGGCTGGCCAACTTTGTCCCGTGGTCGTGGGGACGACTGTTTAGTCGTCGGACATGTCGGCGGCTGGCCAACCTAGTCCCGAGGTCGTGGGGACGAGACTATAGTCGTCGGACATGTCGGCGGCGGGCCAGTCTATTCCCGGGGTCGTGGGGACGACCCTATTGTCGTCGGACATGACGGTGGCGGGCCAATCTAGTCCCGGGGTCGTAGGAATGACCCTATAGTCGTCGGACAAGTCGGCGGCGGGCCAATCTAGTCCCGGTGTCGTGGGGGCGACCCTATTGTCGTCGATCATGTCGACGGCAGGCCAACTTTGGCCCGTGGTCGTGGGGACGATCCGATAGTCGTTGGACATGACGGTGGCGGGCCAATCTAGTCCCGGGGTCGTGGGGACGACCCTATAGTCGTCGGACAAGTCGGCGGCTGGCCAACCTTGTCCCGGGGTCGTGGGGACGACCCTATAGTCGTCGGACAAGTCGGCGGCGGGCCAATCTAGTCCCGGGGTCGTGGGGACGACCCTATTGTCGTCGGACATGACGGTGGCGGGCCAATCTAGTCCCGGGGTCGTAGGGACGACCCTATTGTCGTCGGACATGATGGTGGCGGGCCAATCTAGTCCCGGTGTCGTGGGGGCGACCCTATTGTCGTCGATCATGTCGACGGCAGGCCAACTTTGGCCCGTGGTCGTGGGGACGATCCGATAGTCGTTGGACATGACGGTGGCGGGCCAATCTAGTCCCGGGGTCGTGGGGACGACCCTATAGTCGTCGGACAAGTCGGCGGCTGGCCAACCTTGTCCCGGGGTCGTGGGGACGACCCTATAGTCGTCGGACATGTCGGCGATTGGCCAACTTTGGCCCGCGGTCGGCGGGACGACCCTATAGTCGTCGGACATGTCGGCGGCTGGCCAATTTAGTCCCGGGGTCGTGGGGACGACCCAATAGTCGTCGGACATGTCGGCGGCTGGCCAACTTTGGCCAGTGGTCGTGGAGACGACTGTTTAGTCGTCGGACATGTCGGCGGCTGGCCAACCTAGACCCGGGGTCGTCGGGACGACCCTATTGTCGCCGGACATGACGGTGGCGGGCCAATCTAGTCCCGGGGTCATAGGGACGACCCTATAGTCGTCGGACATGTCGGCGATTGGCCAACTTTGGTCCGTGGTCGTGGGGTCGATCCGATAGTCGTCGGACATGACGGCGGCTGGCCAACTTTGGCCCGTGGTCGTGGGGACGACTGTTTAGTCGTCGGACATGTCGGCGGCTGGCCAACCTAGACCCGGGGTCGTGGGGACGACCCTATTGTCGCCGGACATGACGGTGGCGGGCCAATCTAGTCCCGGGGTCATAGGGACGACCCTATAGTCGTCGGACATGTCGGCGATTAGCCAACTTTGGTCCGTGGTCGTGTGGTCGATCCGATAGTCGTCGGACATGACGCCGGCTGGCCAACTTTGGCCCGGTGTCGTGGGGACGACTCTATATTCGTCGGACATGTCGGCGGCTGGCCGACCTGGACCCGGGGTCGTGGGGACGACCCTATTGTCGTCGGACATGACGGTGGCGGGCCAAACTAGCCCCGGGGTCATAGGGTCGACCCTATAGTCGTCGGACAAGTCGGCGGCGGGCCAATCTAGTCCCGGTGTCGTGGGGACGACCCTATTGTCGTCGGACATGACGGTGGCCGGCCAATCTAGTCCCGGGGTCGTGAGAACGACCCTATAGTCGTCGGACAAGACGACGGCGGGCCAACTTTGGCCCGGGGTTGTGGGGACGACCCTATAGTCATCGGACATGTCGGCGGCTGGCCAACCTAGTCCCGAGGTCGTGGGGGCGACCCTATAGTTGTCGGACATGACGGTGGCCGGCCAATCTAGTCTCGGGGTCGTCAGAACGACCCTATAGTCGTCGGACAAGACGGCGGCGGGCCAACCTAGCGCCGGGGTCGTGGGGACGACCCTATAGTCGTCGGACATGTCGGCGGCTGGCCAATTTAGTCCCGGGGTCGTGGGGACGAACCTATAGTCGTCGGACAAGTCGGCGGCTGGCCAACTTTGGCCCGGGGTTGCGGGGACGACCCTATTGTCGTCGGACATGACGGTGGCGGGCCAATCTAGTCCCGGGGTCGTGGGGACGACCCTATAGACGTCGGACATATCGGCGGCTGGCCAATTTAGTCCCGGGGTCGTGGGGACGAACCTATAGTCGTCGGACAAGTCGGCGGCTGGCCAACTTTGGCCCAGGGTTGCGGGGACGACCCTATAGTCATCGGACATGTCGGCGGCTGGCCAACCTAGTCCCGAGGTCGTGGGGACGACCCTATAGTCGTCGGACATGACGGTGGCCGGCCAATCTAGTCCCGGGGTCGTGAGAACGACCCTATAGTCGTCGGACAAGACGGCGGCGGGCCAACTTAGCCCCGGGGTCGTGGGGACGACCCTATAGTCGTCGCACATGTCGGCGGCTGGCCAACCTAGTATCGAGGTCGTGGGGAGGACCGTATAGTCGTCGGACAATTCGGCGGCCGGCCAAATTTGGCCCGGGGTTGCGGGGACGACCCTATAGTCGTCGGACATGTCGGCGGCTCGCTAATTTAGTCCCGGGGTGGTGGGGGCGACCCAATAGACGTCCGACATGACGGTGGTGGGCCAATCTAGTCCCGGGGTCGTGGGGACGACTCTATAGTCGTCGGACATGTCGGCGGCTGGCCAATTTAGTCCCGGGGTCGTGGGGACGAACCTATAGTCGTCGGACAAGTCGGCGGCTGGCCAACTTTGTCCCGTGGTCGTGGGGACGACTATTTAGTCGTCGGACATGTCGGCGGCTGGCCAACCTAGTCCCGAGGTCGTGGGGACGAGCCTATAGTCGTCGGACATGTCGGCGGCGGGCCAATCTATTCCCGGGGTCGTGGGGACGACCCTATTGTCGTCGGACATGACGGTGGCGGGCCAATCTAGTCCCGGGGTCGTAGGAATGACCCTATAGTCGTCGGACATGACGGTGGCGAGCCAACCGAGTCCCGGGGTCGTAGGGGCGACCCTATAGTCGTCGGACATGTCGCCGGCTGGCCAACTTTGGCCCGGTGTCGTGGGGACGACCCTATAGTCGTCGGACATGTCGGCGGCTGGCCAACTTTGGCCCGTGGTCGTGAAGACGACCCTATAGTCGTCGGACAAGACGGTGGCGGGCCAATCTAGTCCCGGGGTCGTGGGGACGACCGTATAGTCGTCGGACAAGACGGCGGCTGGACATCTTTGGCCCGTGGTCGTGGGGACGACTGTTTAGTCGTCGGACATGTCGGCGGCTGGCCAACTTTGGCCCGTGGTCGTGAAGACGACCCTATAGTCGTCGGACAAGACGGTGGCGGGCCAATCTAGTCCCGGGGTCGTGGGGACGACTCTATAGTCGTCGGACATGTCGGCGGCTGGCCAACCTAGACCCGGGGTCGTGAGGACGACCCTATAGTCGTCGGACATGACGGTGGCGGGCCAATCTAGTCCCGGGGTCGTGGGGACGACCGTATAGTCGTCGGACAAAACGGCGGCTGGCCAACTTTGGCCCGTGGTCGTGGGGACGACCCTATATTCGTCGGACATGACGGTGGCGAGCCAACCTAGTCCCGGGGTCGTGGGGACGACCCTATAGTCGTCGGACATGTCGGCGGCTGGCCAACTTTGGCCCGTGGTCGTGGGGAGGACCCTATACTCGTCGGACAAGTCGGCGGCGAGCCAACCTAGTCCGGGGGTCGTGGGGACGACCCTATAGTCGTCGGACAAGTCGGCGGCGGGCCAACCTAGTCCCGGGGTCGTAGGGACGACCCTATAGTCGTCGGACATGTCGCCGGCTGGCCAACTTTGGCCCGTAGTCGTGGGGACGACCCTATAGTCGTCGGAAATGACGGTGGCGGGCCAATCTATTCCCGGGGTCGTGGGGACGACCCTACAGTCGTCGGACAAGTCGGCGGCGAGCCAATCTAGTCCCGCAGTCGTGGGGACGACCCGAAAGTCGTCGGACAAGTCAGCGGCTGGCCAACATTGGCCCGTGATCGTGGGGACGGCCCTGTAGTCGTCGGATATGTCGGCGGCTGGCCAACTTTGGCCCGTGGTCGTGGGGACGACACTATAGTCGTCGGACATGACGGTGGCGGGCCAATCTAGTCCCGGGGTCGTGGGGACGACCCTATAGTCGTCGGACATGTCGGCGGCTGGCCAACTTTGGCCCGGGGTCGTGGGGACGAACCTATAGTCGTCGCATATGTCGGCGGCTGGCCAACATTGGCCCGTGGTCGTGGGGACGTCCATATAGTCGTCGGACATGACGGTGGCGGGCCACTCTAGTCCCGGGTCGTGGGGACGACCCTATAGTCGTCGGACATGTAGGCGGCGAGCCAATCTAGAACCGCGGTCGTGGGGACGACCCTATAGTCGTCGCACAAGTCAGCGGCGGGCCAACCTTGTACCGGGGTCGTGGGGACGACCCTATAGTCGTCGGACAAGTCGGCAGCTTGCCAACTTTGGCCCGGAGTCGTGGGGACGACCCTACAGTCGTCGGACAAGTAGGCGGCGAGCCAATCTAGAACCGCGGTCGTGGGGACGACCCTATAGTCGTCGGACATGACGGTGGCGGGCCACTCTAGTCCCGGGTCGTGGGGACGACCCTATAGTCGCCGGACATGTCGGCGGCGAGCCAACCTAGTCCGGGGTCGTGGGGGCGACCCAACAGTCGTCGGACAAGTCAGCGGCGGGCCAACCTTGTACCGGGGTCGTGGGGACGACCCTATAGTCGTCGGACAAGTCGGCAGCTTGCTAACTTTGGCCCGGAGTCGTGGGGACGACCCTACAGTCGTCGGACAAGTAGGCGGCGAGCCAATCTAGAACCGCGGTCGTGGGGACGACCCTATAGTCGTCGCACAAGTCAGCGGCTGGCCAACATTGGCCCGTGGTCGTGGGGACGTCCATATAGTCGTCGGACATGACGGTGGCGGGCCACTCTAGTCCCGGGTCGTGGGGACGACCCTATAGTCGTCGGACAAATCGGCAGCTTGCCAACTTTGGCCCGGAGTCGTGGGGACGACCCTACAGTCGTCGGTCAAGTCAGCGGCGAGCCAACCTAGTCCCGGGGTCGTGGGGACGACCCTATAGTCGTCGGACAAGTCGGCGGCGGGCCAACCTTGTCCCGGGGTCGTGGGGACGACCGTATAGTCGTCGGACATGACGGTGGCGGGCCAATCTAGTCCCGGGGTCGTGGGGACGACCCTATAGTCGTCGGACAAGACGGCGGCTGGACATCTTTGGCCTGCGGTCGTGGGGACGACCCTATAGTCGTCGGACATTTCGGCGGCTTGCCAACTTTGGCCCGGGGTCGTGGGGACGACCCTATAGTCGTCGGACATGTCGGCGGCTGGCTAACTTTGGCCCGCGGTCGTGGGGACGACCCAATAGTCGTTGGACATGTCGGCGGCTGGCCAACTTTGGGCCGTGGTCGTGGAGACGATCCTATAGTCGTCGGACTTGACGGTGGCGGGCCAATCTAGTCCCGGGGTTGTGGGGACGACCCTATAGTCGTCGGATATGTCGGCGGCTTGCCAAATTTGCCCGGGGTCGTGGGGACGACCCTATAGTCGTCGGACTTGACGGTGGCGGGCCAATCTAGTCCCGGGGTCGTGGGGACGACCCAATAGTCGTTGGACATTACGGCGGCTGGGCAACTTTGGCCCATGGTCGTGGGGACGACCCTATAGTTGTCGGACATGACGGCGGCTGGCCGACCTAGTCCCGAGGTCGTGGGGACGACCGTATAGTCGTCGGATATGTTGGCGGCTTGTCAACCTAGTCCCGGGGTCGTGGGGACGACCCTATAGTCGTTGGACCTGACGGTGGCCGGCCAATCTAGTGCCGGGGTCGTAGGGACGACCCTATAGTCGTCGGACATGTTGGCGATTGGCCAACATTGGCCCGGGGTCGTCGGGACGACCCTATAGTCGTCGGACATGTTGGCGGCTTGTCAGCCGAGTCCCGGGGTCGTGGGGACGACCGTATAGTCGTCGGATATGTTGGCGGCTTGTCAACCTAGTCCCGGGGTCGTGGGGACGACCCTATAGTCGTCGGACATGACGGTGGCGGGCCAATCTAGTCCCGGGGTCGTGGGGACGACCCTATAGTCGTCGGACATGTCGGCGGCTGGCTAACTTTGGCCCGTGGTCGTGGGGACGACCCAATAGTCGTTGGACATGTCGGCGGCTGGCCAACTTTGGGCCGTGGTCGTGGAGACGATCCTATAGTCGTCGGACTTGACGGTGGCGGGCCAATCTAGTCCCGGGGTTGTGGGGACGACCCTATAGTCGTCGGATATGTCGGCGGCTTGCCAAATTTGCCCGGGGTCGTGGGGACGACCCTATAGTCGTCGGACTTGACGGTGGCGGGCCATTCTAGTCCCGGGGTCGTGGGGACGACCCAATAGTCGTTGGACATTACGGCGGCTGGGCAACTTTGGCCCATGGTCGTGGGGACGACCCTATAGTCGTTGGACATGACGGTGGCGGGCCAATCTAGTCCCGGGGTCGTAGGGACGACCCTATATTCGTCGGACATGTCGGCGATTGGCCAACATTGGCCCGGGGTCGTGGGGACGACCCTATAGTCGACGGACATGTCGGCGGCTGGCCAACATTGGCCCGTGGTCGTGGAGACGATCCTATAGTCGTCGGACTTGACGGTGGCGGGCCAATCTAGTCGCGGGGTTGTGGGGACGACCCTATAGTCGTCGGACATTTCGGCGGCTTGCCAACTTTGGCCCGGGGTCGTGGGGACGACCCTATAGTCGTCGGACATGTCGGCGGCTGGCTAAGTTTGGCCCGCGGTCGTGGGGACGACCCAATAGTCGTTGGACATGTCGGCGGCTGGCCATCATTGGGCCGTGGTCGTGGAGACGATCCTATAGTCGTCGGACTTGACGGTGGCGGGCCAATCTAGTCCCGGGGTTGTGGGGACGACCCTATAGTCGTCGGATATGTCGGCGGCTTGCCAAATTTGCCCGGGGTCGTGGGGACGACCCTATAGTCGTCGGACTTGACGGTGGCGGGCCATTCTAGTCCCGGGGTCGTGGGGACGACCCAATAGTCGTTGGACATTACGGCGGCTGGGCAACTTTGGCCCATGGTCGTGGGGACGACCCTATAGTCGTTGGACATGACGGTGGCGGGCCAATCTAGTCCCGGGGTCGTAGGGACGACCCTATATTCGTCGGACATGTCGGCGATTGGCCAACATTGGCCCGGGGTCGTGGGGACGACCCTATAGTCGACGGACATGTCGGCGGCTGGCCAACTTTGGCCCGTGGTCGTGGAGACGATCCTATAGTCGTCGGACTTGACGGTGGCGGGCCAATCTAGTCGCGGGGTTGTGGGGACGACCCTATAGTCGTCGGACATTTCGGCGGCTTGCCAACTTTGGCCCGGGGTCGTGGGGACGACCCTATAGTTGTCGGACATGACGGCGGCTGGCCGACCTTGTCCCGGGGTCATGGGGACGACCGTATAGTCGTCGGACATGACGGTGGCGGGCCAATCTAATCCCGGGGTCGTGGGGACGACCCTATACTTGTCGGATATGTCGGCGGCTTGCCAAATTTGCCCGGGGTCGTGGGGACGACCCTATAGTCGTCGGACATGACGGTGGCGGGCCAATCTAGTCCCGGGGTCGTGGGGACGACCCTATACTTGTCGGATATGTCGGCGGCTTGCCAAATTTGCCCGGGGTCGTGGGGACGACCCTATAGTCGTCGGACTTGACGGTGGCGGGCCAATCTAGTCCCGGGGTCGTGGGGACGACCCAATAGTCGTTGGACATTACGGAGGCTGGCCAACTTTGGCCCGGGGTCGTGGGGACGACCCTATAGTCGTCGGACATGTCTGCGGCTGGCTAACTTTGGCCCGTGGTCGTGGGGACGACCCAATAGTCGTTGGACATATCGGCAGCTGGCCAACTTTGGGCCGTGGTCGTGGAGACGATCCTATAGTCGTCGGACTGGACGGTGGCGGGCCAATCTAGTCCCGGGGTCGTGGGGACGACCCTATTGTCGTCGGACATGACGGTGGCGGACCAATCTAGTCCCGGGGTCGTGGGGACGACCCAATAGTCGTCGGACATGTCGGCGGCTTGCCAAATTTGCCCGGGGCCGTGGGGACGACCCTATAGTCGTCGGACATGACGGTGGCGGACCATTCTAGTCCCGGGGTCGTGGGGACGACCCAATAGTCGTCGGACATGTCGGCGGCTTGCCAAATTTGCCCGGGGTCGTGGGGACGACCCTATAGTCGTCGGACTTGACGGTGGCGGGCCAATCTAGTCCCGGGGTCGTGGGGACGACCCAATAGTCGTTGGACATTACGGCGGCTGGCCAACTTTGGCCCATGGTCGTGGGGACGACCCTATAATCGTTGGACATGACGGTGGCGGGCCAATCTAGTCTAGGGGTCGTAGGGACGACCCTATAGTCGTCGGACATGTCGGCGATTGGCCAACATTGGCCCGGGGTCGTGGGGACGACCCTACAGTCGTCGGACATTTCGGCGGCTTGCCAACTTTGGCCCGGGGTCGTGGGGACGACCCTATAGTCGTCGGACATGACGGTGGCGGACCAATCTAGTCCCGGGGTCGTGGGGACGACCCTACAGTCGTCGGACATGTCGGCGGCTTGCCAAATTTGCCCGGGGTCGTGAGGACGACCCTATAGTCGTCGGACTTGACGGTGGCGGGCCAATCTAGTCCCGGGGTCGTGGGGACGACCCAATAGTCGTTGGACATTACGGCGGCTGGCCAACTTTGGCCCATGGTCGTGGGGACGACCCTATAGTCGTTGGACATGGCGGTGGCGGGCCAACCTAGTCTCGGGGTCGTAGGGACGACCCTATAGTCGTCGGACATGTCGGCGATTGGCCAACATTGGCCCGGGGTCGTGGGGACGACCCTACAGTCGTCGGACATTTCGGCGGTTGCCAACTTTGGCCCGGGGTCGTGGGGACGACCCTATAGTTGTCGGACATGACGGCGGCTGGCCGACCTAGTCCCGAGGTCGTGGGGACGACCGTATAGTCGTCGGATATGTTGGCGGCTTGTCAACCTAGTCCCGGGGTCGTGGGGACGACCCTATAGTCGTTGGACATGACGGTGGCCGGCCAATCTAGTGCCGGGGTCGTAGGGACGACCCTATAGTCGTCGGACATGTTGGCGATTGGCCAACATTGGCCCGGGGTCGTCGGGACGACCCTATAGTCGTCGGACATGTTGGCGGCTTGTCAGCCTAGTCCCGGGGTCGTGGGGGCGACCGTATAGTCGTCGGATATGTTGGCGGCTTGTCAACCAAGTCCCGGGGTCGTGGGGACGACCCTATAGTCGTTAAACATGACGGTGGCGGGCCAATCTAGTCCCGGGGTCGTAGGGACGACCCTATAGTCGTCGGACAAGTCGGCGGCGGGCCAACCTTGTCCCGGGGTCATGGGGACGACCGTATAGTCGTCGGACATGACGGTGGCGGGCCAATCTAGTCCCGGGGTCGTGGGGACGACCCTATAGTCGTCGGACATGTCGGCGGCTGGCTAACTTTGGCCCGTGGTCGTGGGGACGACCCAATAGTCGTTGGACATGTCGGCGGCTGGCCAACTTTGGGCCGTGGTCGTGGAGACGATCCTATAGTCGTCGGACTTGACGGTGGCGGGCCAATCTAGTCCCGGGGTTGTGGGGACGACCCTATACTTGTCGGATATGTCGGCGGCTTGCCAAATTTGCCCGGGGTCGTGGGGACGACCCTATAGTCGTCGGACTTGACGGTGGCGGGCCAATCTAGTCCCGGGGTCGTGGGGACGACCCAATAGTCGTTGGACATTACGGAGGCTGGCCAACTTTGGCCCGGGGTCGTGGGGACGACCCTATAGTCGTCGGACATGTTGGCGGCTTGTCAACCTAGTCCCGGGGTCGTTGGGACGACCCTATAGTCGTTGGACATGACGGTGGCGGGCCAATATAGTCCCGGGGTCGTGGGTTCGAACCTATAGTCGTCGGACAAGTCGGCGGCGGGCCAACCTTGTCCCGGGGTCGTGGGGACGACCGTATAGTCGTCGGACATGACGGTGGCGGGCCAATCTAGTCCCGGGGTCGTGGGGACGACCCTATAGTCGTCGGACAAGACGGCGGCTGGACATCCTTGGCTCGCGGTCGTGGGGACGACCCTATAGTCGTCGGACATTTCGGCGGCTGGTCAACCTAGTCCCGGGGTCGTGGGGACGACCCGCTAGTCGTTGGACATGACGGTGGCGGGCCAATCTAGTCCCGGGGTCGTGGGTACGAACCTATAGTCGTCGGACAAGTCGGCGGCGGGCCAACCTTGTCCCGGGGTCGTGGGGACGACCGTATAGTCGTCGGACATGACGGTGGCGGGCCAATCTAGTCCCGGGGTCGTGGGGACGACCCTATAGTCGTCGGACAAGACGGCGGCTGGACATCCTTGGCTCGCGGTCGTGGGGACGACCCTATAGTCGTCGGACATTTCGGCGGCTGGTCAACCTAGTCCCGGGGTCGTGGGGACGACCCGCTAGTCGTCGGACATTTCGGCGGCTTGCCAACTTTGGCCCGGGGTCGTGGGGACGACCCTATAGTCGTCGGACATGTCGGCGGCTGGCTAACTTTGGCCCGCGGTCGTGGGGACGACCCAATAGTCGTTGGACATGTCGGCGGCTGGCCATCTTTGGGCCGTGGTCGTGGAGACGATCCTATAGTCGTCGGACTTGACGGTGGCGGGCCAAACTAGTCCCGGGGTTGTGGGGACGACCCTATAGTCGTCGGATATGTCGGCGGCTTGCCAAATTTGCCCGGGGTCGTGGGGACGACCCTATAGTCGTCGGACTTGACGGTGGCGGGCCAATCTAGTCCCGGGGTCGTGGGGACGACCCAATAGTCGTTGGACATTACGGCGGCTGGGCAACTTTGGCCCATGGTCGTGGGGACGACCCTATAGTCGTTGGACATGACGGTGGCGGGCCAATCTAGTCCCGGGGTCGTAGGGACGACCCTATAGTCGACGGACATGTCAGCGGCTGGCCCGTGGTCGTGGAGACGATCCTATAGTCGTCGGACTTGACGGTGGCGGGCCAATCTAGTCCCGGGGTTGTGGGGACGACCCTATAGTCGTCGGACATTTCGGCGGCTTGCCAACTTTGGCCCGGGGTCGTGGGGACGACCCTATAGTTGTCGGACATGACGGCGGCTGGCCGACCTAGTCCCGAGGTCGTGGGGACGACCGTATAGTCGTCGGATATGTTGGCGGCTTGTCAACCTAGTCCCGGGGTCGTGGGGACGACCCTATAGTCGTTGGACATGACGGTGGCCGACCAATCTAGTGCCGGGGTCGTAGGGACGACCCTATAGTCGTCGGACATGTTGGCGATTGGCCAACATTGGCCCGGGGTCGTCGGGACGACCCTATAGTCGTCGGACATGTTGGCGGCTTGTCAGCCTAGTCCCGGGGTCGTGGGGGCGACCGTATAGTCGTCGGATATGTTGGCGGCTTGTCAACCTAGTCCCGGGGTCGTGGGGACGACCCTATAGTCGTTGAACATGACGGTGGCGGGCCAATCTAGTCCCGGGGTCGTAGGGACGACCCTATAGTCGTCGGACAAGTCGGCGGCGGGCCAACCTTGTCCCGGGGTCATGGGGACGACCGTATAGTCGTCGGACATGACGGTGGCGGGCCAATCTAGTCCCGGGGTCGTGGGGACGACCCTATACTTGTCGGATATGTCGGCGGCTTGCCAAATTTGCCCGGGGTCGTGGGGACGACCCTATAGTCGTCGGACTTGACGGTGGCGGGCCAATCTAGTCCCGGGGTCGTGGGGACGACCCAATAGTCGTTGGACATTACGGAGGCTGGCCAACTTTGGCCCGGGGTCGTGGGGACGACCCTATAGTCGTCGGACATGTGGGCGGCTTGTCAACCTAGTCCCGGGGTCGTGGGGACGACCCTATAGTCGTTGGACATGACGGTGGCGGGCCAATACTGTCCCGGGGTCGTGGGTACGAACCTATAGTCGTCGGACAAGTCGGCGGCGGGCCAACCTTGTCCCGGGGTCGTGGGGACGACCGTATAGTCGTCGGACATGACGGTGGCGGGCCAATCTAGTCCCGGGGTCGTGGGGACGACCCTATAGTCGTCGGGCAAGACGGCGGCTGGACATCTTTGGCCCGCGGTCGTGGGGACGACCCTATAGTCGTCGGACATTTCGGCGGCTTGCCAACTTTGGCTCGGGGTCGTGGGGACGACCCTATAGTCGTCGGACATGTCTGCGGCTGGCTAACTTTGGCCCGTGGTCGTGGGGACGATCCAATAGTCGTTGGACATATCGGCAGCTGGCCAACTTTGGGCCGTGGTCGTGGAGACGATCCTATAGTCGTCGGACATGACGGTGGCGGACCAATCTAGTCCCGGGGTCGTGGGGACGACCCAATAGTCGTCGGACATGTCGGCGGCTTGCCAAATTTGCCCGGGGTCGTGGGGACGACCCTATAGTCGTCGGACATGACGGTGGCGGACCAATCTAGTCCTGGGGTCGTGGGGACGACCCAATAGTCGTCGGACATGTCGGCGGCTTGCCAAATTTGCCCGGGGTCGTGGGGACGACCCTATAGTCGTCGGACATTTCGGCGGCTGGCCAACTTTGGCCCATGGTCGTGGGGACGACCCTATAATCGTTGGACATGACGGTGGCGGGCCAATCTAGTCTAGGGGTCGTAGGGACGACCCTATAGTCGTCGGACATGTCGGCGATTGGCCAACATTGGCTCGGGGTCGTGGGGACGACCCTATAGTCGTCGGACATGTCTGCGGCTGGCTAACTTTGGCCCGTGGTCGTGGGGACGATCCAATAGTCGTTGGACATATCGGCAGCTGGCCAACTTTGGGCCGTGGTCGTGGAGACGATCCTATAGTCGTCGGACATGACGGTGGCGGACCAATCTAGTCCCGGGGTCGTGGGGACGACCCAATAGTCGTTGGACATTACGGCGGCTGGCCAACTTTGGCCCATGGTCGTGGGGACGACCCTATAATCGTTGGACATGACGGTGGCGGGCCAATCTAGTCTAGGGGTCGTAGGGACGACCCTATAGTCGTCGGACATGTCGGCGATTGGCCAACATTGGCCCGGGGTCGTGGGGACGACCCTACAGTCGTCGGACATTTCGGCGGCTTGCCAACTTTGGCCCGGGGTCGTGGGGACGACCCTATAGTCGTCGGACATGACGGTGGCGGACCAATCTAGTCCCGGGGTCGTAGGGACGACCCTATAGTCGTCGGACATGTCGGCGATTGGCCAACATTGGCCCGGGGTCGTGGGGACGACCCTACAGTCGTCGGACATTTCGGCGGTTGCCAACTTTGGCCCGGGGTCGTGGGGACGACCCTATAGTCGTCGGACATGACGGTGGCGGACCAATCTAGTCCCGGGGTCGTGGGGACGACCCTATAGTCGTCGGACAAGTCGGCGGCGGGCCAACCTAGTCCCGGGGTCGTGGAGACGACCCTATAGTCGTCGGACATGACGGTGGCGGGCCAATCTAGTCCCGGGGTCATGGGGACGACCCTATAGTCGTCGGACAAGACGGCGGCTGGACATCCTTGGCTCGCTGTCGTGGGGACGACCCTATAGTCGTCGGACATTTCGGCGGCTTGTCAACCTAGTCCCGGGGTCGTGGGGACGACCCTATAGTCGTTGGACATGACGGCGGCTGGACATCTATGGCCCGCGGTCGTGGGGACGACCCTATAGTCGTCGGACATTTCGGCGGCATGCCAACTTTGGCCCGGGGTTGTGGGGACGACCCTATAGTCGTCGGACATTTCGGCGGCTTGTCAACCTAGTCCCGGGGTCGTGGGGACGACCCTATAGTCGTTGGACATGAGGGTGGCGGGCCAATCTAGTCCCGGGGTCGTGGGTACGACCCTATAGTCGTCGGACAAGACGGCGGCTGGACATCCTTGGCTCGCGGTCGTGGGGACGACCCTATAGTCGTCGGACATTTCGGCGGCTTGTCAACCTAGTCCCGGGGTCGTGGGGACGACCCTATAGTCGTTGGACATGACGGTGGCGGGCCAATCTAGTCCCGGGGTCGTGGGTACGAACCTATAGTCGTCGGACAAGTCGGCGGCGGGCCAACCTTGTCCCGGGGTCGTGGGGACGACCCTATAGTCGTCGGACAAGACGGCGGCTGGACATCTTTGGCCCGCGGTCGTGGGGACGACCCTATAGTCGTCGGACATTTCGGCGGCTTGCCAACTTTGGCCCGGGGTCGTGGGGACGACCCTATAGTCGTCGGACATGTCGGCGGCTGGCTAACTTTGGCCCGCGGTCGTGGGGACGACCCAATAGTCGTTGGACATGTCGGCGGCTGGCCAACTTTGGGCCGTGGTGGTGGAGACGATCCTATAGTCGTCGAACTTGACGGTGGCGGGCCAATCTAGTCCCGGGGTTGTGGGGACGACCCTATAGTCGTCAGATATGTCGGCGGCTTGCCAAATTTGCCCGGGGTCGTGGGGACGACCCTATAGTCGTCGGACAAGACGGCGGCTGGACATCCTTGGCTCGCGGTCGTGGGGACGACCCTATAGTCGTCGGACATTCCGGCGGCTTGTCAACCTAGTCCCGGGGACGTGGGGACGACCCTATAGTCGTTGGACATGACGGTGGCGGGCCAATCTAGTCCCGGGGTCGTGGGAACGACCCTATAGTCGTCGGACAAGACGGCGGCTGGACATCTTTGGCCCGAGGTCGTGGGGACGACCCTATAGTCGTCGGACATTTCGGCGGCTTGCCAACTTTGGCCCGGGGTCGTGGGGACGACCCTATAGTCGTCGGACATGTCGGCGGCTGGCTAACTTTGGCCCGCGGTCGTGGGGACGACCCAATAGTCGTTGGACATGTCGGCGGCTGGCCAACTTTGGGCCGTGGTCGTGGAGACGATCCTATAGTCGTCGGACTTGACGGTGGCGGGCCAATCTAGTCCCGGGGTCGTGGGGACGACCCTATAGTCGTTGGACATGACGGTGGCTGGCCAATCTAGTGCCGGGGTCGTAGGGACGACCCTATAGTCGTCGGACATGTTGGCGATTGGCCAACATTGGCCCGGCGTCGTCGTGACGGCCCTATAGTCGTCGGACATGTTGGCGGCTTGTCAGCCTAGTCCCGGGGTCGTGGGTACGACCCTATACTCGTCGGACAAGTCGGCGGCGGGCCAACCTTGTGCCGGGGTCGTGGGGACGACACTATAGTCGTCGGACATGACGGTGGCGGCCAATCTAGTCGCGGGGTCGTGGGGACGACCCTATAGTCGTCGGACAAGACGGCGGCTGGATATTCTTGGCTCGCGGTCGTGGGGACGACCCTATAGTCGTCGGACATTTCGGCGGCTTGCCAACTTTGGCCCGGGGTCGTGGGGACGACCCTATAGTCGTTGAACATGACGGTGGCGGGCCAATCTAGTCCCGGGGTCGTAGGGACGACCCTATAGTCGTCGGACAAGTCGGCGGCGGGCCAACCTTGTCCCGGGGTCGTGGGGACGACCGCATAGTCGTCGGACATGACGGTGGCGGGCCAATCTAGTCCCGGGGTCGTGGGGACGACCCTATAGTCGTCGGACAAGATGGCGGCTGGACATCTTTGGCCCGCGGTCGTGGGGACGACCCTATAGTCGTCGGACATTTCGGCGGCTTGCCAACTTTGGCCCGGGGTCGTGGGGACGACCCTATAGTCGTCGGACACGTCGGCGGCTGGCCAACTTAGGGCCGTGGTCGTGGAGACGATCCTATAGTCGTCGGACTTGACGGTGGCGGGCCAATCTAGTCGCGGGGTCGTGGGGACGACCCTATAGTCGTCGGACATGACGGTGGCGGGCCAGTCTAGTCCCGGGTCATGGGGACGACCCTATAGTCGTCGGACAAGTCGGCGGCAGGCCAACTTTGGCCCGTGGTCGTGGGGACGACCCTATAGTCGTCGGAAATGACGGTGGCGGGCCAATCTAGTCCCGGGGTCGTGGGGACGACCCTACAGTCGTAGGACAAGTCGGCGGCGAGCCAATCTAGTCCCGCGGTCGTGGGGACGACCCTATAGTCGTCGGACAAGTCAGCGGCTGGCCTACATTGGTCCGTGGTCGTGGGGACGACCATATAGTCGTCGGACATGACGGCGGCGGGCCACTCTAGTCCCGGGTCGGGGGACGACCCTATAGTCGTCGGACATGTCGGCGGCTGGCCAACTTTGGCCCGGGGTCGTGGGGACGACCCTATAGTCGTCGGACAAGTCGGCGGCGGGCCAACCTAGTCCCGGGGTCGTGGGGACGACCCTATAGTCGTCGGACAAGTCGGCGGCGGGCCAACCTAGTCCCGGGGTCGTGGGGAATACCCTATAATCGTCGGACAAGCCGGCGGCTGGCCAACTTTGGCCCGGGGTCGTGGGGACGACCCTATAGTTGTCGGACATGACGGCGGCTGGCCGACCTAGTCCCGAGGTCGTGGGGACGACCGTATAGTCGTCGGATATGTTGGCGGCTTGTCAACCTAGTCCCGGGGTCGTGGGGACGACCCTATAGTCGTTGAACATGACGGTGGCGGGCCAATCTAGTCCCGGGGTCGTAGGGACGACCCTATAGTCGTCGGACAAGTCGGCGGCGGGCCAACCTTGTCCCGGGGTCGTGGGGACGACCGTATAGTCGTTGGACATGACGGTGGCGGGCCAATCTAGTCCCGGGGTCGTAGGGACGACCCTATAGTCGTCGGACATGTCGGCGATTGGCCAACATTGGCCCGGGGTCGTGGGGACGACCCTATAGTCGACGGACATGAGGGTGGCGGGCCAATCTAGTCCCGGGGTCGTGGGTACGACCCTATAGTCGTCGGACAAGACGGCGGCTGGACATCCTTGGCTCGCGGTCGTGGGGACGACCCTATAGTCGTCGGACATTTCGGCGGCTTGTCAACCTAGTCCCGGGGTCGTGGGGACGACCCTATAGTCGTTGGACATGACGGTGGCGGGCCAATCTAGTCCCGGGGTCGTGGGTACGAACCTATAGTCGTCGGACAAGTCGGCGGCGGGCCAACCTTGTCCCGGGGTCGTGGGGACGACCCTATAGTCGTCGGACAAGACGGCGGCTGGACATCTTTGGCCCGCGGTCGTGGGGACGACCCTATAGTCGTCGGACATTTCGGCGGCTTGCCAACTTTGGCCCGGGGTCGTGGGGACGACCCTATAGTCGTCGGACATGTCGGCGGCTGGCTAACTTTGGCCCGCGGTCGTGGGGACGACCCAATAGTCGTTGGACATGTCGGCGGCTGGCCAACTTTGGGCCGTGGTGGTGGAGACGATCCTATAGTCGTCGAACTTGACGGTGGCGGGCCAATCTAGTCCCGGGGTTGTGGGGACGACCCTATAGTCGTCAGATATGTCGGCGGCTTGCCAAATTTGCCCGGGGTCGTGGGGACGACCCTATAGTCGTCGGACAAGACGGCGGCTGGACATCCTTGGCTCGCGGTCGTGGGGACGACCCTATAGTCGTCGGACATTCCGGCGGCTTGTCAACCTAGTCCCGGGGACGTGGGGACGACCCTATAGTCGTTGGACATGACGGTGGCGGGCCAATCTAGTCCCGGGGTCGTGGGAACGACCCTATAGTCGTCGGACAAGACGGCGGCTGGACATCTTTGGCCCGAGGTCGTGGGGACGACCCTATAGTCGTCGGACATTTCGGCGGCTTGCCAACTTTGGCCCGGGGTCGTGGGGACGACCCTATAGTCGTCGGACATGTCGGCGGCTGGCTAACTTTGGCCCGCGGTCGTGGGGACGACCCAATAGTCGTTGGACATGTCGGCGGCTGGCCAACTTTGGGCCGTGGTCGTGGAGACGATCCTATAGTCGTCGGACTTGACGGTGGCGGGCCAATCTAGTCCCGGGGTCGTGGGGACGACCCTATAGTCGTTGGACATGACGGTGGCTGGCCAATCTAGTGCCGGGGTCATAGGGACGACCCTATAGTCGTCGGACATGTTGGCGATTGGCCAACATTGGCCCGGCGTCGTCGGGACGGCCCTATAGTCGTCGGACATGTTGGCGGCTTGTCAGCCTAGTCCCGGGGTCGTGGGTACGACCCTATACTCGTCGGACAAGTCGGCGGCGGGCCAACCTTGTGCCGGGGTCGTGGGGACGACACTATAGTCGTCGGACATGACGGTGGCGGCCAATCTAGTCGCGGGGTCGTGGGGACGACCCTATAGTCGTCGGACAAGACGGCGGCTGGATATTCTTGGCTCGCGGTCGTGGGGACGACCCTATAGTCGTCGGACATTTCGGCGGCTTGCCAACTTTGGCCCGGGGTCGTGGGGACGACCCTATAGTCGTTGAACATGACGGTGGCGGGCCAATCTAGGCCCGTGGTCGTGGGGACGATCCAATAGTCGTCGGACATGTCGGCGGCTGGCCAACTTTGGCCCGTGGTCGTGGGGACGACCCTATAGTCGTCGGACATGTCGGCGGCTGGCCAACTTTGGCCCGTGATCGTGGGGACGACCCTATAGTCGTTGGACATGACGGTGGCGGGCCAATCTAGTCCCGGGGTCGTGGGGACGACCCTACAGTCGTCGGACAAGACGGCGGCTGGACATCATTGGCCCGGGGTCGTGGGGACGACCCTATAGTCGTCGGACATGTCGGCGGCTGGCCAACCTAGTCCCGAGGTCGTGGGGACGACCCTATAGTCGTCGGACATGTCGGCGGCTGGCCAACCTAGACCCGGGGTCGTGGGGACGACCCTATTGTCGTCGGACATGGCGGTGGCGGGCCAATCTAGTCCCGTGGTGGTGGGGACGACCCTATAGTCTTCGGACATGACGGTAGCGGGCCAATCTAGACCCGAGGTCCTGGGGACGACCCTATAGTAGTCGGACATGTCGGCGGCTGTCCAACTTTGGCCCGGTGTCGTGGGGACGACTCTATAGTCGTCGGATATGTCGGCGGCTGGCCAACCTAGACCCGGGGTCGTGGGGACGACCTTATAGTCGTCGCACATGACGGTGGCGGGCCAATCTAGTCCCGGGGTCCATGGGACGACCCTATAGTCGTCGGACATGTCGGCGGCTGGCCAACTTTGGCCCGTGGTCGTGGGGACGACCCTATAGTCGTCGGACAAGTCGGCGGCGAGCCAACCTAGTCCGAGGGTCGTGGGGACGACCCTATAGTCGTCGGACAAGTCGGCGGCGGGCCAATCTAGTCCCGGGGTCGTAGGGACGACCCTATAGTCGTCGGACATGTTGGCGGCTGGCCAACTTTGGCCTGGTGTCGTGGGGACGACTGTATAGTTGTCGGACATTTCGGCGGCAGGCCAACTTTGGCCCCTGGTCATGGGGACGACCCTATAATCGTCGGACATGTCGGCAGCTGGCCAACCTAGACCCGGGGTCGTGGGGACGACCCTATTGTCGTCGGACAAGTCGGCGGTGGGCCAACCTAGTCCCGGGGTCGTGGGGACGACCCTATAGTCATCGGACATGTCGGCGGCTTGCCACTTTGGCCCGGGGTCGTGGGGACGACCCTATAGTCGTCGGACATGTCGGCGGCTGGCCAACCTAGTCCGGGGTCGTAGGGACGACCGTATAGTCGTCGGACATGTCGGCGATTGGCCAACATTGGCCCGGGGTCGTGGCGACGACCCTATAGTCGTCGGACATGTCGGCGGCTGGCCAACCTAGTCCCAAGGTCGTGGGGACGACCCTATAGTCGTCGGACTTGTCGGGGGCGGGCCAATCTATTCCCGGGGTCGTGGGGACGACCCTATAATCGTCGGACATGTCGGCGGCTGGCCAACTTTGGCCCGGTGTCGTGGGGACGACTCTATAGTCGTCGGAAATGTCGGCGGCTGGCCAACCTGGACCCGGGGTCGTGGGGACGACCCTATTGTCGTCGGACATGACGGTGGCGGGCCAATCTAGTCTCGCGGTCGTGGGGACGACCCTATAGTCGTCGGACAAGACGGCGGCTGGACATCTTTGGCCCGCGGTCGTGGGGACGACCCTATAGTCGTCGGACATTTCGGCGGCTTGCCAACTTTGGCCCGGGGTCGTGGGGACGACCCTATAGTCGTCGGACATGTCGGCGGCTGGCTAACTTTGGCCCGCGGTCGTGGGGACGACCCAATAGTCGTTGGACATGTCGGCGGCTGGCCAACTTTGGGCCGTGGTGGTGGAGACGATCCTATAGTCGTCGAACTTGACGGTGGCGGGCCAATCTAGTCCCGGGGTTGTGGGGACGACCCTATAGTCGTCAGATATGTCGGCGGCTTGCCAAATTTGCCCGGGGTCGTGGGGACGACCCTATAGTCGTCGGACAAGACGGCGGCTGGACATCCTTGGCTCGCGGTCGTGGGGACGACCCTATAGTCGTCGGACATTCCGGCGGCTTGTCAACCTAGTCCCGGGGACGTGGGGACGACCCTATAGTCGTTGGACATGACGGTGGCGGGCCAATCTAGTCCCGGGGTCGTGGGAACGACCCTATAGTCGTCGGACAAGACGGCGGCTGGACATCTTTGGCCCGAGGTCGTGGGGACGACCCTATAGTCGTCGGACATTTCGGCGGCTTGCCAACTTTGGCCCGGGGTCGTGGGGACGACCCTATAGTCGTCGGACATGTCGGCGGCTGGCTAACTTTGGCCCGCGGTCGTGGGGACGACCCAATAGTCGTTGGACATGTCGGCGGCTGGCCAACTTTGGGCCGTGGTCGTGGAGACGATCCTATAGTCGTCGGACTTGACGGTGGCGGGCCAATCTAGTCCCGGGGTCGTGGGGACGACCCTATAGTCGTTGGACATGACGGTGGCTGGCCAATCTAGTGCCGGGGTCATAGGGACGACCCTATAGTCGTCGGACATGTTGGCGATTGGCCAACATTGGCCCGGCGTCGTCGGGACGGCCCTATAGTCGTCGGACATGTTGGCGGCTTGTCAGCCTAGTCCCGGGGTCGTGGGTACGACCCTATACTCGTCGGACAAGTCGGCGGCGGGCCAACCTTGTGCCGGGGTCGTGGGGACGACACTATAGTCGTCGGACATGACGGTGGCGGCCAATCTAGTCGCGGGGTCGTGGGGACGACCCTATAGTCGTCGGACAAGACGGCGGCTGGATATTCTTGGCTCGCGGTCGTGGGGACGACCCTATAGTCGTCGGACATTTCGGCGGCTTGCCAACTTTGGCCCGGGGTCGTGGGGACGACCCTATAGTCGTTGAACATGACGGTGGCGGGCCAATCTAGGCCCGTGGTCGTGGGGACGATCCAATAGTCGTCGGACATGTCGGCGGCTGGCCAACTTTGGCCCGTGGTCGTGGGGACGACCCTATAGTCGTCGGACATGTCGGCGGCTGGCCAACTTTGGCCCGTGATCGTGGGGACGACCCTATAGTCGTTGGACATGACGGTGGCGGGCCAATCTAGTCCCGGGGTCGTGGGGACGACCCTACAGTCGTCGGACAAGACGGCGGCTGGACATCATTGGCCCGGGGTCGTGGGGACGACCCTATAGTCGTCGGACATGTCGGCGGCTGGCCAACCTAGTCCCGAGGTCGTGGGGACGACCCTATAGTCGTCGGACATGTCGGCGGCTGGCCAACCTAGACCCGGGGTCGTGGGGACGACCCTATTGTCGTCGGACATGGCGGTGGCGGGCCAATCTAGTCCCGTGGTGGTGGGGACGACCCTATAGTCTTCGGACATGACGGTAGCGGGCCAATCTAGACCCGAGGTCCTGGGGACGACCCTATAGTAGTCGGACATGTCGGCGGCTGTCCAACTTTGGCCCGGTGTCGTGGGGACGACTCTATAGTCGTCGGATATGTCGGCGGCTGGCCAACCTAGACCCGGGGTCGTGGGGACGACCTTATAGTCGTCGCACATGACGGTGGCGGGCCAATCTAGTCCCGGGGTCCATGGGACGACCCTATAGTCGTCGGACATGTCGGCGGCTGGCCAACTTTGGCCCGTGGTCGTGGGGACGACCCTATAGTCGTCGGACAAGTCGGCGGCGAGCCAACCTAGTCCGAGGGTCGTGGGGACGACCCTATAGTCGTCGGACAAGTCGGCGGCGGGCCAATCTAGTCCCGGGGTCGTAGGGACGACCCTATAGTCGTCGGACATGTTGGCGGCTGGCCAACTTTGGCCTGGTGTCGTGGGGACGACTGTATAGTTGTCGGACATTTCGGCGGCAGGCCAACTTTGGCCCCTGGTCATGGGGACGACCCTATAATCGTCGGACATGTCGGCAGCTGGCCAACCTAGACCCGGGGTCGTGGGGACGACCCTATTGTCGTCGGACAAGTCGGCGGTGGGCCAACCTAGTCCCGGGGTCGTGGGGACGACCCTATAGTCATCGGACATGTCGGCGGCTTGCCACTTTGGCCCGGGGTCGTGGGGACGACCCTATAGTCGTCGGACATGTCGGCGGCTGGCCAACCTAGTCCGGGGTCGTAGGGACGACCGTATAGTCGTCGGACATGTCGGCGATTGGCCAACATTGGCCCGGGGTCGTGGCGACGACCCTATAGTCGTCGGACATGTCGGCGGCTGGCCAACCTAGTCCCAAGGTCGTGGGGACGACCCTATAGTCGTCGGACTTGTCGGGGGCGGGCCAATCTATTCCCGGGGTCGTGGGGACGACCCTATAATCGTCGGACATGTCGGCGGCTGGCCAACTTTGGCCCGGTGTCGTGGGGACGACTCTATAGTCGTCGGAAATGTCGGCGGCTGGCCAACCTGGACCCGGGGTCGTGGGGACGACCCTATTGTCGTCGGACATGACGGTGGCGGGCCAATCTAGTCTCGCGGTCGTGGGGACGACCCTATAATCGTCGGACATGACGGTGGCGGGCCAATCTAGTCCGGGGTCGTAGGGACGACCCTATAGTCGTCGGACAAGTCGGCGATTGGCCAACATTGGCCCGGGGTCGTGGGGACGACCCTATAATCGTCGGACATGTCGGCGGCTGGCCAACTTTGGCCCGGTGTCGTGGGGACGACTCTATAGTCGTCGGAAAAGTCGGCGGCTGGCCAACCTGGACCCGGGGTCGTGGGGACGACCCTATAGTTGTTGGACATGACGGTGGCGGGCTAATCTAGTCCCTGGGTCGTAGGGACGACCCTATAGTCGTTGGACATGTCGGCGATTGGCCAACATTGGCCCGGGGTCGTGGGGACGACCCTATAGTCGTCGGACATGTCGGCGGCTGGCCAACTTTGGCGCGTGGTCGTGGGGACGATCCGATTGTCGTCGGACATGTCGGCGGCTGGCCAACTTTGGCCCGTGGTCGTGGGGACGATCCAATAGTCGTCGGACATGTCGGCGGCTGGCCATCTTTGGCGCGTGGTCGTGGGGACGATCCGATGGTCGTCGGACATGTCGGCGGCTGGCCAACCTAGACCCGGGGTCGTGGGGACGACCCTATTGTCGTCGGACATGGCGGTGGCGGGCCAATCTAGTCCCGTGGTCGTGGGGACGACCCTATAGTCTTCGGACATGACGGTAGCGGGCCAATCTAGACCCGAGGTCCTGGGGACGACCCTATAGTAGTCGGACATGTCGGCGGCTGTCCAACTTTGGCCCGGTGTCGTGGGGACGACTCTATAGTCGTCCGACATGTCGGCGGCTGGCCAACCTAGACCCGGGGTCGTGGGGACGACTCTATAGTCGTCGGACATGTCGGCGGCTGGCCAACCTAGACCCGGGGTCGTGGGGACGACCCTATTGTCGTCGGACATGTCGGCGGCTGGCCAACTTTGGCCCGTGGTCGTGGGGACGACCCTATAGTCGTTGGACATGTCAGCGGCTGGCCAACTTTGGCCCGGTGTCGTGGGGACGACTCTATAGTCGTCGGACATGACGGCGGCTGGCCAACCTAGACCCGGGGTCGTGGGGACGACCCTATTGTCGTCGGACATGTCGGCGGCTGGCCAACTTTGGCCCGTGGTCGTGGGGACGACCCTATAGTCGTTGGGCATGTCAGCGGCTGACCGGTGTCGTGGGGACGCCTCTATAGTCGTCGAACATGTCGGCGGCTGGCCAACCTAGACCCGGGGTCGTGGGGACGACCATATAGTCATCGGACATGTCGGCGGCTGGCCAACTTTGGCCCGTGGTCGTGGGGCGACCCAATAGTCGTTGGACATGTCGGCGGCTGGCCAACTTTGGCTCGTGGTCGTGGGGACGATCCGATAGTCGTCGGACGTGACGGTGGCTAGCCAATCTAGTCCCAGGGTCGTGGGGACGACCAAATAGTCGTCGGACCTGTCGGCGGCTGGCCAACTTTGGCCCGTGGTCGTAGGAACGATCCGATAGTCGTTGGACATGACGGTGCCGGGCCAATCAAGTCCCGGGGTCGTAGGTACGACCCTATAGTCGTCGGACATGTCGGCGATTGGCCATTATTGGCCCGGGGTCGTGGGGACGACCCTATAGTCGTCGGACATGTCGGCGGCTGGCCAACTTTAGCCCGTGGTCGTGGGGACGACCCAATAGTCGTCGGACATGTCGGCGGCTGGCCAACTTTGGCCCGTGGTCGTGGGGACGATCCGATAGTCGTTGGACATGACGGTGCCGGGGCAATCGAGTCCCGGGGTCGTAGGTACGACCCTATAGTCGTCGGACATGTCGGGGATTGGCCAACTTTAGCCCGTGGTCGTGGGGACGACCCTATAGCCGTCGGACATGTCGGCGGCTGGCCAACTTTGGCCCGTGGTCGTGGGGACGATCCGATAGTCGTTGGACAAGTCGGCGGTGGGCCAACCTAGTCCCGGGGTCGTGGGGACGACCCTATAGTCATCGGACATGTCGGCGGCTTGCCAACTTTGGCCCGGGGTCGTGGGGACGACCCTATAGTCGTCGGACATGTCGGCGGCTGGCCAACCTAGTCCGGGGTCGTAGGGACGACCCTATAGTCGTCGGACATGTCGGCGATTGGCCAACATTGGCCCGGGGTCGTGGCGACGACCCTATAGTCGTCGGACATGTCGGCGGCTGGCCAACCTAGTCCCCAGGTCGTGGGGACGACCCTATAGTCGTCGGACTTGTCGGGGGCGGGCCAATCTATTCCCGGGGTCGTTTGGACGACACTATAATCGTCGGACATGTCGGCGGCTGGCCAACTTTGGCCCGGGGTCGTGGGGACGACCTTATAGTCGTCGGACATGACGGTGGCGGGCCAATCTAGTCCCGGGGTCGTGGGGTCGACCCTATAGTCGTCGGACATGTTGGCGGCTGGCCAACTTTGGCCTGGTGTCGTGGGGACGACTGTATAGTTGTCGGACATTTCGGCGGCAGGCCAACTTTGGCCCCTGGTCATGGGGACGACCCTATAATCGTCGGACATGTCGGCAGCTGGCCACCCTATACCCGGGGTCGTGGGGACGACCCTATTGTCGTCGGACAAGTCGGCGGTGGGCCAACCTAGTCCCGGGGTCGTGGGGACGACCCTATAGTCATCGGACATGTCGGCGGCTTGCCAACTTTGGCCCGGGGTCGTGGGGACGACCCTATAGTCGTCGGACATGTCAGCTGCTGGCCAACCTAGTCCGGGGTCGTAGGGACGACCCTATAGTCGTCGGACATGTCGGCGATTGGCCAACATTGGCCCGGGGTCGTGGCGACGACCCTATAGTCGTCGGACATGTCGGCGGCTGGCCAACCTATTCCCGAGGTCGTGTGGACGACCCTATAGTCGTCGGACTTGTCGGGGGCGGGCCAATCTATTCCCGGGGTCGTGGGGACGACCCTATAATCGTCGGACATATCGGCGGCTGGCCAACTTTGGCCCGGTGTCGTGGGGACGACTCTATAGTCGTCGGAAATGTCGGCGGCTGGCCAACCTGGACCCGGGGTCGTGGGGACGACCCTATTGTCGTCGGACATGACGGTGGCGGGCCAATCTAGTCTCGCGGTCGTGGGGACGACCCTATAATCGTCGGACATGACGGTGGCGGGCCAATCTAGTCCCGGGGTCGTGGGGACGACCCTATAGTCGTCGGACATGTCGGCGGCTGGCCAACCTAGTCCGGGGTCGTAGGGACGACCCTATAGTCGTCGGACATGTCGGCGATTGGCCAACATTGGCCCGGGGTCGTGGCGACGACCCTATAGTCGTCGGACATGTCGGCGGCTGGCCAACCTAGTCCCCAGGTCGTGGGGACGACCCTATAGTCGTCGGACTTGTCGGGGGCGGGCCAATCTATTCCCGGGGTCGTTTGGACGACACTATAATCGTCGGACATGTCGGCGGCTGGCCAACTTTGGCCCGGGGTCGTGGGGACGACCTTATAGTCGTCGGACATGACGGTGGCGGGCCAATCTAGTCCCGGGGTCGTGGGGTCGACCCTATAGTCGTCGGACATGTCGGTGGCTGGCCAACTTTGACCCGGGGTCGTGGGGACGACCCTATAGTCGTCGGACAAGTCGGCGGCGAGCCAACCTAGTCCGGGGGTCGTGGGGACGACCCTATAGTCGTCGGACAAGTCGGCGGCGGGCCAATCTAGTCCCGGGGTCGTAGGGACGACCCTATAGTCGTCGGACATGTTGGCGGCTGGCCAACTTTGGCCTGGTGTCGTGGGGACGACTGTATAGTTGTCGGACATTTCGGCGGCAGGCCAACTTTGGCCCCTGGTCATGGGGACGACCCTATAATCGTCGGACATGTCGGCAGCTGGCCACCCTAGACCCGGGGTCGTGGGGACGACCCTATTGTCGTCGGACAAGTCGGCGGTGGGGCAACCTAGTCCCGGGGTCGTGGGGACGACCCTATAGTCATCGGACATGTCGGCGGCTTGCCAACTTTGGCCCGGGGTCGTGGGGACGACCCTATAGTCGTCGGACATGTCGGCGGCTGGCCAACCTAGTCCGGGGTCGTAGGGACGACCCTATAGTCGTCGGACATGTCGGCGATTGGCCAACATTGGCCCGGGGTCGTGGCGACGACCCTATAGTCGTCGGACATGTCGGCGGCTGGCCAACCTAGTCCCGAGGTCGTGGGGACGACCCTATAGTCGTCGGACTTGTCGGGGGCGGGCCAATCTATTCCCGGGGTCGTGGGGACGACCCTATAATCGTCGGACATATCGGCGGCTGGCCAACTTTGGCCCGGTGTCGTGGGGACGACCCTATAGTCGTCGGACTTGTCGGGGGCGGGCCAATCTATTCCCGGGGTCGTTTGGACGACACTATAATCGTCGGACATGTCGGCGGCTGGCCAACTTTGGCCCGGGGTCGTGGGGACGACCTTATAGTCGTCGGACATGATGGTGGCGGGCCAATCTAGTCCCGGGGTCGTGGGGTCGACCCTATAGTCGTCGGACATGTCGGTGGCTGGCCAACTTTGACCCGGGGTCGTGGGGACGACCCTATAGTCGTCGGACAAGTCGGCGGCTGGCAAACTTTGGCCCGTGGTCGTGGGGACGACCCTTTAGTCGTCGGATATGTCGGCGGCTGGCCAAAGTTGGCCCGTGGTCGTGGGGACAACCCTATAATCGTCGGACATGGCGGTGGCGGGCCAATCTAGTCCCGGGATCGTGGGGACGACCCTATTGTCGTCGGACATGGCGGTGGCGGCGCAATCTAGTCCCGGGGTCGTGGGGACGACCCTATAGTCGTCGGACAAGTCGGCGGCTGCCCAATCTAGTCCCGGGATCGTAGGGACGACCCTATAGTCGTCGGACAAGTCGGCGGCTGACCAACTTTGGCCCGGGGTCGTGGGGACGATCCTACAGTCGTCGGACATGTCGGCGGCTGGCCAACTTTGGCCGGTGGTCGTGGGGACGACCCTGAAGTCGTCGGACATGACGGTGGCGGGCCAATCTAGTCCCGGGGTCGTGGGGACGACCGTATAGTCGTCGGACTTGACTGTGGCGGGCCAATCTAGTCCCGGGGTCGTGGGTACGACCGTATAGTCGTCGGACAAGTCGGCGGCTGGCCAACTTTGGCCCGGGGCCGTGGGAACGACCCTATAGTCGTCGGACATGACGGTGGCGGGCCAATATAGTGCTGGGGTCGTGGGGACGACCCTATAGTCGTCGGACAAGTCGGCGGCGAGCCAACCTAGTCCGGGGGTCGTGGGGACGACCTTATAGTCGTCGGACATGACGGTGGCGGGCCAATCTAGTCCCGGGGTCCATGGGACGACCCTATAGTCGTCGGACATGACGGTGGCGGACCAATATAGTGCTGGGGTCGTGGGGACGACCCTATAGTCGTCGGACAAGTCGGCGGCGAGCCAACCTAGTCCGGGGGTCGTGGGGACGACCTTATAGTCGTCGGACATGACGGTGGCGGGCCAATCTAGTCCCGGGGTCCATGGGACGACCCTATAGTCGTCGGACATGTCGGCGGCTGGCCAACTTTGGCCCGTGGTCGTGGGGACGACCCTATAGTCGTCGGACAAGTCGGCGGCGAGCCAACCTAGTCCGGGGGTCGTGGGGACGACCCTATAGTCGTCGGACAAGTCGGCGGCGGGCCAATCTAGTCCCGGGGTCGTAGGGACGACCCTATAGTCGTCGGACATGTTGGCGGCTGGCCAACTTTGGCCTGGTGTCGTGGGGACGACTGTATAGTTGTCGGACATTTCGGCGGCAGGCCAACTTTGGCCCCTGGTCATGGGGACGACCCTATAATCGTCGGACATGTCGGCAGCTGGCCACCCTAGACCCGGGGTCGTGGGGACGACCCTATTGTCGTCGGACAAGTCGGCGGTGGGCCAACCTAGTCCCGGGGTCGTGGGGACGACCCTATAGTCATCGGACATGTCGGCGGCTTGCCAACTTTGGCCCGGGGTCGTGGGGACGACCCTATAGTCGTCGGACATGTCGGCGGCTGGCCAACCTAGTCCGGGGTCGTAGGGACGACCCTATAGTCGTCGGACATGTCGGCGATTGGCCAACATTGGCCCGGGGTCGTGGCGACGACCCTATAGTCGTCGGACATGTCGGCGGCTGGCCAGCCTAGTCCCGAGGTCGTGGGGACGACCCTATAGTCGTCGGACTTGTCGGGGGCGGGCCAATCTATTCCCGGGGTCGTGGGGACGACCCTATAATCGTCGGACATATCGGCGGCTGGCCAACTTTGGCCCGGTGTCGTGGGGACGACTCTATAGTCGTCGGAAATGTCGGCGGCTGGCCAACCTGGACCCGGGGTCGTGGGGACGACCCTATTGTCGTCGGACATGACGGTGGCGGGCCAATCTAGTCTCGCGGTCGTGGGGACGACCCTATAATCGTCGGACATGACGGTGGCGGGCCAATCTAGTCCCGGGGTCGTGGGGACGACCCTATAGTCGTCGGACATGTCGGCGGCTGGCCAACTTTGGCCCGGTGTCGTGGGGACGACCCTATAGTCGTCGGACATTTCGGCGGCATGCCAACTTTGGCCCGTGGTCGTGGGGACGACCCTATAGTTGTTGGACATGACGGTGGCGGGCTAATCTAGTCCCTGGGTCGTAGGGACGACCCTATAGTCGTTGGACATGTCGGCGATTGGCCAACATTGGCCCGGGGTCGTGGGGACGACCCTATAGTCGTCGGACATGTCGGCGGCTGGCCAACTTTGGCGCGTGGTCGTGGGGACGATCCGATTGTCGTCGGACATGTCGGCGGCTGGCCAACTTTGGCCCGTGGTCGTGGGGACGATCCAATAGTCGTCGGACATGCCGGCGGCTGGTCATCTTTGGCGCGTGGTCGTGGGGACGATCCGATTGTCGTCGGACATGTCGGCGGCTGGCCAACCTAGACCCGGGGTCGTGGGGACGACCCTATTGTCGTCGGACATGGCGGTGGCGGGCCAATCTAGTCCCGTGGTCGTGGGGACGACACTATAGTCTTCGGACATGACGGTAGCGGGCCAATCTAGACCCGAGGTCCTGGGAACGACCCTATAGTAGTCGGACATGTCGGCGGCTGTCCAACTTTGGCCCGGTGTCGTGGGGACGACTCTATAGTCGTCGGATATGTCGGCGGCTGGCCAACCTAGACCCGGGGTCGTGGGGACGACCCTATAGTCGTCGGATATGTCGGCGGCTTGCCAACTTTGGCCCGGGGTCGTGGGGACGATCCAATAGTCGTCGGACATGACGGTGGCGGGCCAATCTAGTCCCGGGGTCGTGGGTGCGACCCTATAGTCGTCGGACAAGACGGCGGCTGGACATCCTTGGCTCGCGGTCGTGGGGACGACCCTATAGTCGTCGGACATTTCGGCGGCTGGTCAACCTAGTCCCGGGGTCGTGGGGACGACCCTATAGTCGTTGGACATGACGGTGGCGGGCCAATCTAATCCCGGGGTCGTGGGTACGAACCTATAGTCGTCGGACAAGTCGGCGGCGGGCCAACCTTGTCCCGGGGTCGTGGGGACGACCCTATAGTCGTCGGACTTGACGGTGGCGGGCCAATCTAGTCCCGGGGTTGTGGGGACGACCCTATACTTGTCGGATATGTCGGCGGCTTGCCAAATTTGCCCGGGGTCGTGGGGACGACCCTATAGTCGTCGGACTTGACGGTGGCGGGCCAATCTAGTCCCGGGGTCGTGGGGACGACCCAATAGTCGTTGGACATTACGGAGGCTGGCCAACTTCGGCCCGGGGTCGTGGGGACGACCCTATAGTCGTCGGACATGTTGGCGGCTTGTCATCCTAGTCCCGGGGTCGTGGGGACGACCCTATAGTCGTTGGACATGACGGTGGCGGGCCAATATAGTCCCGGGGTCGTGGGTACGAACCTATAGTCGTCGGACAAGTTGGCGGCGGGCCAACCTTGTCCCGGGGTCGTGGGGACGACCGTGTAGTCGTCGGACATGACAGTGGCGGGCCAATCTAGTCCCGGGGTCGTGGGGACGACCCTATAGTCGTCGGACAAGACGGCGGCTGGACATCCTTGGCTCGCGGTCGTGGAGACGACCCTATAGTCGTCGGACATTTCGGCGGCTGGTCAACCTAGTCCCGGGGTCGTGGGGACGACCCTATAGTCGTTGGACATGACGGTGGCGGGCCAATCTAGTCCCGGGGTCGTGGGTACGAACCTATAGTCGTCGGACAAGTCGGCGGGGGGCCAACCTTGTCCCGGGGTCGTGGGGACGACCGTATAGTCGTCGGACATGACGGTGGCGGGCCAATCTAGTCCCGGGGTGGTGGGGACGACCCTATAGTCGTCGGACAAGACGGCGGCTGGACATCTTTGGCCCGCGGTCGTGGGGACGACCCTATAGTCGTCGGACATGTCGGCGGCTGGCTAACTTTGGCCCGCGGTCGTGGGGACGACCCAATAGTCGTTGGACATGTCGGCGGCTGGCCATCTTTGGGCCGTGGTCGTGGAGACGATCCTATAGTCGTCGGACTTGAAGGTGGCGGGCCAATCTAGTCCCGGGGTCGTGGGGACGACCCAATAGTCGTTGGACATTACGGCGGCTGGGCAACTTTTGCCCATGGTCGTGGGGCCGACCCTATAGTCGTTGGACATGACGGTGGCGGGCCAATCTAGTCCCGGGGTCGTAGGGACGACCCTATAGTCGTCGGACATGTCGGCGATTGGCCAACATTGGCCCGGGGTCGTGGGGACGACCCTATAGTCGACGGACATGTCGGCGGCTGGCCAACTTTGGCCCGTGGTCGTGGAGACGATCCTATAGTCGTCGGACTTGACGGTGGCGGGCCAATCTAGTCGCGGGGTTGTGGGGACGACCCTATAGTCGTCGGACATTTCGGCGGCTTGCCAACTTTGGCCCGGGGTCGTGGGGACGACCCTATAGTTGTCGGACATGACGGCGGCTGGCCGACCTAGTCCCGAGGTCGTGGGGACGACCGTATAGTCGTCGGATATGTTGGCGGCTTGTCAACCTAGTCCCGGGGTCGTGGGGACGACCCTATAGTCGTTGGACATGACGGTGGCCGGCCAATCTAGTGCCGGGGTCGTAGGGACGACCCTATAGTCGTCGGACATGTTGGCGATTGGCCAACATTGGCCCGGGGTCGTCGGGACGACCCTATAGTCGTCGGACATGTTGGCGGCTTGTCAGCCTAGTCCCGGGGTCGTGGGGGCGACCGTATAGTCGTCGGATATGTTGGCGGCTTGTCAACCTAGTCCCGGGGTCGTGGGGACGACCCTATAGTTGTTGAACATGACGGTGGCGGGCCAATCTAGTCCCGGGGTCGTAGGGACGACCCTATAGTCGTCGGACAAGTCGGCGGCGGGCCAACCTTGTCCCGGGGTCATGGGGACGACCGTATAGTCGTCGGACATGACGGTGGCGGGCCAATCTAGTCCCGGGGTCGTGGGGACGACACTATACTTGTCGGATATGTCGGCGGCTTGCCAAATTTGCCCGGGGTCGTGGGGACGACCCTATAGTCGTCGGACTTGACGGTGGCGGGCCAATCTAGTCCCGGGGTCGTGGGGACGACCCAATAGTCGTTGGACATTACGGAGGCTGGCCAACTTTGGCCCGGGGTCGTGGGGACGACCCTATAGTCGTCGGACATGTCTGCGGCTGGCTAACTTTGGCCCGTGGTCGTGGGGACGACCCAATAGTCGTTGGACATATCGGCAGCTGGCCAACTTTGGGCCGTGGTCGTGGAGACGATCCTATAGTCGTCGGACTGGACGGTGGCGGGCCAATCTAGTCCCGGGGTCGTGGGGACGACCCTATTGTCGTCGGACATGACGGTGGCGGACCAATCTAGTCCCGGGGTCGTGGGGACGACCCAATAGTCGTCGGACATGTCGGCGGCTTGCCAAATTTGCCCGGGGCCGTGGGGACGACCCTATAGTCGTCGGACATGACGGTGGCGGACCAATCTAGTCCCGGGGTCGTGGGGACGACCCAATAGTCGTCGGACATGTCGGCGGCTTACCAAATTTGCCCGGGGTCGTGGGGACGACCCTATAGTCGTCGGACTTGACGCTGGCGGGCCAATCTAGTCCCGGGGTCGTGGGGACGACCCAATAGTCGTTGGACATTGCGGCGGCTGGCCAACTTTGGCCCATGGTCGTGGGGACGACCCTATAATCGTTGGACATGACGGTGGCCGGCCAATCTAGTCTAGGGGTCGTAGGGACGACCCTATAGTCGTCGGACATGTCGGCGATTGGCCATCATTGGCCCGGGGTCGTGGGGACGACCCTACAGTCGTCGGACATTTCGGCGGCTTGCCAACTTTGGCCCGGGGTCGTGGGGACGACCCTATAGTCGTCGGACATGACGGTGGCGGACCAATCTAGTCCCGGGGTCGTGGGGACGACCCTACAGTCGTCGGACATGTCGGCGGCTTGCCAAATTTGCCCGGGGTCGTGGGGACGACCCTATAGTCGTCGGACTTGACGGTGGCGGGCCAATCTAGTCCCGGGGTCGTGGGGACGACCCAATAGTCGTTGGACATTACGGCGGCTGGCCAACTTTGGCCCATGGTCGTGGGGACGACCCTATAGTCGTTGAACATGACGGTGGCGGGCCAATCTAGTCCCGGGGTCGTAGGGACGACCCTATAGTCGTCGGACAAGTCGGCGGCGGGCCAACCTTGTCCCGGGGTCATGGGGACGACCGTATAGTCGTCGGACATGACGGTGGCGGGCCAATCTAGTCCCGGGGTCGTGGGGACGACCCTATAGTCGTCGGACATGTCGGCGGCGGGCCAACCTTGTCCCGGGGTCATGGGGACGACCGTATAGTCGTCGGACATGACGGTGGCGGGCCAATCTAGTCCCGGGGTCGTGGGGACGACCCTATACTTGTCGGATATGTCGGCGGCTTGCCAAATTTGCCCGGGGCCGTGGGGACGACCCTATAGTCGTCGGACTTGACGGTGGCGGGCCAATCTAGTCCCGGGGTCGTGGGGACGACCCAATAGTCGTTGGACATTACGGAGGCTGGCCAACTTTGGCCCGGGGTCGTGGGGACGACCCTATAGTCGTCGGACATGTCTGCGGCTGGCTAACTTTGGCCCGTGGTCGTGGGGACGACCCAATAGTCGTTGGACATTACGGCGGCTGGGCAACTTTTGCCCATGGTCGTGGGGACGACCCTATAGTCGTTGGACATGACGGTGGCGGGCCAATCTAGTCCCGGGGTCGTAGGGACGACCCTATAGTCGTCGGACATGTCGGCGATTGGCCAACATTGGTCCGGGGTCGTGGGGACGACCCTATAGTCGACGGACATGTCGGCGGCTGGCCAACTTTGGCCCGTGGTCGTGGAGACGATCCTATAGTCGTCGGACTTGACGGTGGCGGGCCAATCTAGTCGCGGGGTTGTGGGGACGACCCTATAGTCGTCGGACATTTCGGCGGCTTGCCAACTTTGGCCCGGGGTCGTGGGGACGACCCTATAGTTGTCGGACATGACGGCGGCTGGCCGACCTAGTCCCGAGGTCGTGGGGACGACCGTATAGTCGTCGGATATGTTGGCGGCTTGTCAACCTAGTCCCGGGGTCGTGGGGACGACCCTATAGTGGTTGGACATGACGGTGGCCGGCCAATCTAGTGCCGGGGTCGTAGGGACGACCCTATAGTCGTCGGACATGTTGGCGATTGGCCAACATTGGCCCGGGGTCGTCGGGACGACCCTATAGTCGTCGGACATGTTGGCGGCTTGTCAGCCTAGTCCCGGGGTCGTGGGGGCGACCGTATAGTCGTCGGATATGTTGGCGGCTTGTCAACCTAGTCCCGGGGTCGTGGGGACGACCCTATAGTTGTTGAACATGACGGTGGCGGGCCAATCTAGTCCCGGGGTCGTAGGGACGACCCTATAGTCGTCGGACAAGTTGGCGGCGGGCCAACCTTGTCCCGGGGTCATGGGGACGACCGTATAGTCGTCGGACATGACGGTGGCGGGCCAATCTAGTCCCGGGGTCGTGGGGACGACCCTATACTTGTCGGATATGTCGGCGGCTTGCCAAATTTGCCCGGGGTCGTGGGGACGACCCTATAGTCGTCGGACTTGACGGTGGCGGGCCAATCTAGTCCCGGGGTCGTGGGGACGACCCAATAGTCGTTGGACATTACGGAGGCTGGCCAACTTTGGCCCGGGGTCGTGGGGACGACCCTATAGTCGTCGGACATGTCTGCGGCTGGCTAACTTTGGCCCGTGGTCGTGGGGACGACCCAATAGTCGTTGAACATATCGGCAGCTGGCCAACTTTGGGCCGTGGTCGTGGAGACGATCCTATAGTCGTCGGACTGGACGGTGGCGGGCCAATCTAGTCCCGGGGTCGTGGGGACGACCCTATTGTCGTCGGACATGACGGTGGCGGACCAATCTAGTCCCGGGGTCGTGGGGACGACCCAATAGTCGTCGGACATGTCGGCGGCTTGCCAAATTTGCCCGGGGCCGTGGGGACGACCCTATAGTCGTCGGACATGACGGTGGCGGACCAATCTAGTCCCGGGGTCGTGGGGACGACCCAATAGTCGTCGGACATGTCGGCGGCTTACCAAATTTGCCCGGGGTCGTGGGGACGACCCTATAGTCGTCGGACTTGACGCTGGCGGGCCAATCTAGTCCCGGGGTCGTGGGGACGACCCAATAGTCGTTGCACATTACGGCGGCTGGCCAACTTTGGCCCATGGTCGTGGGGACGACCCTATAATCGTTGGACATGACGGTGGCCGGCCAATCTAGTCTAGGGGTCGTAGGGACGACCCTATAGTCGTCGGACCTGTCGGCGATTGGCCATCATTGGCCCGGGGTCGTGGGGACGAACCTACAGTCGTCGGACATTTCGGCGGCTTGCCAACTTTGGCCCGGGGTCGTGGGGACGACCCTATCGTCGTCGGACATGACGGTGGCGGACCAATCTAGTCCCGGGGTCGTGGGGACGACCCTACAGTCGTCGGACATGTCGGCGGCTTGCCAAATTTGCCCGGGGTCGTGGGGACGACCCTATAGTCGTCGGACTTGACGGTGGCGGGCCAATCTAGTCCCGGGGTCGTGGGGACGACCCAATAGTCGTTGGACATTACGGCGGCTGGCCAACTTGGGCCCATGGTCGTGGGGACGACCCTATTGTCGTTGAACATGACGGTGGCGGGCCAATCTAGTCCCGGGGTCGTAGGGACGACCCTATAGTCGTCGGACAAGTCGGCGGCGGGCCAACCTTGTCCCGGGGTCATGGGGACGACCGTATAGTCGTCGGACATGACGGTGGCGGGCCAATCTAGTCCCGGGGTCGTGGGGACGACCCTATAGTCGTCGGACATGTCGGCGGCGGGCCAACCTTGTCCCGGGGTCATGGGGACGACCGTATAGTCGTCGGACATGACGGTGGCGGGCCAATCTAGTCCCGGGGTCGTGGGGACGACCCTATACTTGTCGGATATGTCGGCGGCTTGCCAAATTTGCCCGGGGTCGTGGGGACGACCCTATAGTCGTCGGACTTGACGGTGGCGGGCCAATCTAGTCCCGGGGTCGTGGGGACGACCCAATAGTCGTTGGACATTACGGAGGCTGGCCAACTTTGGCCCGGGGTCGTGGGGACGACCCTATAGTCGTCGGACATGTCTGCGGCTGGCTAACTTTGGCCCGTGGTCGTGGGGACGACCCAATAGTCGTTGGACATATCGGCAGCTGGCCAACTTTGGGCCGTGGTCGTGGAGACGATCCTATAGTCGTCGGACTGGACGGTGGCGGGCCAATCTAGTCCCGGGGTCGTGGGGACGACCCAATAGTCGTTGGACATGTCGGCGGCTGGCCATCTTTGGGCCGTGGTCGTGGAGACGATCCTATAGTCGTCGGACTTGACGGTGGCGGGCCAATCTAGTCCCGGGGTCGTGGGGACGACCCAATAGTCGTTGGACATTACGGCGGCTGGGCAACTTTTGCCCATGGTCGTGGGGACGACCCTATAGTCGTTGGACATGACGGTGGCGGGCCAATCTAGTCCCGGGGTCGTAGGGACGACCCTATAGTCGTCGGACATGTCGGCGATTGGCCAACATTGGCCCGGGGTCGTGGGGACGACCCTATAGTCGACGGACATGTCGGCGGCTGGCCAACTTTGGCCCGTGGTCGTGGAGACGATCCTATAGTCGTCGGACTTGACGGTGGCGGGCCAATCTAGTCGCGGGGTTGTGGGGACGACCCTATAGTCGTCGGACATTTCGGCGGCTTGCCAACTTTGGCCCGGGGTCGTGGGGACGACCCTATAGTTGTCGGACATGACGGCGGCTGGCCGACCTAGTCCCGAGGTCGTGGGGACGACCGTATAGTCGTCGGTTATGTTGGCGGCTTGTCAACCTAGTCCCGGGGTCGTGGGGACGACCCTATAGTCGTTGGACATGACGGTGGCCGGCCAATCTAGTGCCGGGGTCGTAGGGACGACCCTATAGTCGTCGGACATGTTGGCGATTGGCCAACATTGGCCCGGGGTCGTCGGGACGACCCTATAGTCGTCGGACATGTTGGCGGCTTGTCAGCCTAGTCCCGGGGTCGTGGGGGCGACCGTATAGTCGTCGGATATGTTGGCGGCTTGTCAACCTAGTCCCGGGGTCGTGGGGACGACCCTATAGTTGTTGAACATGACGGTGGCGGGCCAATCTAGTCCCGGGGTCGTAGGGACGACCCTATAGTCGTCGGACAAGTCGGCGGCGGGCCAACCTTGTCCCGGGGTCATGGGGACGACCGTATAGTCGTCGGACATGACGGTGGCGGGCCAATCTAGTCCCGGGGTCGTGGGGACGACCCTATACTTGTCGGATATGTCGGCGGCTTGCCAAATTTGCCCGGGGTCGTGGGGACGACCCTATAGTCGTCGGACTTGACGGTGGCGGGCCAATCTAGTCCCGGGGTCGTGGGGACGACCCAATAGTCGTTGGACATTACGGCGGCTGGCCAACTTTGGCCCATGGTCGTGGGGACGACCCTATAATCGTTGGACATGACGGTGGCCGGCCAATCTAGTCTAGGGGTCGTAGGGACGACCCTATAGTCGTCGGACATGTCGGCGATTGGCCAACATTGGCCCGGGGTCGTGGGGACGACCCTACAGTCGTCGGACATTTCGGCGGCTTGCCAACTTTGGCCCGGGGTCGTGGGGACGACCCTATAGTCGTCGGACATGACGGTGGCGGACCAATCTAGTCCCGGGGTCGTGGGGACGACCCTACAGTCGTCGGACATGTCGGCGGCTTGCCAAATTTGCCCGGGGTCGTGGGGACGACCCTATAGTCGTCGGACTTGACGGTGGCGGGCCAATCTAGTCCCGGGGTCGTGGGGACGACCCAATAGTCGTTGGACATTACGGCGGCTGGCCAACTTTGGCCCATGGTCGTGGGGACGACCCTATAGTCGTTGAACATGACGGTGGCGGGCCAATCTAGTCCCGGGGTCGTAGGGACGACCCTATAGTCGTCGGACAAGTCGG
>CAWVQO010000196.1:5000-7500 GCA_963932275.1 Andrena praecox
TGCTCTGGGAGCAACGAAACAGGCAACCGCTCGGGCCGTAGACCGACACGCAACGGGTCGCGACGTTCTACTAGGGGAGAAGTGCACGACTACGTGGCCGGAACATTCGCCGCCGGTGGTGTACCCTCGGTAATGGTACCACGAAGGTCCACACCCGGAGTATCGCGCACCGACGGGAGCCAGCCTCGTCGACGATGAATCTCCCCATTCGATCTTTTGGGTTTCTCAGGTTTACCCCTGAACGGTTTCACGTACTCTTGAACTCTCTCTTCAAAGTTCTTTTCAACTTTCCCTCACGGTACTTGTTCGCTATCGGTCTCGTGGTTGTATTTAGCCTTAGATGGAGTTTACCACCCACTTAGGGTTGCACTCTCAAGCAACCCGACTCTATGGAGAGATCCTCCCGAAACGCGTACCGGTCGCTACGGGCCTGGCACCCTCTGCGGGTAAGTGGCCCCATTCAAGATGGACTTGGACGCGGTGCGACGTCACGGGATAAACGGATCCTCCTGAACACTACAATTCCCTGCGGCGGAACCGCGGGATTCAGTGCTGGGCTAATTCCTGTTCGCTCGCCGCTACTAAGGAAATCCTTGTTAGTTTCTTTTCCTCCGCTTAGTAATATGCTTAAATTCAGCGGGTAATCTCGCCTACTCTGAGGTCGTCGTCAATCGTTTTATTATATATTTGTGCCACCAGAGAAAAATAGGCTGAGAGAGACCGTGAAATGAAGAGAAGATATTTTGGAGAAGCGCGCGCGCGCGCTGCCTCCGGAATTATAAAATCGTGCTCCCTCTTTTGGATATTATTGTACCTCGAACGGGTCTCCCGGCGGGAGTACGGGGTGTGCGCGTAGTGGCGGTATCATCCCCGTACACATCCCGGCTCGTAGCCCGACGACGACGGATCGATGTGGATCGATCTCGTTGTATTATATATCCAGAGGTGCCATCGCACGATTCCAGAGGAAAGGTGTCTTTTCGTCGCGCACCGTCGATTCGATCCGCGAGACACTCGCGGAACGAGCACCGGTTTTTACTTTAACGTCCGTCCGCTATATTAGCTTTGAGATTCCGCTGTCCCTCACGCCTCGAGCAGTGTGACTCGAGCAGAGGGAACCGCCGAAAAATAAGCTTTTCCGTGGACTGGACGACCGGTGAGACGCGCGGTGGTCTCGTACACGATCGACCAACAACGCGACAAAGACAATGCGGCGCGCGATCGGGGAGACTCGTTCTTCCATTCTACGAATGAAGAGTCTCTCCCTCTCTTGCGCATTTCGCGCGGCATCAGCGCCTCTCGGTTCGTCGAAAGTTCCAGAAATCGCTCAGCCGCGCCAAGGAGGATTCCGGGGGTACAGAAACGTTAAGAAAAGCGACGAGTGTGGAGCAATCTCTCTTCATCGGATGTTTGGCGCAAACACTCTTTTGTGTGTCGACGGAACGTGGCCATAGGGAGAAAATGAATAGGGCTAGGCGAGGACACGCGCAACTACGGGGAAATACATCGACCCGATATCCTGTTGACGCGTGGTTTATTTATCATCCCGCACAGCGCCTCTATTTTCTCATTGTACACCCTTGGATCTTCACGGCGTCCCGAAGAACGAGTGTGTGTTGCGCCCTCGGTGTTATATAGATTGACTGACAACACTTCTCTCACTTGTCAACGACGACCCTCCTCTTTATAAAATCCCTGGGGCCGCGTGAACCCGACGATATAGATCGATCGGCGCACGATATGCCGCGCACTGCTCTTTCCTCTCTTCTCTATCATCTCTCGCTGCTGCTCTCCCCTTTTCTCTTTGGTCTCTTTCTCAGGACAAATTTTTCATTTCAGGCGACGTCGGGAGCACGGTAAAAGATCTCGCGCGGAACGTGAAGGCAAATCTACACACACCCCGGTGCGAGCGGAGAGGCTGCTCTGTGTGTGATGATCCAGGGAGCGGTGCCAAGCACACGGGCGGTCGTTGTAAAACAACGACGCACGACGCCGTGAAAGCACGCACGCGAGTCCGCACGATCATTCTCATCACATTCGCCTCTCTCTGCTTCTCGCACGGGAGAGAGAGAGTACACGCTTCACGCGATTCTCACGCGAGCCGTGGCAAACACCGACGAACGGCCCAACTTTCGCTCGTACGTCGCGTATCTCGCGTGTACCATCGACCCGACTCCGAAACGCGTTACATCGTCGGAAACGCGAGACGGCGAGGATGATATTATATACGGAGAACCGACGCAAGCAGTCTTTTGTATGCGATAACGACCCTCAGCCAGGCGTGGTCCAGGAATTGTATCCGTGGACCGCAATGTGCGTTCGAAATGTCGATGTTCATGTGTCCTGCAGTTCACACGTTGACGCGCAATTAGCTGCGTTCTTCATCGACCCACGAGCCAAGTGATCCACCGTTCAGGGTAATCGTGTTATTAAATATGTTCGTTATATCTTTGTTCTCGGTTCGGATGAAGCCGAGGCCCGTGGCGCCTCCAACCAGCGC
>CAWVQO010000196.1:17500-20000 GCA_963932275.1 Andrena praecox
TCGCGCACCGACGGGAGCCAGCCTCGTCGACGATGAATCTCCCCATTCGATCTTTTGGGTTTCTCAGGTTTACCCCTGAACGGTTTCACGTACTCTTGAACTCTCTCTTCAAAGTTCTTTTCAACTTTCCCTCACGGTACTTGTTCGCTATCGGTCTCGTGGTTGTATTTAGCCTTAGATGGAGTTTACCACCCACTTAGGGTTGCACTCTCAAGCAACCCGACTCTATGGAGAGATCCTCCCGAAACGCGTACCGGTCGCTACGGGCCTGGCACCCTCTGCGGGTAAGTGGCCCCATTCAAGATGGACTTGGACGCGGTGCGACGTCACGGGATAAACGGATCCTCCTGAACACTACAATTCCCTGCGGCGGAACCGCGGGATTCAGTGCTGGGCTAATTCCTGTTCGCTCGCCGCTACTAAGGAAATCCTTGTTAGTTTCTTTTCCTCCGCTTAGTAATATGCTTAAATTCAGCGGGTAATCTCGCCTACTCTGAGGTCGTCGTCAATCGTTTTATTATATATTTGTGCCACCAGAGAAAAATAGGCTGAGAGAGACCGTGAAATGAAGAGAAGATATTTTGGAGAAGCGCGCGCGCGCGCTGCCTCCGGAATTATAAAATCGTGCTCCCTCTTTTGGATATTATTGTACCTCGAACGGGTCTCCCGGCGGGAGTACGGGGTGTGCGCGTAGTGGCGGTATCATCCCCGTACACATCCCGGCTCGTAGCCCGACGACGACGGATCGATGTGGATCGATCTCGTTGTATTATATATCCAGAGGTGCCATCGCACGATTCCAGAGGAAAGGTGTCTTTTCGTCGCGCACCGTCGATTCGATCCGCGAGACACTCGCGGAACGAGCACCGGTTTTTACTTTAACGTCCGTCCGCTATATTAGCTTTGAGATTCCGCTGTCCCTCACGCCTCGAGCAGTGTGACTCGAGCAGAGGGAACCGCCGAAAAATAAGCTTTTCCGTGGACTGGACGACCGGTGAGACGCGCGGTGGTCTCGTACACGATCGACCAACAACGCGACAAAGACAATGCGGCGCGCGATCGGGGAGACTCGTTCTTCCATTCTACGAATGAAGAGTCTCTCCCTCTCTTGCGCATTTCGCGCGGCATCAGCGCCTCTCGGTTCGTCGAAAGTTCCAGAAATCGCTCAGCCGCGCCAAGGAGGATTCCGGGGGTACAGAAACGTTAAGAAAAGCGACGAGTGTGGAGCAATCTCTCTTCATCGGATGTTTGGCGCAAACACTCTTTTGTGTGTCGACGGAACGTGGCCATAGGGAGAAAATGAATAGGGCTAGGCGAGGACACGCGCAACTACGGGGAAATACATCGACCCGATATCCTGTTGACGCGTGGTTTATTTATCATCCCGCACAGCGCCTCTATTTTCTCATTGTACACCCTTGGATCTTCACGGCGTCCCGAAGAACGAGTGTGTGTTGCGCCCTCGGTGTTATATAGATTGACTGACAACACTTCTCTCACTTGTCAACGACGACCCTCCTCTTTATAAAATCCCTGGGGCCGCGTGAACCCGACGATATAGATCGATCGGCGCACGATATGCCGCGCACTGCTCTTTCCTCTCTTCTCTATCATCTCTCGCTGCTGCTCTCCCCTTTTCTCTTTGGTCTCTTTCTCAGGACAAATTTTTCATTTCAGGCGACGTCGGGAGCACGGTAAAAGATCTCGCGCGGAACGTGAAGGCAAATCTACACACACCCCGGTGCGAGCGGAGAGGCTGCTCTGTGTGTGATGATCCAGGGAGCGGTGCCAAGCACACGGGCGGTCGTTGTAAAACAACGACGCACGACGCCGTGAAAGCACGCACGCGAGTCCGCACGATCATTCTCATCACATTCGCCTCTCTCTGCTTCTCGCACGGGAGAGAGAGAGTACACGCTTCACGCGATTCTCACGCGAGCCGTGGCAAACACCGACGAACGGCCCAACTTTCGCTCGTACGTCGCGTATCTCGCGTGTACCATCGACCCGACTCCGAAACGCGTTACATCGTCGGAAACGCGAGACGGCGAGGATGATATTATATACGGAGAACCGACGCAAGCAGTCTTTTGTATGCGATAACGACCCTCAGCCAGGCGTGGTCCAGGAATTGTATCCGTGGACCGCAATGTGCGTTCGAAATGTCGATGTTCATGTGTCCTGCAGTTCACACGTTGACGCGCAATTAGCTGCGTTCTTCATCGACCCACGAGCCAAGTGATCCACCGTTCAGGGTAATCGTGTTATTAAATATGTTCGTTATATCTTTGTTCTCGGTTCGGATGAAGCCGAGGCCCGTGGCGCCTCCAACCAGCGCGCGAAGGAGGTCCGGGCGTCGCCAGCGTTGACGACACTGTGTGAGATTTGTGTCCAGGACGGGAACCGTCGAAGCGTAACGCGGAAACACCGCGCGACACGTCCGACGGCCGAGCGTACAAATTCATTTAAAAACCTTCGAGATACACGGATTACGAGAACC
>CAWVQO010000197.1:7500-12500 GCA_963932275.1 Andrena praecox
TATCATCCCGCACAGCGCCTCTATTTTCTCATTGTACACCCTTGGATCTTCACGGCGTCCCGAAGAACGAGTGTGTGTTGTGCCCTCGGTGTTATATAGATTGACTGACAACACTTCTCTCACTTGTCAACGACGACCCTCCTCTTTATAAAATCCCTGGGGCCGCGTGAACCCGACGATATAGATCGATCGGCGCACGATATGCCGCGCACTGCTCTTTCCTCTCTTCTCTATCATCTCTCGCTGCTGCTCTCCCCTTTTCTCTTTGGTCTCTTTCTCAGGACAAATTTTTCATTTCAGGCGACGTCGGGAGCACGGTAAAAGATCTCGCGCGGAACGTGAAGGCAAATCTACACACACCCCGGTGCGAGCGGAGAGGCTGCTCTGTGTGTGATGATCCAGGGAGCGGTGCCAAGCACACGGGCGGTCGTTGTAAAACAACGACGCACGACGCCGTGAAAGCACGCACGCGAGTCCGCACGATCATTCTCATCACATTCGCCTCTCTCTGCTTCTCGCACGGGAGAGAGAGAGTACACGCTTCACGCGATTCTCACGCGAGCCGTGGCAAACACCGACGAACGGCCCAACTTTCGCTCGTACGTCGCGTATCTCGCGTGTACCATCGACCCGACTCCGAAACGCGTTACATCGTCGGAAACGCGAGACGGCGAGGATGATATTATATACGGAGAACCGACGCAAGCAGTCTTTTGTATGCGATAACGACCCTCAGCCAGGCGTGGTCCAGGAATTGTATCCGTGGACCGCAATGTGCGTTCGAAATGTCGATGTTCATGTGTCCTGCAGTTCACACGTTGACGCGCAATTAGCTGCGTTCTTCATCGACCCACGAGCCAAGTGATCCACCGTTCAGGGTAATCGTGTTATTAAATATGTTCGTTATATCTTTGTTCTCGGTTCGGATGAAGCCGAGGCCCGTGGCGCCTCCAACCAGCGCGCGAAGGAGGTCCGGGCGTCGCCAGCGTTGACGACACTGTGTGAGATTTGTGTCCAGGACGGGAACCGTCGAAGCGTAACGCGGAAACACCGCGCGACACGTCCGACGGCCGAGCGTACAAATTCATTTAAAAACCTTCGAGATACACGGATTACGAGAACCGTAAAATCGCGTACTCTGCGGGCGGGCCACCGCACGCGTCAGCGTCCTCCCCACACGCTCCCCCGAGAGCGGACGCACGGCCGGGGCTTCGATCGGTCCAATCGGACTTTCGCTATCGAAGCTTCACAGCCGGTCCTTTTTTGGCTATCGGGGCGCGATTAAGCGAGCGGTACCGGGGACGCACGTCCACGCGATGGATGTGCGAGCCGCCCTAGGTTACCCGCCGGGTCCTCTCCGAGGAGAGGGTCCGTCGTGTCACAGGACTTCTTTTCGGAGAGCGCGACCAAAACTGAGGAAGCGGGATGCGAGTGGAAGAAGCGTCGTGTCGAGAGAGAGAGATCGCGAAACGTCGCGAAGCACAGGAGGCTTCGACGGCGGCTCGTTCCTCTGCCCTCTCCTCTCTCGCGCGCTTTACTTAACCCCACTCGGGGCGCTTGCGGTGTGTTTTCATCCCTGTCTTGGGTCGCGAGTGACTCTCCTTTCTCGATACGAGCGTACACGCTCGCGCAGACACACGCGCAGACGGTAAGTATCGTGTGTACATAACACGGCGGCACACGCCTCCGATACGAGGTGAACGCGAATCGACGAGGCGGCGGATTACCGGAGGCACGATCGCAACGACGGGTCTTGTTTTGCTTCCCGATCCAGTTAACGACGGCCTCTCGAGAAACCTCGCGCGAGCGCACTCGTGATTGCGTTCGTATTATCGTCCCGTTCTCATAGAGGGGGCGCCGCGGTCTGGCGGTCTGGCGCGCTTCGGCTCTTTGCGCTTCACCGATGGCAGCGGACGGGAGCGTCGCGGTGAGAAACCAGGTTCTCCGTCCGTAGCGACCTCCGCGGCGTAAGCCGTGCCACGCGGTGCTATAATATATACAGAAATGCGTTCGCATTTCGTTTTTGGTATCTGTTTAAATGCATCCGCATTTAGTTTTTGGTATCTGTTTATAAATGCATTCGCATTTATATTAGTTTTTGCATAGTTACGATTCAAGCTTTTTGCTTTTTTGCTCTCTGAGCCTTGTTAATGATCCTTCCGCAGGTTCACCTACGGAAACCTTGTTACGACTTTTACTTCCTCTAAATGATCAAGTTTGGTCATCTTCCCGGCAACATCGGCAATGCCGAGACATTGCCGCGCACCAGTCCGAAGACCTCACTAAATCATTCAATCGGTAGTAGCGACGGGCGGTGTGTACAAAGGGCAGGGACGTAATCAACGCGAGCTTATGACTCGCGCTTACTGGGAATTCCTCGTTCATGGGGAATAATTGCAAGCCCCAATCCCTAGCACGAAGGAGGTTCAGCGGGTTACCCGGGCCTTTCGGCCAGGGAAAACACGCTGATTCCTTCAGTGTAGCGCGCGTGCGGCCCAGAACATCTAAGGGCATCACAGACCTGTTATTGCTCAATCTCGTGCGGCTAGAAGCCGCCTGTCCCTCTAAGAAGATTTGTTTGTACGTTGGTAGTAAAAACCCACCGACCGAAGTCGGGGACCTTCGTGATACCATAAGTTACGTCTATTTAGCAGGCTAGAGTCTCGTTCGTTATCGGAATTAACCAGACAAATCGCTCCACCAACTAAGAACGGCCATGCACCACCACCCACCGAATCAAGAAAGAGCTATAAATCTGTCAATCCTTCCGGTGTCCGGGCCTGGTGAGGTTTCCCGTGTTGAGTCAAATTAAGCCGCAGGCTCCACTCCTGGTGGTGCCCTTCCGTCAATTCCTTTAAGTTTCAGCTTTGCAACCATACTTCCCCCGGAACCCAAAAGCTTTGGTTTCCCGGAAGCTGCCCGCCGAGTCATCGGAGGAACTTCGGCGGATCGCTAGCTGGCATCGTTTATGGTTAGAACTAGGGCGGTATCTGATCGCCTTCGAACCTCTAACTTTCGTTCTTGATTAATGAAAACATTTTTGGCAAATGCTTTCGCTTCTGTCCGTCTTGCGACGATCCAAGAATTTCACCTCTAACGTCGCAATACGAATGCCCCCATCTGTCCCTATTAATCATTACCTCGGGGTTCCGAAAACCAACAAAATAGAACCGAGGTCCTATTCCATTATTCCATGCACACAGTATTCAGGCGAAGGTAGCCTGCTTTGAGCACTCTAATTTGTTCAAAGTAAACGTACCGGCCCACCTCGACACTCAGTGAAGAGCACCGCGATGGGATATTAGTTGGACCGCCCCGTGAAGAGCTAAGCCCACCGGTAGGACGTACCACATAATGCCAGTTAAACACCGCGAGCGGTGAACCGACACTGTGACACACAGATTCAACTACGAGCTTTTTAACCGCAACAACTTTAATATACGCTATTGGAGCTGGAATTACCGCGGCTGCTGGCACCAGACTTGCCCTCCAATGGATCCTTGTTAAAGGATTTAAAGTGTACTCATTCCGATTACGGGGCCTCGGATGAGTCCCGTATCGTTATTTTTCGTCACTACCTCCCCGTGCCGGGAGTGGGTAATTTGCGCGCCTGCTGCCTTCCTTGGATGTGGTAGCCGTTTCTCAGGCTCCCTCTCCGGAATCGAACCCTGATTCCCCGTTACCCGTTACAACCATGGTAGGCGCAGAACCTACCATCGACAGTTGATAAGGCAGACATTTGAAAGATGCGTCGCCGGTGCTAGATGACCATGCGATCAGCACAAAGTTATTCAGAGTCACCAAAGCAAACGATGGGACGGACGGCAAACCATCCGCCACCGATTGGTTTTGATCTAATAAAAGCGTTCCTTCCATCTCTGGTCGGAACTCTGTTTTGCATGTATTAGCTCTAGAATTACCACAGTTATCCAAGTAAATGTGGGTACGATCTAAGGAACCATAACTGATTTAATGAGCCATTCGCGGTTTCACCTTAATACGGTATGTACTGAGACATGCATGGCTTAATCTTTGAGACAAGCATATGACTACTGGCAGGATCAACCAGGGAGCTTCGCGAAGCTTCCCTCTCTCTTCGAATTCACACACACTTTCGTGTTCTTTCCGTTCTCATCGCGTCGTCCGCTCTTTTAGAGACGGATCGACGATGCCCCATTCATTTTTGATTTTATAAAACTTGCACAACAGCGTGCAGTTTTAGACACATCAATATCCTCGATTTGTTCCACAAATTCTCTATCTCGGATATGTGCGCCTCCAGAGACACCCAACATATCACACCCAGGATTTTCCACTGACTAACTCCTCGGATGATACGTGGTGTGCCTTCTCTCCACTCTCCCTCTTATTCTACTTCTCTTCCAGACACCATATACATCCTAGATTTTCCACTGACTAATTCGGATAATATGTGCCTTTCTCTCTCCACACTCCTTTTAATTATATCATACTTCGAGGCATCATATCGTTTCGATTTTTCCACTGACTAAAATTTTAATCGGATATGTGCCTTTCATATATACGTTCACAGAAAGATCTCAGTTACAGACAAAATTCATTATATTTCCTTCATAAATATAAGGATGGCATCGGATGCTCGATAAAGCGCGTATCACGCGTGCCGCTGCATCCACCGGGAAGCACGGAGTACACGCACGCTAGCATCCACCGTAGAAGCACGGACCACTACACGCTGGACAAATCGACAAAGCGCGTATCATTCACGCTGGTCATGTACGTAATAGCGCGGACAAGTGCATGCTGAGCAAACGGGAAAGCGCGGACCGTGCCATGCTGGTCATAACGAGTTGGCACGTAATGTGCGCGCTAGGCATATCGAGATCTGACACCTCTTGGGTTTGTATCTACTTTCTCCCTCTTTCAAAGTTCGAACTTTTATAGTTCGATACTTTATATGTACCCGACGCTAGCCTTCCTTGGCGTTTTGTTAAAGTTTAAATCGTCCATCTGCGTGGATA
>CAWVQO010000197.1:17500-22500 GCA_963932275.1 Andrena praecox
ACGTCCCTCCCCACTTGCCGCTGACGGCGGAGTATAGGCGCGACGCTTCAGCGCCATCCATTTTCAGGGCTAGTTGCTTCGGCAGGTGAGTTGTTACACACTCCTTAGCGGATTCCGACTTCCATGGCCACCGTCCTGCTGTCTTAAGCAACCAACGCCTTTCATGGTATCCCATAAGCGTCGACTTAGGCGCCTTAACTCTGCGTTTGGTTCATCCCACAGCGCCAGTTCTGCTTACCAAAATTGGCCCACTTGGCACTCTGATTCAATTGTAATCTCGTGGCTTCATGATCCAAGCAAGCCAGAGATCTCACCCATTTAAAGTTTGAGAATAGGTTGAGGTCGTTTCGGCCCCAAGGCCTCTAATCATTCGCTTTACCAGATGAAACTCGCACACGTTCGCGTAGGAACGAGCGAGTGCCAGCTATCCTGAGGGAAACTTCGGAGGGAACCAGCTACTAGATGGTTCGATTAGTCTTTCGCCCCTATACCCAGTTCCGACGATCGATTTGCACGTCAGAATCGCTACGGACCTCCATCAGGGTTTCCCCTGACTTCGTCCTGACCAGGCATAGTTCACCATCTTTCGGGTCCCAACGTGTACGCTCTAGGTGCGCCTCTTCTCGCAATGAGAACGAGACGCCCCGGGAGTGCGAGGCCGCATCGTAACGCGGCCGATCCTCCCTCGGTCGACGCGAAGGTCGACCTTCACTTTCATTCCGCCTTTAGGTTTCTTTCTCCCAATGACTCGCGCACATGTTAGACTCCTTGGTCCGTGTTTCAAGACGGGTCCTGAGAGTACCCAAAGCAGTAGCGTCGCCGACCGGTAATTCGAAGCTTGGCCAGTCCAAGGACACCGCCTGCTAACAGCTGGCCAGGCCCGGGGACGGCACCAGGTCCGTGCCTCCGGGTAAGAACTGACCGGGCTTGCGGCGGGCCTGACGCACACACATTCGAAAATGGATTGGTTGCGGCCCGATACCGTCAGAGTACCGTCGCGCAGCCGGCCGGGCGGCCGAGGGTCTGTCGCGTGCTCTGGGAGCAACGAAACAGGCAACCGCTCGGGCCGTAGACCGACACGCAACGGGTCGCGACGTTCTACTAGGGGAGAAGTGCACGACTACGTGGCCGGAACATTCGCCGCCGGTGGTGTACCCTCGGTAATGGTACCACGAAGGTCCACACCCGGAGTATCGCGCACCGACGGGAGCCAGCCTCGTCGACGATGAATCTCCCCATTCGATCTTTTGGGTTTCTCAGGTTTACCCCTGAACGGTTTCACGTACTCTTGAACTCTCTCTTCAAAGTTCTTTTCAACTTTCCCTCACGGTACTTGTTCGCTATCGGTCTCGTGGTTGTATTTAGCCTTAGATGGAGTTTACCACCCACTTAGGGTTGCACTCTCAAGCAACCCGACTCTATGGAGAGATCCTCCCGAAACGCGTACCGGTCGCTACGGGCCTGGCACCCTCTGCGGGTAAGTGGCCCCATTCAAGATGGACTTGGACGCGGTGCGACGTCACGGGATAAACGGATCCTCCTGAACACTACAATTCCCTGCGGCGGAACCGCGGGATTCAGTGCTGGGCTAATTCCTGTTCGCTCGCCGCTACTAAGGAAATCCTTGTTAGTTTCTTTTCCTCCGCTTAGTAATATGCTTAAATTCAGCGGGTAATCTCGCCTACTCTGAGGTCGTCGTCAATCGTTTTATTATATATTTGTGCCACCAGAGAAAAATAGGCTGAGAGAGACCGTGAAATGAAGAGAAGATATTTTGGAGAAGCGCGCGCGCGCGCTGCCTCCGGAATTATAAAATCGTGCTCCCTCTTTTGGATATTATTGTACCTCGAACGGGTCTCCCGGCGGGAGTACGGGGTGTGCGCGTAGTGGCGGTATCATCCCCGTACACATCCCGGCTCGTAGCCCGACGACGACGGATCGATGTGGATCGATCTCGTTGTATTATATATCCAGAGGTGCCATCGCACGATTCCAGAGGAAAGGTGTCTTTTCGTCGCGCACCGTCGATTCGATCCGCGAGACACTCGCGGAACGAGCACCGGTTTTTACTTTAACGTCCGTCCGCTATATTAGCTTTGAGATTCCGCTGTCCCTCACGCCTCGAGCAGTGTGACTCGAGCAGAGGGAACCGCCGAAAAATAAGCTTTTCCGTGGACTGGACGACCGGTGAGACGCGCGGTGGTCTCGTACACGATCGACCAACAACGCGACAAAGACAATGCGGCGCGCGATCGGGGAGACTCGTTCTTCCATTCTACGAATGAAGAGTCTCTCCCTCTCTTGCGCATTTCGCGCGGCATCAGCGCCTCTCGGTTCGTCGAAAGTTCCAGAAATCGCTCAGCCGCGCCAAGGAGGATTCCGGGGGTACAGAAACGTTAAGAAAAGCGACGAGTGTGGAGCAATCTCTCTTCATCGGATGTTTGGCGCAAACACTCTTTTGTGTGTCGACGGAACGTGGCCATAGGGAGAAAATGAATAGGGCTAGGCGAGGACACGCGCAACTACGGGGAAATACATCGACCCGATATCCTGTTGACGCGTGGTTTATTTATCATCCCGCACAGCGCCTCTATTTTCTCATTGTACACCCTTGGATCTTCACGGCGTCCCGAAGAACGAGTGTGTGTTGTGCCCTCGGTGTTATATAGATTGACTGACAACACTTCTCTCACTTGTCAACGACGACCCTCCTCTTTATAAAATCCCTGGGGCCGCGTGAACCCGACGATATAGATCGATCGGCGCACGATATGCCGCGCACTGCTCTTTCCTCTCTTCTCTATCATCTCTCGCTGCTGCTCTCCCCTTTTCTCTTTGGTCTCTTTCTCAGGACAAATTTTTCATTTCAGGCGACGTCGGGAGCACGGTAAAAGATCTCGCGCGGAACGTGAAGGCAAATCTACACACACCCCGGTGCGAGCGGAGAGGCTGCTCTGTGTGTGATGATCCAGGGAGCGGTGCCAAGCACACGGGCGGTCGTTGTAAAACAACGACGCACGACGCCGTGAAAGCACGCACGCGAGTCCGCACGATCATTCTCATCACATTCGCCTCTCTCTGCTTCTCGCACGGGAGAGAGAGAGTACACGCTTCACGCGATTCTCACGCGAGCCGTGGCAAACACCGACGAACGGCCCAACTTTCGCTCGTACGTCGCGTATCTCGCGTGTACCATCGACCCGACTCCGAAACGCGTTACATCGTCGGAAACGCGAGACGGCGAGGATGATATTATATACGGAGAACCGACGCAAGCAGTCTTTTGTATGCGATAACGACCCTCAGCCAGGCGTGGTCCAGGAATTGTATCCGTGGACCGCAATGTGCGTTCGAAATGTCGATGTTCATGTGTCCTGCAGTTCACACGTTGACGCGCAATTAGCTGCGTTCTTCATCGACCCACGAGCCAAGTGATCCACCGTTCAGGGTAATCGTGTTATTAAATATGTTCGTTATATCTTTGTTCTCGGTTCGGATGAAGCCGAGGCCCGTGGCGCCTCCAACCAGCGCGCGAAGGAGGTCCGGGCGTCGCCAGCGTTGACGACACTGTGTGAGATTTGTGTCCAGGACGGGAACCGTCGAAGCGTAACGCGGAAACACCGCGCGACACGTCCGACGGCCGAGCGTACAAATTCATTTAAAAACCTTCGAGATACACGGATTACGAGAACCGTAAAATCGCGTACTCTGCGGGCGGGCCACCGCACGCGTCAGCGTCCTCCCCACACGCTCCCCCGAGAGCGGACGCACGGCCGGGGCTTCGATCGGTCCAATCGGACTTTCGCTATCGAAGCTTCACAGCCGGTCCTTTTTTGGCTATCGGGGCGCGATTAAGCGAGCGGTACCGGGGACGCACGTCCACGCGATGGATGTGCGAGCCGCCCTAGGTTACCCGCCGGGTCCTCTCCGAGGAGAGGGTCCGTCGTGTCACAGGACTTCTTTTCGGAGAGCGCGACCAAAACTGAGGAAGCGGGATGCGAGTGGAAGAAGCGTCGTGTCGAGAGAGAGAGATCGCGAAACGTCGCGAAGCACAGGAGGCTTCGACGGCGGCTCGTTCCTCTGCCCTCTCCTCTCTCGCGCGCTTTACTTAACCCCACTCGGGGCGCTTGCGGTGTGTTTTCATCCCTGTCTTGGGTCGCGAGTGACTCTCCTTTCTCGATACGAGCGTACACGCTCGCGCAGACACACGCGCAGACGGTAAGTATCGTGTGTACATAACACGGCGGCACACGCCTCCGATACGAGGTGAACGCGAATCGACGAGGCGGCGGATTACCGGAGGCACGATCGCAACGACGGGTCTTGTTTTGCTTCCCGATCCAGTTAACGACGGCCTCTCGAGAAACCTCGCGCGAGCGCACTCGTGATTGCGTTCGTATTATCGTCCCGTTCTCATAGAGGGGGCGCCGCGGTCTGGCGGTCTGGCGCGCTTCGGCTCTTTGCGCTTCACCGATGGCAGCGGACGGGAGCGTCGCGGTGAGAAACCAGGTTCTCCGTCCGTAGCGACCTCCGCGGCGTAAGCCGTGCCACGCGGTGCTATAATATATACAGAAATGCGTTCGCATTTCGTTTTTGGTATCTGTTTAAATGCATCCGCATTTAGTTTTTGGTATCTGTTTATAAATGCATTCGCATTTATATTAGTTTTTGCATAGTTACGATTCAAGCTTTTTGCTTTTTTGCTCTCTGAGCCTTGTTAATGATCCTTCCGCAGGTTCACCTACGGAAACCTTGTTACGACTTTTACTTCCTCTAAATGATCAAGTTTGGTCATCTTCCCGGCAACATCGGCAATGCCGAGACATTGCCGCGCACCAGTCCGAAGACCTCACTAAATCATTCAATCGGTAGTAGCGACGGGCGGTGTGTACAAAGGGCAGGGACGTAATCAACGCGAGCTTATGACTCGCGCTTACTGGGAATTCCTCGTTCATGGGGAATAATTGCAAGCCCCAATCCCTAGCACGAAGGAGGTTCAG
>CAWVQO010000198.1:0-139000 GCA_963932275.1 Andrena praecox
GACGACCCTATAGTCGTCGGACATGTCGGCGGCTGGCCAACTTTGGCCCGTGGTCGTGGGGACGACCCTATAGTCGTCAGACATGACGGTGGCGAGCCAACCTAGTCCCGGGGTCGTGGGGACGGCCCTATAGTCGTCGGACAAGTCGGCGGCGAGCCCACCCAGTCGGGTGGTCGTGGGGACGACCCTATAGTCGTCGGACAAGTCGGCGGCCGGCCAACCTAGTCCGGGGGTCGTGGGGACGACCCTATAGTCGTCGGACATGACGGTGGCGGGCCAGTCTAGTCCCGGGTCGTGAGGACGACCCTATAGTCGTCGGACAAGACGGCGGCTGGACATCTTTGTCCCGGGGTCGTGGGGACGACCCTATAGTCGTCGGACATGTTGGCGGCTTGTCAGCCTAGTCCCGGGGTCGTGGGTACGACCCTATAGTCGTCGGACAAGTCGGCGGCTGGCCAACCTAGACCCGGGGTCGTGGGGACGACCCTATTGTCGTCGGACATGACGGTGGCGGGCCAATCTAGTTCCGGGGTCGTGGGGACGACCCTATAGTCGTCGAACAATTCGGCGGCGGGCCAAGCTTTTCCCGGGGTCGTGGGGACGACCCTATAATCGTCGGACATGACGGTGGCGGGCCAATCTAGTCCCGGGGTCGTGGGACGACCCTATAGTCGTCGGAAATGTCGGCGGCTGGCCAACTTTGGCCCGGGGTCGTGGGGACGACTCTATAGTCGTCGGAAATTTCGGCGGCTGGCCAACCTGGACTCGGGGTCGTGGGGACGACCCTATAGTCGTCGGACATGTTGGCGGCTTGTCAGCCTAGTCCCGGGGTGGTGGGTACGACCCTATAGTCGTCGGACAAGTCGGCGGCGGGCCAACCTTGTCCCGGGGTCGTGGGGACGACCCTATAGTCGTCGGACATGTCGGCGGCTGGTCAACTTTGGCCCGTGGTCGTGGGGACGACCCTATAGTCGTCGGACAAGACGGTGGCGGACCAATCTAGTCCCGGGGTCGTGGGGACGACCCTATAGTCGTCGGACATGTCGGCGGCTGGCCAACTTTGGCCCGTGGTCGTGGGGACGATCCAATAGTCGTCGGACATGTCGGCGGCTGGCCAACTTTGGCCCGTGGTTGTGGGAACGACCCTATAGTCGTTGGACATGACGCTGGCGGTCCAATCTAGTCCCGTGGTCGTGGGGACGACCCTATAGTCGTCGGACAAGACGGTGGCGGACCAATCTAGTCCCGGGGTCGTGGGGACGACCCTATAGTCGTCGGACAAGTCGGCGGCTGGCGAACCTAGACCCGGGGTCGTGGGGACGACCCTATAGTCGTCGGACAAGTCGGCGGCGGGCCAACCTTGTCCCGGGGTCGTGGGGACGACCCTATAGTCGTCGGACATGACGGTGGCGGGCCAATCTAGTCTCGGGGTCGTGGGGACGACCCTATAATCGTCGGACATGACGGTGGCGGGCCAATCTAGTCTCGGGGTCGTGGGGACGACCCTATAGTCGTCGGACAAGTCGGCGGCGGGCCAACCTTGTCCCGGGGTCGTGGGGACGACCCTATAGTCGTCGGACATGTCGGCGGCTGGTCAACTTTGGCCCGTGGTCGTGGGGACGACCCTATAGTCGTCGGACAAGACGGTGGCGGACCAATCTAGTCCCGGGGTCGTGGGGACGACCCTATAGTCGTCGGACATGTCGGCGGCTGGCCAGCTTTGGCCCGTGGTCGTGGGGACGATCCAATAGTCGTCGGACATGTCGGCGGCTGGCCAACTTTGGCCCGTGGTTGTGGGAACGACCCTATAGTCGTTGGACATGACGCTGGCGGTCCAATCTAGTCCCGTGGTCGTGGGGACGACCCTATAGTCGTCGGACAAGACGGTGGCGGACCAATCTAGTTCCGGGGTCGTGGGGACGACCCTATAGTCGTCGGACAAGTCGGCGGCTGGCGAACCTAGACCCGGGGTCGTGGGGACGACCCTATTGTCGTCGGACATGACGGTGGCGGGCCAATCTAGTCCCGGGGTCGTGGGGACGACCCTATAGTCGTCGAACAATTCGGCGGCGGGCCAAGCTTGTCCCGGGGTCGTGGGGACGACCCTATAGTCGTCGGACATGTCGGCGGCTGGCCAACCTAGTCCCGGGGTCGTGGGGACGACCCTATAGTCGTCGGACATGTCGGCGGCTGGCCAACTTTGGCCCGTGGTCGTGGGAACGATCCAATAGTCGTCGGACATGTCGGCGGCTGGCCAACTTTGGCCCGTGGTCGTGGGGACGACCCTATAGTCGTTGGACATGTCAGCGGCTGGCCAACTTTGGCCCGGTGTCGTGGGGACGACTCTATAGTCGTCGGACATGTCGGCGGCTGGCCAACCTAGACCCGGGGTCGTGGGGACGACCCTATTGTCGTCGGACATGTCGGCGGCTAGCCAACTTTGGCCCGTGGTCGTGGGGACGACCCTATAGTCGTTGGGCATGTCAGCGGCTGACCAACTTGGGCCCGGTGTAGTGGGGACGCCTCTATAGTCGTCGAACATGTCGGCGGCTGGCCAACCTAGACCCGGGGTCGTGGGGACGACCATATAGTCATCGGACATGTCGGCGGCTGGCCAACTTTGGCCCGTGGTCATGGGGCGACCCAATAGTCGTTGGACATGTCGGCGGCTGGCCAACTTTGGCCCGTGGTCGTGGGGACGATCCGATAGTCGTCGGACGTGACGGTGGCTAGCCAATCTAGTCCCAGGGTCGTGGGGACGACCAAATAGTCGTCGGACCTGTCGGCGGCTGGCCAACTTTGGCCCGTGGTCGTAGGGACGATCCGATAGTCGTTGGACATGACGGTGCCGGGCCAATCAAGTCCCGGGGTCGTAGGTACGACCCTATAGTCGTCGGAAATGTCGGCGATTGGCCATTATTGGCCCGGGGCCGTGGGGACGACACTATAGTCGTTGGACATGTCGGCGGCTGGCCAACTTTGGCCCGTGGTCGTGGGGACGATCCGATAGTCGTCGGACGTGACGGTGGCTAGCCAATCTAGTCCCAGGGTCGTGGGGACGACCAAATAGTCGTCGGACCTGTCGGCGGCTGGCCAACTTTGGCCCGTGGTCGTAGGGACGATCCGATAGTCGTTGGACATGACGGTGCCGGGCCAATCAAGTCCCGGGGTCGTAGGTACGACCCTATAGTCGTCGGACATGTCGGCGATTGGCCATTATTGGCCCGGGGCCGTGGGGACGACACTATAGTCGTCGGACATGTCGGCGGCTGGCCAACTTTGGCCCGTGGTCGTGGGGACGACCCAATAGTCGTCGGACATGTCGGCAGCTTGCCAACTTTGGCCCGTGGTCGTGGGGACGACCCTATTGTCGTCGGACATGACGGTGGCGGGCCAATCTAGTCCTGGGGTCGTGGGGACGACCCCATAGTCGTCGGACAAGACGGCGGCTGGCCAACTTTGGCCCGGGGTCGTGGGGACGACCCAATAGTCGTCGGACATGTCGGCGGCTGGCCAACTTTGGCCCGTGGTCGTGGGGACGATCCGATAGTCGTCGGACATGACGGTGGCGGGCCTATCTAGTCCCGGGGTCGTAGGGACGACCCTGTAGTCGTCGGACATGTCGGCGATTGGCCAACATTGGCCCGGGGTCGCGGGGACGACCCTATAGTCGTCGGATATGTCGGCGGCTGTCCAACCTTGGCCCGTGGTCATGAGGACGACCCTATAGTCGTCGGATATGTCGGCGGCAGGCGAACCTAGTCCCGAGGTCGTGGGGACGACCCTATAGTCGTCGGACATGACGGTGGCGGGCCAACCTAGTCCCGGGGTCGTAGGGACGACCCTATAGTCGTCGGACATGTCGGCGATTGGTCAACATTGGCCCGGGGTGGTGGGGACGACCCTATAGTCGTCGGACATGTCGGCGGCTGGCCAACCTAGTCCCGAGGTCGTAGGAACGACCCTATAATCGTCGGACATGTTGGGGATTGGCCAACATTGGCCCGGGGTCGTCGGGACGACCCTATAGTCGTCGGACATTGCGGCGGCATGCCGACTTTGGCCCGGGGTCGTGGGGACGACCCTATAGTCGTCGGACATGTTGGCGGCTTGTCAACCTAGTTCCGAGGTCGTGGGGACGACCCTATAATCGTCGGACATGACGGTGGCGGGCCAATCTAGTCCCGGGGTCGTAGGGACGACCCTACAGTCGTCGGACATTTCGGCGGCTTGCCAACTTCCGCCCGGGGTCGTGGGGACGACCCTATAGTCGTCGGACATGTCGGCGGCTGGCTAACTTTGGCCCGTGGTCGTGGGGACGACCCAATAGTCGTTGGACATGTCGGCGGCTGGCCAACTTTGGGCCGTGGTCGTGGAGACGATCCTATAGTCGTCGGACTTGAGGGTGGCGGGCCAATCTAGTCCCGGGGTTGTGGGGACGACCCTATAGTCGTCGGATATGTCGGCGGCTTGCCAAATTTGCCCGGGGTCGTGGGGACGACCCTATAGTCGTCGGACTTGACGATGGCGGGCCAATCTAGTCCCGGGGTCGTGGGGACGACCCAATAGTCGTTGGACATATCGGCGGCTGGCCAACTTTGGCCCATGGTCGTGGGGACGACCCTATAGTCGTTGGACATGACGGTGGCGGGCCAATCTAGTCCCGGGGTCGTGGGTACGACCCTATACTCGTCGAACAAGACGGCGGCTGGACATCCTTGGCTCGCGGTCGTGGGGACGACCCTATAGTCGTCGGACATTTCGGCGGCTTGTCAACCTAGTCCCGGGGTCGTGGGGACGACCCTATAGTCGTCGGACATGACGGTGGTGGGCCAATCTAGTCCCGGGGTCGTAGGGACGACCCTATAGTCGTCGGACATGTCGGCGATTGGCCAACATTGGCCCGGGGTCGTGGGGACGACCCTATAGTCGACGGACATGTCGGCGGCTGGCCAACTTTGGCCCGTGGTCGTGGAGACGATCCTATAGTCGTCGGACTTGACGGTGGCGGGCCAATCTAGTCCCGGGGTTGTGGGGACCACCCTATAGTCGTCGGACATTTCGGCGGCTTGCCAACTTTGGCCCGGGGTTGTGGGGACGACTCTATAGTCGTCGGACATTTCGGCGGCTGGCCAACATTGGCCCGGGGTCGTGGGGACGGCCCAATAGTCGTTGAACATGTCGGCGGCGGCCCATCCTAGCCCCGGGGTCGTGGGGACGACGCCTATAGTCGTCGGAAAAGTCGGCGGCTTGCCAACTTAGGCCCGTGGTCGTGGGGATGACCCTATAGTCGTCGGACAAGTCAGCGGCTGGCAAACTTTGGCCCGTGGTCGTGGGGACGACCCTATAGTCGTCGGACCAGTCGGCGGCGGGCCAACTTTGGCCCGTGGTCGTGGGGACGACCCTATAGTCGTCGGATATGTCGGCGGCTTGCCAAATTTGCCCGGGGTCGTGGGGACGACCCTATAGTCGTCGGACTTGACGGTGGCGGGCCAATCTAGTCCCGGGGTCGTGCGGACGACCCTACAGTCGTCGGACATTTCGGCGGCTTGCCAACTTCCGCCCGGGGTCGTGGGGACGACCCTATAGTCGTCGGACATGTCGGCGGCTGGCTAACTTTGGCCCGTGGTCGTGGGGACGACCCAATAGTCGTTGGACATGTCGGCGGCTGGCCAACTTTGGGCCGTGGTCGTGGAGACGATCCTATAGTCGTCGGACTTGACGGTGGCGGGCCAATCTAGTCCCGGGGTTTTGGGGACGACCCTATAGTCGTCGGATATGTCGGCGGCTTGCCAAATTTGCCCGTGGTCGTGGGGACGACCCTATAGTCGTCAGACTTGACGGTGGAGGGCCAATCTTATCCCGGGGTCGTGGGGACGACCCAAAAGTCGTTGGACATATCGGCGGCTGGCCAACTTTGGCCCATGGTCGTGGGGACGACCCTATAGTCGTTGGACATGACGGTGGCGGGCCAATCTAGTCCCGGGGTCGTGGGGACGACCCTATAGTCGTCGGACAAGACGGCGGCTGGACATCTTTGGCCCGCGGTCGTGGGGACGACCCTATAGTCGTCGGACATTTCGGCGGCTTGCCAACTTTGGCCCGGGGTCGTGGGGACGACCCTATAGTCGTCGGATATGTCGGCGGCTGGCTAACTTTGGCCCGTGGTCGTGGGGACGACCCAATAGTCGTTGGTCATGTTGGCGGCAGGCCAACTTTGGGCCGTGGTCGTGGAGACGATCCTATAGTCGTCGGACTTGACGGTGGCGGGCCAATCTAGTCCCGGGGTCGTGCGGACGACCCTACAGTCGTCGGACATTTCGGCGGCTTGCCAACTTCCGCCCGGGGTCGTGGGGACGACCCTATAGTCGTCGGACATGTCGGCGGCTGGCTAACTTTGGCCCGTGGTCGTGGGGACGACCCAATAGTCGTTGGACATGTCGGCGGCTGGCCAACTTTGGGCCGTGGTCGTGGAGACGATCCTATAGTCGTCGGACTTGACGGTGGCGGGCCAATCTAGTCCCGGGGTTTTGGGGACGACCCTATAGTCGTCGGATATGTCGGCGGCTTGCCAAATTTGCCCGTGGTCGTGGGGACGACCCTATAGTCGTCAGACTTGACGGTGGAGGGCCAATCTTATCCCGGGGTCGTGGGGACGACCCAAAAGTCGTTGGACATATCGGCGGCTGGCCAACTTTGGCCCATGGTCGTGGGGACGACCCTATAGTCGTTGGACATGACGGTGGCGGGCCAATATAGTCCCGGGGTCGTGGGTACGACCCTATAGTCGTCGGACAAGACGGCGGCTGGCCAACTTTGGCCCGGGGTCGTCGGGACGACCCAATAGTCGTTGGACATGTCGGCGGCTGGCCAACTTTGGCCCGTGGTCGTGGGGACGATCCGATAGTCGTCGGACATGACGGTGGCGGGCCTATCTAGTCCCGGGGTCGTAGGGACGACCCTGTAGTCGTCGGACATGTCGGCGATTGGCCAACATTGGCCCGGGGTCGCGGGGACGACCCTATAGTCGTCGGATATGTCGGCGGCTGTCCAACCTTGGCCCGTGGTCATGAGGACGACCCTATAGTCGTCGGATATGTCGGCGGCAGGCGAACCTAGTCCCGAGGTCGTGGGGACGACCCTATAGTCGTCGGACATGACGGTGGCGGGCCAACCTAGTCCCGGGGTCGTAGGGACGACCCTATAGTCGTCGGACATGTCGGCGATTGGTCAACATTGGCCCGGGGTCGTGGGGACGACCCTATAGTCGTCGGACATGTCGGCGGCTGGCCAACCTAGTCCCGAGGTCGTAGGGACGACCCTATAATCGTCGGACATGTTGGCGATTGGCCAACATTGGCCCGGGGTCGTCGGGACGACCCTATAGTCGTCGGACATTGCGGCGGCATGCCGACTTTGGCCCGGGGTCGTGGGGACGACCCTATAGTCGTCGGACATGTTGGCGGCTTGTCAACCTAGTTCCGAGGTCGTGGGGACGACCCTATAATCGTCGGACATGACGGTGGCGGGCCAATCTAGTCCCGGGGTCGTAGGGACGACCCTACAGTCGTCGGACATTTCGGCGGCTTGCCAACTTCCGCCCGGGGTCGTGGGGACGACCCTATAGTCGTCGGACATGTCGGCGGCTGGCTAACTTTGGCCCGTGGTCGTGGGAACGACCCAATAGTCGTTGGACATGTCGGCGGCTGGCCAACTTTGGGCCGTGGTCGTGGAGACGATCCTATAGTCGTCGGACTTGACGGTGGCGGGCCAATCTAGTCCCGGGGTTTTGGGGACGACCCTATAGTCGTCGGATATGTCGGCGGCTTGCCAAATTTGCCCGTGGTCGTGGGGACGACCCTATAGTCGTCGGACTTGACGGTGGCGGGCCAATCTTATCCCGGGGTCGTGGGGACGACCCAAAAGTCGTTGGACATATCGGCGGCTGGCCAACTTTGGCCCATGGTCGTGGGGACGACCCTATAGTCGTTGGACATGACGGTGGCGGGCCAATCTAGTCCCGGGGTCGTGGGGACGACCCTATAGTCGTCGGACAAGACGGCGGCTGGACATCTTTGGCCCGCGGTCGTGGGGACGACCCTATAGTCGTCGGACATTTCGGCGGCTTGTCAACCTAGTCCCGGGGTCGTGGGGACGACCCTATAGTCGTCGGACATGACGGTGGTGGGCCAATCTAGTCCCGGGGTCGTAGGGACGACCCTATAGTCGTCGGACATGTCGGCGATTGGCCAACATTGGCCCGGGGTCGTGGGGACGACCCTATAGTCGACGGACATGTCGGCGGCTGGCCAACTTTGGCCCGTGGTCGTGGAGACGATCCTATAGTCGTCGGACTTGACGGTGGCGGGCCAATCTAGTCCCGGGGTTGTGGGGACCACCCTATAGTCGTCGGACATTTCGGCGGCTTGCCAACTTTGGCCCGGGGTCGTGGGGACGACCCTATAGTTGTCGGACACGTCGGCGGCGGGTCTACCTAGTCCCGGGGTCGTGGGGACGATCCTATAGTCGTCGGACAAGTCGGCAGCTTGCCAACTTTGGCCCGGGGTTGTGGGGACGACTCTATAGTCGTCGGACATTTCGGCGGCTGGCCAACATTGGCCCGGGGTCGTGGGGACGGCCCAATAGTCGTTGAACATGTCGGCGGCGGCCCATCCTAGCCCCGGGGTCGTGGGGACGACGCCTATAGTCGTCGGAAAAGTCGGCGGCTTGCCAACTTAGGCCCGTGGTCGTGGGTACGACCCTATAGTCGTCGGACAAGACGGCGGCTGGACATCCTTGGCTCGCGGTCGTGGGGAGGACCCTATAGTCGTCGGACATTTCGGCGCCTTGTCAACCTAGTCCCGGGGTCGTGGGGACGACCCTATAGTCGTCGGACATGACGGTGGCGGGCCAATCTAGCCCCGGGGTCGTAGGGACGACCCTATAGTCGTCGGACATGTCGGCGATTGGCCAACATTGGCCCGGGGTCGTGGGGACGACCCTATAGTCGACGGACATGTCGGCGGCTGGCCAACTTTGGCCCGTGGTCGTGGAGACGATCCTATAGTCGTCGGACTGGACGGTGGCGGGCCAATCTAGTCCTGGGGTCGTGGGGACGACCCCATAGTCGTCGGACAAGACGGCGGCTGGCCAACTTTGGCCCGGGGTCGTGGGGACGACCCAATAGTCGTTGGACATGTCGGCGGTTGGCCAACTTTGGCCCGTGGTCGTGGGGACGATCCGATAGTCGTCGGACATGACGGTGGCGGGCCTATCTAGTCCCGGGGTCGTAGGGACGACCCTATAGTCGTCGGACAAGACGGCGGCTGGACATCTTTGGCCCGCGGTCGTGGGGACGACCCTATAGTCGTCGGACAAGACGGCGGCTGGCCAACTTTGGCCCGGGGTCGTGGGGACGACCCAATAGTCGTTGGACATGTCGGCGGCTGGCCAACTTTGGCCCGTGGTCGTGGGGACGATCCGATAGTCGTCGGACATGACGGTGGCGGGCCTATCTAGTCCCGGGGTCGTAGGGACGACCCTGTAGTCGTCGGACATGTCGGCGATTGGCCAACATTGGCCCGGGGTCGCGGGGACGACCCTATAGTCGTCGGATATGTCGGCGGCTGTCCAACCTTGGCCCGTGGTCATGAGGACGACCCTATTGTCGTCGGATATGTCGGCGGCAGGCGAACCTAGTCCCGAGGTCGTGGGGACGACCCTATAGTCGTCGGACATGACGGTGGCGGGCCAACCTAGTCCCGGGGTCGTAGGGACGACCCTATAGTCGTCGGACATGTCGGCGATTGGTCAACATTGGCCCGGGGTCGTGGGGACGACCCTATAGTCGTCGGACATGTCGGCGGCTGGCCAACCTAGTCCCGAGGTCGTAGGGACGACCCTATAATCGTCGGACATGTTGGCGATTGGCCAACATTGGCCCGGGGTCGTCGGGACGACCCTATAGTCGTCGGACATTGCGGCGGCATGCCGACTTTGGCCCGGGGTCGTGGGGACGACCCTATAGTCGTCGGACATGTTGGCGGCTTGTCAACCTAGTTCCGAGGTCGTGGGGACGACCCTATAATCGTCGGACATGACGGTGGCGGGCCAATCTAGTCCCGGGGTCGTAGGGACGACCCTACAGTCGTCGGACATTTCGGCGGCTTGCCAACTTCCGCCCGGGGTCGTGGGGACGACCCTATAGTCGTCGGACATGTCGGCGGCTGGCTAACTTTGGCCCGTGGTCGTGGGAACGACCCAATAGTCGTTGGACATGTCGGCGGCTGGCCAACTTTGGGCCGTGGTCGTGGAGACGATCCTATAGTCGTCGGACTTGACGGTGGCGGGCCAATCTAGTCCCGGGGTTTTGGGGACGACCCTATAGTCGTCGGATATGTCGGCGGCTTGCCAAATTTGCCCGTGGTCGTGGGGACGACCCTATAGTCGTCGGACTTGACGGTGGCGGGCCAATCTTATCCCGGGGTCGTGGGGACGACCCAAAAGTCGTTGGACATATCGGCGGCTGGCCAACTTTGGCCCATGGTCGTGGGGACGACCCTATAGTCGTTGGACATGACGGTGGCGGGCCAATCTAGTCCCGGGGTCGTGGGGACGACCCTATAGTCGTCGGACAAGACGGCGGCTGGACATCTTTGGCCCGCGGTCGTGGGGACGACCCTATAGTCGTCGGACATTTCGGCGGCTTGCCAACTTTGGCCCGGGGTCGTGGGGACGACCCTATAGTCGTCGGATATGTCGGCGGCTGGCTAACTTTGGCCCGTGGTCGTGGGGACGACCCAATAGTCGTTGGTCATGTTGGCGGCAGGCCAACTTTGGGCCGTGGTCGTGGAGACGATCCTATAGTCGTCGGACTTGAGGGTGGCGGGCCAATCTAGTCCCGGGGTTGTGGGGACGACCCTATAGTCGTCGGATATGTCGGCGGCTTGCCAAATTTGCCCGGGGTCGTGGGGACGACCCTATAGTCGTCGGACTTGACGATGGCGGGCCAATCTAGTCCGGGGGTCGTGGGGACGACCCAATAGTCGTTGGACATATCGGCGGCGGGCCAACTTTGGCCCATGGTCGTGGGGACGACCCTATAGTCGTTGGACATGACGGTGGCGGGCCAATCTAGTCCCGGGGTCGTGGGTACGACCCTATAGTCGTCGAACAAGACGGCGGCTGGACATCCTTGGCTCGCGGTCGTGGGGACGACCCTATAGTCGTCGGACATTTCGGCGGCTTGTCAACCTAGTCCCGGGGTCGTGGGGACGACCCTATAGTCGTCGGACATGACGGTGGTGGGCCAATCTAGTCCCGGGGTCGTAGGGACGACCCTATAGTCGTCGGACATGTCGGCGATTGGCCAACATTGGCCCGGGGTCGTGGGGACGACCCTATAGTCGACGGACATGTCGGCGGCTGGCCAACTTTGGCCCGTGGTCGTGGAGACGATCCTATAGTCGTCGGACTTGACGGTGGCGGGCCAATCTAGTCCCGGGGTTGTGGGGACCACCCTATAGTCGTCGGACATTTCGGCGGCTTGCCAACTTTGGCCCGGGGTCGTGGGGACGACCCTATAGTTGTCGGACACGTCGGCGGCGGGTCTACCTAGTCCCGGGGTCGTGGGGACGACCCTATAGTCGTCGGACAAGTCGGCAGCTTGCCAACTTTGGCCCGGGGTTGTGGGGACGACTCTATAGTCGTCGGACATTTCGGCGGCTGGCCAACATTGGCCCGGGGTCGTGGGGACGGCCCAATAGTCGTTGAACATGTCGGCGGCGGCCCATCCTAGCCCCGGGGTCGTGGGGACGACGCCTATAGTCGTCGGAAAAGTCGGCGGCTTGCCAACTTTGGCCCGTGGTCGTGGGGACGACCCTATAGTCGTCGGACCAGACGGCGGCGGGCCAACTTTGGCCCGTGGTCGTGGGGACGACCCTATAGTCGTCGGACAAGACGGTGGCGGGCCAATATATTCCCGGGGTCGTGGGGACGACTCTATAGTCGTCGGACATATCGGCGGCTGGCCAACTTTGACCCGGGGTCGTGGGGACGAGCCTATAGTCGTCGGACAAGTCGGCGGCGAGCCAACCTAGTCCCGCGGTCGTAGGGACGACCCTATAGTCGTCGGATAAGACGGCGGCTGGACATCTTTGGCCCGCGGTCGTGGGGACGACCCTATAGTCGTCGGACATTTCGGCGGCTTGCTAACTTTGGCCCGGGGTCGTGGGGACGACCCTATAGTCGTCGGACTTGTCGGCGGCTGGCTAACTTTGGCCCGTGGTCGTGGGGACGACCCAATAGTCGTTGGACATGTCGGCGGCTGGCCAACTTTGGGCCGTGGTCGTGGAGACGATCCTATAGTCGTCGGACTTGACGGTGGCGGGCCAATCTAGTCCCGGGGTTGTGGGGACGACCCAATAGTCGTTGGACATATCGGCGGCTGGCCAACTTTGGCCCATGGTCGGAGGGACGACCCTATAGTCGTTGGACATGACGGTGGCGGGCCAATCTAGTCCCGGGGTCGTGGGTACGACCCTATAGTCGTCGAACAAGACGGCGGCTGGACATCCTTGGCTCGCGGTCGTGGGGACGACCCTATAGTCGTCGGACATTTCGGCGGCTTGTCAACCTAGTCCCGGGGTCGTGGGGACGACCCTATAGTCGTCGGACATGACGGTGGTGGGCCAATCTAGTCCCGGGGTCGTAGGGACGACCCTATAGTCGTCGGACATGTAGGCGATTGGCCAACATTGGCCCGGGGTCGTGGGGACGACCCTATAGTCGACGGACATGTCGGCGGCTGGCCAACTTTGGCCCGTGGTCGTGGAGACGATCCTATAGTCGTCGGACTTGACGGTGGCGGGCCAATCTAGTCTCGGGGTTGTGGGGACCACCCTATAGTCGTCGGACATTTCGGCGGCTTGCTAACTTTGGCCCATGGTCGTGGGGACGACCCTATAGTCGTTGGACATGACGGTGGCGGGCCAATCTAGTCCCGGGGTCGTGGGTACGAGCCTATAGTCGTCGGACAAGACGGCGGCTGGACATCCTTGGCTCGCGGTCGTGGGGAGGACCCTATAGTCGTCGGACATTTCGGCGCCTTGTCAACCTAGTCCCGGGGTCGTGGGGACGACCCTATAGTCGTCGGACATGACGGTGGCGGGCCAATCTAGCCCCGGGGTCGTAGGGACGACCCTATAGTCGTCGGACATGTCGGCGATTGGCCAACATTGGCCCGGGGTCGTGGGGACGACCCTATAGTCGACGGACATGTCAGCGGCTGGCCAACTTTGGCCCGTGGTCGTGGAGACGATCCTATAGTCGTCGGACTTGACGGTGGCGGGCCAATCTAGTCCCGGGGTTGTGGGGACGACCCTATAGTCGTCGGACATTTCGGCGGCTTGCCAACTTTGGCACGGGGTCGTGGGGACGACCCTATAGTTGTCGGACACGTCGGCGGCGGGTCTACCTAGTCCCGGGGTCGTGGGGACGACCCTATAGTCGTCGGACAAGTCGGCAGCTTGCCAACTTTGGCCCGGGGTCGTGGGGACGACCCTATTGTCGTCGGACATGACGGTGGCGGGCCAATCTAGTCCTGGGGTCGTGGGGACGACCCCATAGTCGTCGGACAAGACGGCGGCTGGCCAACTTTGGCCCGGGGTCGTGGGGACGACCCAATAGTCGTCGGACATGTCGGCGGCTGGCCAACTTTGGCCCGTTGTCGTGGGGACGATCCGATAGTCGTCGGACATGACGGTGGCGGGCCTATCTAGTCCCGGGGTCGTAGGGACGACCCTGTAGTCGTCGGACATGTCGGCGATTGGCCAACATTGGCCCGGGGTCGCGGGGACGACCCTATAGTCGTCGGATATGTCGGCGGCTGTCCAACCTTGGCCCGCGGTCGTGGGGACGACCCTATAGTCGTCGGACATTTCGGCGGCTTGCCAACTTTGGGCCGGGGTCGTGGGGACGACCCTATAGGCGTCGGACATTTCGGCGGCATGCCAACAATGGCCCGGGGTCGTGGGGACGACCCTATAGTCGTCGGACATGTCGGCGGCTGGCCAACCTAGTCCCGAGGTCGTGGGGACGACCCTATAGTCGTCGGACTTGACGGTGGCGGACCAATCTAGTCCCGGGGTCGTAGGGACGACCCTATAGTCGTCGGACATGTTGGCGATTGACCAACATTGGCCCGGGGTCGTCGGGACGACCCTATAGTCGTCGGACATGTTGGCGGCTTGTCAGCCTACTCCCGGGGTCGTGGGTACGACCCTATAGTCGTCGGACAAGTCGGCGTTGGGCCAACCTTGTCCCGGGGTCGTGGGGACGACCCTATAGTCGTCGGACATGACAATGGCGGGCCAATCTAGTCCCGGGGTCGTGGCGACGACCCTATAGTCGTCGGACAAGACGGCGGCTGGACATCTTTGGCCCGCGGTCGTGGGGACGACCCTATAGTCGTCGGACATTTCGGCGGCTTGCCAACTTTGGGCCGGGGTCGTGGGGACGACCCTATAGGCGTCGGACATTTCGGCGGCATGCCAACAATGGCCCGGGGTCGTGGGGACGACCCTATAGTCGTCGGACATGTCGGCGGCTGGCCAACCTAGTCCCGAGGTCGTGGGGACGACCCTATAGTCGTCGGACTTGACGGTGGCGGGCCAATCTAGTCCCGGGGTCGTGGGGACGACCCTACAGTCGTCGGACATTTCGGCGGCTTGCCAACTTTGGCCCGGGGTCGTGGGGGCGACCCTATAGTCGTCGGACATGTCGGCGGCTGGCCAACCTAGACCCGGGGTCGTGGCGACGACCCTATAGTCGTCGGACAAGTCGGCGGCGGGCCAAGCTTGGCCCGGGGTCGTGGGGAAGACCCTATAGTCGTCGGACATGACGGTGGCGGGCCAATCTAGTCCCGTGGTAGTGGGGACGATCCGATAGTCGTCGGACATGTCGGCGGCTGGCCACCTTTGGCCCGTAGTCGTGGGGACGATCCTATAGTCGTCGGATATGTCGGCGGCTTGCCAAATTTGCCCGGGGTCGTGGGGACGACCCTATAGTCGTCGGACATTTCGGCGGCTTGCCAACTTTGGGCCGGGGTCGTGGGGACGACCCTATAGGCGTCGGACATTTCGGCGGCATGCCAACAATGGCCCGGGGTCGTGGGGACGACCCTATAGGCGTCGGACATTTCGGCGGCATGCCAACAATGGCCCGGGGTCGTGGGGACGACCCAATAGTCGTTGGACATATCGGCGGCTGGCCAACTTTGGCCCATGGTCGTGGGGACGACCCTATAGTCGTTGGACATGACGGTGGCGGGCCAATCTAGTCCCGGGGTCGTAGGGACGACCCTATAGTCGTCGGACATGTCGGCGATTGGCCAACATTGGCCCGGGGTCGTGGGGACGACCCTATAGTCGACGGACATGTCAGCGGCTGGCCAACTTTGGCCCGTTGTCGTGGAGACGATCCTATAGTCGTCGGACTTGACGGTGGCGGGCCAATCTAGTCACGGGGTTGTGGGGACGACCCTATAGTCGTCGGACATTTCGGCGGCTTGCCAAGCTTGGCCCGGGGTCGTGGGCACGACCCTATAGTCGTCGGACAAGACGGCGGCTGGACATCCTTGGCTCGCGGTCGTGGGGAGGACCCTATAGTCGTCGGAAATTTCGGCGCCTTGTCAACCTAGTCCCGGGGTCGTGGGGACGACCCTATAGTCGTCGGACATGACGGTGGCGGGCCAATCTAGTCCCGGGGTCGTAGGGACGACCCTATAGTCGTCGGACATGTCGGCGATTGGCCAACATTGGCCCGGGGTCGTGGGGACGACCCTATAGTCGACGGACATGTCAGCGGCTGGCCAACTTTGGCCCGTGGTCGTGGAGACGATCCTATAGTCGTCGGACTTGACGGTGGCGGGCCAATCTAGTCCCGGGGTTGTGGGGACGACCCTATAGTCGTCGGACATTTCGGCGGCTTGCCAACTTAGGCCCGGGGTCGTGGGGACGACCCTATAGTTGTCGGACACGTCGACGGCGGGTCTACCTAGTCCCGGGGTCGTGGGGACGACCCTATAGTCGTCGGACATGTCGGCGGCTGGCTAACTTTGGCCCGTGGTCGTGGGGACGACCCAATAGTCGTTGGACATGTCGGCGGCTGGCCAACTTTGGGCCGTGGTCGTGGAGACGATCCTATAGTCGTCGGACTTGAGGGTGGCGGGCCAATCTAGTCCCGGGGTTGTGGGGACGACCCCATAGTCGTCGGATATGTCGGCGGCTTGCCAAATTTGCCCGGGGTCGTGGGGACGACCCTATAGTCGTCAGACTTGATGATGGCGGGCCAATCTAGTCCCGGGGTCGTGGGGACGACCCAATTGTCGTTGGACATATCGGCGGCTGGCCAACTTTGGCCCATGGTCGTGGGGACGACCCTATAGTCGTTGGACATGACGGTGGCGGGCCAATCTAGTCCCGGGGTCGTGGGTACGACCCTATAGTCGTCGAACAAGACGGCGGCTGGACATCCTTGGCTCGCGGTCGTGGGGACGACCCTATAGTCGTCGGACATTTCGGCGGCTTGTCAACCTAGTCCCGGGGTCGTGGGAACGACCCTATAGTCGTCGGACATGACGGTGGCGGGCCAATCTAGTCCCGGGGTCGTAGGGACGAACCTATAGTCGTCGGACATGTCGGCGATTGGCCAACATTGGCCCGGGGTCGTGGGGACGACCCTATAGTCGTCGGACATTTCGGCGGCTTGCCAACTTTGGGCCGGGGTCGTGGGGACGACCCTATAGGCGTCGGACATTTCGGCGGCATGCCAGCAATGGCCCGGGGTCGTGGGGACGACCCTATAGTCGTCGGACATGTCGGCGGCTGGCCAACCTAGTCCCGAGGTCGTGGGGACGACCCTATAGTCGTCGGACTTGTCGCTGGCGGGCTAATCTAGTCCCGGGGTCGTGGGGACGACCCTACAGTCGTCGGACATTTCGGCGGCTTGCCAACTTCCGCCCGGGGTCGTGGGGACGACCCTATAGTCGTCGGACTTGACGGTGGCGGGCCAATCTAGTCCCGGGGTCGTGGGGACGACCCTATAGTCGTCAGACATGTCGGTGGCGAGCCAACCTAGTCCCGGGGTCGTGGGGACGACCCTATAGTCGTCGGACAAGTCGGCGGCGGGCCAACCTAGACCCGGGGTCGTGGGGATGACCCTATAGTCGTCGGACATGACGGTGGCGGGCCAGTCTAGTCCCGGGTCGTGGGGACGACCCTATAGTCGTCGGACATGTCGGCGGCTGGCCAACTTTGGCCCGTGGTCGTGGGGACGACCCTATAGTCGTCGGACATAACGGTGGCGGGCCAATCTAGTCCCGGTGTCGTGGGGACGACTCTATAGTCGTCGGACTTGTCGGCGGCTGGCCAACCTAGACCCGGGGTCGTGGGGACGACCCTATTGTCGTCGGACATGACGGTGGCGGGCCAATCTATTCCCGGGGTCGTACGGACGACCCTATAGTCGTCGGACATGTCGGCGGCTCAGCCAACTTTTGCCCGTGATCGTTGGGACGACTGTTTAGTCGTCGGACATGTCGGCGGCTGGCCAACCTAGACCCAGGGTCGTGGGGACGACCCTATTGTCGTCGGACATGTCGGCGGCGGGCCAACCTTGTCCCGGGGTCGTGGGGACGACCCTATAGTCGTCGGACATGACGGTGGCGGGCCAATCTAGTCCCGGGTCGTGGGGACGCCCCTATAGTCGTCGGACAAGACGGCGGCTGGACATCCTTGGCTCGCGGTCGTGGGGACGACCCTATAGTCGTCGGATATTTCGGCGGCTTGTCAACCTAGTCCCGGGTTCGTGGGGACGACCCTATAGTCGTTGGACATGACGGTGGCGGGCCAATCTAGTCCCAGGGTCGTGGGTACGACCCTATAGTCGTCGGACAAGTCGGCGGCGGTCCAACCTTGTCCCGGGGTCGTGGGGACGACCCTATAGTCGTCGGGCAAGACGGTGGCTGGACATCTTTGGCCCGCGGTCGTGGGGACGACCCTATAGTCGTCGGACAAGACGGTGGCTGGACATCATTGGCCCGCGGTCGTGGGGACGACCCTATAGTCGGCGGACATTTCGGCGGCTTGCCAACTTTGGCCCGGGGTCGTGGGGACGACCCTATAGTCGTCGGACATTTCGGCGGCATGCCACCTTTGGCCCGGGGTCGTGGGGACGACCCTATAGTCGTCGGACATGTTGGCGGCTTGTCAACCTAGTCCCGGGGTCGTGGGGACGACCCTATAGTCGTTGGACATGACGGTGGCGGGCCAATCTAGTCCCGGGATCGTGGGGACGACCCTATAGTCGTCGTACAAGTCGGCGGCGGGCCAAGCTTGTCCCGTGGTCGTGGGGACGATCTGATAGTTGTCGGACATGACGGTGGCGGGCCAATCTAGTCTCGGGGTCGTGGGGACGACCCTATAGTCGTCGGACATTTCGGCGGCTTGCCAGCTTTGGCCGTCGTCGGACATGTTGGCGGCTTGTCAACCTAGTCCCGGGGTTGTGGGGACGACCCTATAGTCGTTGGACATGACGGTGGCGGCCAATCTAGTCCCGGGGTCGAAGGAACGACCCTATAGTCGTCGGACATGTCGGCGGCTTGCCAACTTTGGCCCGGGGTCGTGGGGACGACCCTATAGTCGTCGGACATGACGGTGGCGGGCCAGTCTAGTCCCGGGTCGTGGGGACGACCCTATAGTCGTCGGACATGTCGGCGGCTTGCCAACTTTGGCCGTCGTCGGACATGTTGGCGGCTTGTCCACCTAGTCCCGGGGTTGTGGGGACGACCCTATAGTCGTTGGACATGACGGTGGCGGCCAATCTAGTCCCGGGGTCGTAGGAACGACCCTATAGTCGTCGGACATGTCGGCGGCTTGCCAACTTTGGCCCGGGGTCGTGGGGACGACCCTATAGTCGTCGGACATGTCGGCGGCTGGCCAACCTAGTCCCGAGGTCGTGGGGACGACCCTATAGTCGTCGGACATGACGGTGGCGGGCCAGTCTAGTCCCGGGTCGTGGGGACGACCCTATAGTCGTCGGACATGTCGGCGGCTGGCCAACTTTGGCCCGGGGTCGTGGGGACGATCCTATAGTCGTCGGACAAGTCGGCGGCGAGCCAACATTGACCCGGGGTCGTGGGGACGACTCTATAGTCGTCAGACATGTCGGTGGCGGGCCAGTCTAGTCCCGGGTCGTGGGGACGACCCTATAGTCGTCGGACATGTCGGCGGCTGGCCAACTTTGGCCCGTGGTCGTGGGGAGGACCCTATACTCGTCGGACAAGTCGGCGGCGTACCAACCTAGTCCGGGGGTCGTGGGGACGACCCTATAGTCGTCGGACATGACGGTGGCGGGCCAGTCTAGTCCCGGGTCATGGGGACGACCCTATAGTCGTCGGACAAGTCGGCGGCTGGCCAACTTTGGCCCGTGGTCGTGGGGACGACCCTATAGTCGTCGGACAAGTCGGCGGCCGGCCAACCTAGTCCGGGGGTCGTGGGGACGACCCTATAGTCGTCGGACATGACGGTGGCGGGCCAGTCTAGTCCCGGGTCGTGGGGACGACCCTATAGTCGTCGGACATGTCGGCGGCTGGCCAACTTTGGCCCGTGGTCGTGGGGACGACCCTATAGTCCTCGGACAAGTCGGCGACTGGCCAACTTTGGCCCGGGGTCGTAGGGACAACCCTATAGTCGTCGGACAAGTCGGAGGCTGGCCAACTTTGGCCCGTGGTCGTGGGGACGACCCTATACTCGTCGGACAAGTCGGCGGCTGGCCAACTTTTGCCCGGGGTCGTGGGGACGACCCTATAGTGGTCGGACTAGTCGGCGGCTGGCCAACCTAGTCCCGGGTCCGTGGGGACGACCCTATAGTCCTCGGACAAGTCGGCGACTGGCCAACTTTGGCCCGGGGTCGTAGGGACAACCCTATAGTCGTCGGACAAGTCGGACGCTGGCCAACTTTGGCCCGGGTCCGTGGGGACGACCCTATAGTCCTCGGACAAGTCGGCGACTGGCCAACTTTGGCCCGGGGTCGTAGGGACAACCCTATAGTCGTCGGACAAGTCGGAGGCTGGCCAACTTTGGCCCGTGATCGTGGGGACGACCCTATAGTCGTCGGACATGTCGGCGGCTGGCCAACTTTGGCCCGTGGTCGTGGGGACGACCCTATAGTCGTCGGAAATGTCGGTGGCTGTCCAACATTGGCCCAGGGGTCGTGGGGACGACCCAATAGTCGTCGGACAAGTCAGCGGCTGGCCAACATTGGCCCGTGGTCGTGGGGACGACACTATAGTCGTCGGATATGTCGGCGGCTGGCCAACTTTGGCCCGTGGTCGTGGGGACGACCCTATAGTCGTCGGACAAGTCAGCGGCTGGCCAACTCTGGCCCGTGGTCGTGGGGACGACCCTATAGTCGTCGGACAAGTCGGCGGCTGTCCAACTTTGGCCCGGGGTCGTGGGGACGACCCTATAGTCGTCGGACTTGACGGTGGCGGGCCAATCTAGTCCCGGGGTCGTGGGGACGACCCTATAGTCGTCAGACATGTCGGTGGCGAGCCAACCTAGTCCCGGGGTCGTGGGGACGACCCTATAGTCGTCGGACAAGTCGGCGGCGGGCCAACCTAGACCCGGGGTCGTGGGGATGACCCTATAGTCGTCGGACATGACGGTGGCGGGCCAGTCTAGTCCCGGCTCGTGGGGACGACCCTATAGTCGTCGGACATGTCGGCGGCTGGCCAACTTTGGCCCGTGGTCGTGGGGACGACCCTATAGTCGTCGGACATGACGGTGGCGGGCCAGTCTAGTCCCGGGTCGTGGGGACGACCCTATAGTCGTCGGACATGTCGGCGGCTTGCCAGCTTTGGCCGTCGTCGGACATGTTGGCGGCTTGTCCACCTAGTCCCGGGGTTGTGGGGACGACCCTATAGTCGTTGGACATGACGGTGGCGGCCAATCTAGTCCCGGGGTCGTAGGAACGACCCTATAGTCGTCGGACATGTCGGCGGCTTGCCAACTTTGGCCCGGGGTCGTGGGGACGACCCTATAGTCGTCGGACATGTCGGCGGCTGGCCAACCTAGTCCCGAGGTCGTGGGGACGACCCTATAGTCGTCGGACATGACGGTGGCGGGCCAGTCTAGTCCCGGGTCGTGGGGACGACCCTATAGTCGTCGGACATGTCGGCGGCTGGCCAACTTTGGCCCGGGGTCGTGGGGACGATCCTATAGTCGTCGGACAAGTCGGCGGCGAGCCAACATTGACCCGGGGTCGTGGGGACGACTCTATAGTCGTCAGACATGTCGGTGGCGGGCCAGTCTAGTCCCGGGTCGTGGGGACGACCCTATAGTCGTCGGACATGTCGGCGGCTGGCCAACTTTGGCCCGTGGTCGTGGGGAGGACCCTATACTCGTCGGACAAGTCGGCGGCGTACCAACCTAGTCCGGGGGTCGTGGGGACGACCCTATAGTCGTCGGACATGACGGTGGCGGGCCAGTCTAGTCCCGGGTCATGGGGACGACCCTATAGTCGTCGGACAAGTCGGCGGCTGGCCAACTTTGGCCCGTGGTCGTGGGGACGACCCTATAGTCGTCGGACAAGTCGGCGGCCGGCCAACCTAGTCCGGGGGTCGTGGGGACGACCCTATAGTCGTCGGACATGACGGTGGCGTGCCAATCTAGTCCCGGGGTCGTGGGCACGACCCTATAGTCGTCGGACAAGTCGGCGGCGAGCCAACCTAGTCCCGGGGTCGTGGGGACGACCCTATAGTCGTCGGAAATGTCGGCGGTTGGCCAATTTAGTCCCGGGGTCGTGGGGACGACCCTATAGTCGTCGGACATGTCGGCGATTGGCCAACTTTGGTCCGTGGTCGTGGGGTCGATCCGATAGTCGTCGGACATGACGGCGGCTGGCCAACTTTGGCCCGTGGTCGTGGGGACGACTGTTTAGTCGTCGGACATGTCGGCGGCTGGCCAACCTAGACCCGGGGTCGTGGGGACGACCCTATTGTCGTCGGACATGACGGTGGCGAGCCAATCTAGTCCCGGGGTCATAGGGACGACCCTATAGTCGTCGGACATGTCGGCGATTGGCCAACTTTGGCCCGTGGTCGTGGGGACGATCCGATAGTCGTCGGAGATGACGGTGGAGGGACAATCTAGTCCCGGGGTCGTGGTGACGACCCTATAGCCGTCGGACATGTCGGCGGCTGGCCAACTTTGGCCCGTGGTCGTGGGGACGACTGTTTAGTCGTCGGACATGTCGGCGGCTGGCCAATCTACACCCAGGGTCGTGGGGACGACCCTATTGTCGTCGGGCATGACGGTGGCGGGGCAATCTAGTCCCGGGGTCGTAGGTACGACCCTATAGTCGTCGGACATGTCGGCGATTGGCCAATATTGGCCCGGGGTCGCTGGGACGATCCGATAGTCGTTGGACATGACGGTGGCGGGCCAATCTAGTCCCGGGGTCGTGGGGATGACCCTATAGTCGTCGGACATGTCGGCGGCTGCACAACTTTGGCCCGTGGTCGTGGGGACGACCCTATAGTCGTCGGACATGTTGGCGGAAGGTCAACGTAGGCCCGTGGTCGTGGGGACGACCCTATAGACGTCCGACATGACGGTGGTGGGCCAATATTGGCCCGGGGTCGTGGGGACGACCCTATAGACGTCCGACATGACGGTGGTGGGCCAATATTGGCCCGGGGTCGTGGGGACGATCCGATAGTCGTCGGACATGACGGTGGCGGGCCAATCTAGTCCCGGGGTCGCGGGGACGGCCCTATAGTCGCCGGGCAAGTCGGCGGCGGGCCAACCTTGTACCGGGGTCGTGGGGACGACCCTATAGTCGTCGGACATGTTGGCGATTGGCCAACTTTGGCCCGGTGTCGTGGGGACGACCCTATAGTCGTCGGACATGTTGGCGGCTGGCCAACTTTGGCCCGTGGTCGTGGGGACGATCCGATAGTCGTCGGACATGACGGTGGCGGGCCAATCTAGTCCCGGGGTCGAGGGGACGACCCTATAGTCGTCGGACATGTCGCCGGCTGGCCAACTTTGGACCGGTGTCGTGGGGACGACTCTATATTCGTCGGACATGTCGGCGGCTGGCCAACCTGGACCCGGGGTCGTGGGGACGACCCTATTGTCGTCGGACATGACGGTGGCGGGCAAATCTAGTCCCGGGGTCATAGGGACGACCCTATAGTCGTCGGACTTGTCGGCGATTGGCCGACTTTGGTCCGTGGTCGTGGGGTCGATCCGATAGTCGCCGGAAATGACGGTGGCGGGCCAATCTAGTCCCGGGGTCGTGGGGACGACCCTATAGTCGTCGGACATGTCGGCGGCTGTCCAACTTTGGCCCGTGGTCGTGGGGACGACCCTATAGTCGTCGGACATGTTGGCGGAAGGTCAACGTAGGCCCGTGGTCGTGGGGACGACCCTATAGACGTCCGACATGACGGTGGTGGGCCAATATTGGCCCGGGGTCGTGGGGACGATCCGATAGTCGTCGGACATGACGGTGGCTGGCCAACTTTGGCCCGTGGTCGTGGGGACGACTGTTTAGTCGTCGGACATGTCGGCGGCTGGCCAACCTAGACCCGGGGTCGTGGGGACGACCCTATTGTCGTCGGACATGACGGTGGCGGGGCAATCTAATCCCGGGGTCGTAGGTACGACCCTATAGTCGTCGGACACGTCGGCGATTGGCCAATACTGGCCCGGGGTCGTGGGGACGATCCGATAGTCGTTGGATATGACGGTGGCGGGCCAATCTAGTCCCGGGGTCGTGGGGACGACCCTATAGTCGTCGGACATGTCGGCGGCTGGACAACTTTGGCCCGTGGTCGTGGGGACGACCCTATAGTCGTCGGACATGTTGGCGGAAGGTCAACGTAGGCCCGTGGTCGTGGGGACGACCCTATAGACGTCCGACATGACGGTGGTGGGCCAATATTGGCCCGGGGTCGTGGGGACGATCCGATAGTCGTCGGACATGACGGTGGCTGGCCAACTTTGGCCCGTGGTCGTGGGGACGACTGTTTAGTCGTCGGACATGTCGGCGGCTGGCCAACCTAGACCCGGGGTCGTGGGGACGACCCTATTGTCGTCGGACATGACGGTGGCGGGCCAATCTAGTCCCGGGGTCGTAGGTACGACCCTGTAGTCGTCGGACATGTCGCCGGCTGGCCAACCTAGTCCCGGGGTCGTGGGGACGACCCTATAGTCGTCGGACATGTTGGCGATTGGCCAACTTTGGCCCGGTGTCGTGGGGACGACCCTATAGTCGTCGGACAAGTCGGCGGCGAGCCAACCTAGTCCCGGGGTCGTGGGGACGACCCTATAGTCGTCGGAAATGTCGGCGGCTGGCCAATTTAGTCCCGGGGTCGTGGGGACGACCCTATAGTCGTCGGACATGTCGGCGATTGGCCAACTTTGGTCCGTGGTCGTGGGGTCGATCCGATAGTCGTCGGACATGACGGCGGCTGGCCAACTTTGGCCCGTGGTCGTGGGGACGACTGTTTAGTCGTCGGACATGTCGGCGGCTGGCCAATCTAGACCCAGGGTCGTGGGGACGATCCTATTGTCGTCGGACATGACGGTGGCGGGCCAATCTAGTCCCGGGGTCGTGGGGACGACCCTATTGTCGTCGGACATGTCGGCGGCTGGCCAACGTAGGCCCGTTGTCGTGGGGACGACCCTATAGACGTCGGACATGACGTTGGCGGGCCAATCTAGTCCCGGGGTCGTGGGGACGACCCTATAGTCGTCGTACATGTCGCCGGCTGGCCAACTTTGGCCCGGTGTCGTGGGGCGACTCTATATTCGTCGGACATGTCGGCGGCTGGCCAACCTGGACCCGGGGTCGTGGGGACGACCCTATTGTCGTCGGACATGACGGTGGCGGGCCAACCTAGACCCGGGGTCGTGGGGACGACCCTATTGTCGTCGGACATGACGGTGGCGGGCCAATCTAGTCCCGGGGTCATAGGGACGACCCTATAGTCGTCGGAAATGTCGGCGGCTGGCCAACTTTGGCCCGTGGTCGTGAAGAGGACCCTATAGTCGTCGGACAAGACGGTGGCGGGCCAATCTAGTCCCGGGGTCGTGGGGACGACCCTATAGTCGTCGGACAAGTCGGCGGCGAGCCAACCTACTCCGGGGGTCGTGGGGACGAACCTATAGTCGTCGGACATGACGGTGGCGGGCCAATCTAGTCCCGGGGTCGTGGGGACGACCCTATAGTCGTCGGACATGTCGGCGGCGGGCCAATCTATTCCCGGGGTCGTGGGGACGACCCTATTGTCGTCGGACATGACGGTGGCGGGCCAATCTAGTCCCGGGGTCGTAGGGATGACCCTATAGTCGACGGACAAGTCGGCGGCGGGCCAATCTAGTCCCGGGGTCGTGGGGACGACCCTATAGTCGTCGGACAAGTCGGCGGCGAGCCAACCTACTCCGGGGGTCGTGGGGACGAACCCATAGTCGTCGGACATGACGGTGGCGGGCCAATCTAGTCCCGGGGTCGTGGGGACGACCCTATAGTCGTCGGACAAGTCGGCGGCGAGCCAACCTAGTCCCGGGGTCGTGGGGACGACCCTATAGTCGTCGGAAATGTCGGCGGCTGGCCAATCTAGTCCCGGGGTCATAGGGACGACCCTATAGTCGCCGGACATGTCGGCGATTGGCCAACTTTGGCCCGTGGTCGTGGGGACGATCCGATAGTCGTCGGACATGACGGTGGAGGGACAATCTAGTCCCGGGGTCGTGGGGACGAACCTATAGTCGTCGGACATGACGGTGGCGGGCCAATCTAGTCCCGGGGTCATAGGGACGACCCTATAGTCGCCGGACATGTCGGCGATTGGCCAACTTTGGCCCGTGGTCGTGGGGACGACCCTATAGTCGTCAGACATGTCGGCGGCGGGCTAATCTATTCCCGGGGTCGTGGGGACGACCCTATTGTCGTCGGACATGACGGTAGCGGGCCAATCTAGTCCCGGGGTCGTAGGGATGACCCTATAGTCGTCGGACAAGTCGGCGGCGGGCCAATCTAGTCCCGGGGTCGTGGGGACGACCCTATTGTCGTCGAACATGTCGACGGCTGGCCAACTTTGGCCCGTGGTCGTGGGGACGATCCGATAGTCGTTGGACATGACGCTGGCGGGCCAATCTAGTCCCGGGGTCGTGGGGACGACCCTATAGTCGTCGGACAAGTCGGCGGCGAGCCAACCTACTCCGGGGGTCGTGGGGACGAACCCATAGTCGTCGGCCATGACGGTGGCGGGCCAATCTAGTCCCGGGGTCGTGGGGACGACCCTATAGTCGTCGGACAAGTCGGCGGCGAGCCAACCTAGTCCTGGGGTCGTGGGGACGACCCTATAGTCGTCGGAAATGTCGGCGGCTGGCCAATCTAGTCCCGGGGTCATAGGGACGACCCTATAGTCGCCGGACATGTCGGCGATTGGCCAACTTTGGCCCGTGGTCGTGGGGACGATCCGATAGTCGTCGGACATGACGGTGGAGGGACAATCTAGTCCCGGGGTCGTGGGGACGAACCTATAGTCGTCGGACATGACGGTGGCGGGCCAATCTAGTCCCGGGGTCGTGGGGACGACCCTATAGTCGTCGGACATGTCGGCGGCGGGCTAATCTATTCCCGGGGTCGTGGGGACGACCCTATTGTCGTCGGACATGACGGTAGCGGGCCAATCTAGTCCCGGGGTCGTAGGGATGACCCTATAGTCGTCGGACAAGTCGGCGGCGGGCCAATCTAGTCCCGGGGTCGTGGGGACGACCCTATTGTCGTCGAACATGTCGACGGCTGGCCAACTTTGGCCCGTGGTCGTGGGGACGATCCGATAGTCGTCGTACATGACGGTGGCGGGCCAATCTAGTCCCGGGGTCGAGGGGACGACCCTATAGTCGTCGGACATGTCGCCGGCTGGCCAACTTTGGACCAGTGTCGTGGGGACGACTCTATATTCGTCGGACATGTCGGCGGCTGGCCAACCTGGACCCGGGGTCGTGGGGACGACCCTATTGTCGTCGGACATGACGGTGGCGGGCAAATCTAGTCCCGGGGTCATAGGGACGACCCTATAGTCGTCGGACTTGTCGGCGATTGGCCGACTTTGGTCCGTGGTCGTGGGGTCGATCCGATAGTCGCCGGAAATGACGGTGGCGGGCCAATCTAGTCCCGGGGTCGTGGGGACGACTGTTTAGTCGTCGGACATGTCGGCGGCTGGCCAACCTAGACCCGGGGTCGTGGGGACGACCCTATTGTCGTCGGACATGACGGTGGCGGGCCAATCTAGTCCCGGGGTCATAGGGACGACCGTATAGTCGTCGGACATGTCGGCGATTGGCCAACTTTGGTCCGTGGTCGTTGGGTCGATCCGATAGTCGTCGGACATGACGGCGGCTGGCCAACTTTGGCCCGTGGTCGTGGGGACGACTGTTTAGTCGTCGGACATGTCGGCGGCTGGCCAACCTAGACCCGGGGTCGTGGGGACGACCCTATTGTCGCCGGACATGAGGGTGGCGGGCCAATCTAGTCCCGGGGTCGTGGAGACGACCCAATAGTCGTCGGACATGTCGGCGATTGGCCAACTTTGGCCCGTGGTCGTGGGGACGACCCTATAGTCGTCAGACATGTCGGCGGCGGGCTAATCTATTCCCGGGGTCGTGGGGACGACCCTATTGTCGTCGGACATGACGGTAGCGGGCCAATCTAGTCCCGGGGTCGTAGGGATGACCCTATAGTCGTCGGACAAGTCGGCGGCGGGCCAATCTAGTCCCGGGGTCGTGGGGACGACCCTATTGTCGTCGAACATGTCGACGGCTGGCCAACTTTGGCCCGTGGTCGTGGGGACGATCCGATAGTCGTTGGACATGACGGTGGCGGGCCAATCTAGTCCCGGGGTCGTGGGGACGACCCTATAGTCGTCGGACAAGTCGGCGGCGAGCCAACCTACTCCGGGGGTCGTGGGGACGAACCCATAGTCGTCGGCCATGACGGTGGCGGGCCAATCTAGTCCCGGGGTCGTGGGGACGACCCTATAGTCGTCGGACAAGTCGGCGGCGAGCCAACCTAGTCCTGGGGTCGTGGGGACGACCCTATAGTCGTCGGAAATGTCGGCGGCTGGCCAATCTAGTCCCGGGGTCATAGGGACGACCCTATAGTCGCCGGACATGTCGGCGATTGGCCAACTTTGGCCCGTGGTCGTGGGGACGATCCGATAGTCGTCGGACATGACGGTGGAGGGACAATCTAGTCCCGGGGTCGTGGGGACGAACCTATAGTCGTCGGACATGACGGTGGCGGGCCAATCTAGTCCCGGGGTCGTGGGGACGACCCTATAGTCGTCGGACATGTCGGCGGCGGGCTAATCTATTCCCGGGGTCGTGGGGACGACCCTATTGTCGTCGGACATGACGGTAGCGGGCCAATCTAGTCCCGGGGTCGTAGGGATGACCCTATAGTCGTCGGACAAGTCGGCGGCGGGCCAATCTAGTCCCGGGGTCGTGGGGACGACCCTATTGTCGTCGAACATGTCGACGGCTGGCCAACTTTGGCCCGTGGTCGTGGGGACGATCCGATAGTCGTCGGACATGACGGTGGCGGGCCAATCTAGTCCCGGGGTCGAGGGGACGACCCTATAGTCGTCGGACATGTCGCCGGCTGGCCAACTTTGGACCAGTGTCGTGGGGACGACTCTATATTCGTCGGACATGTCGGCGGCTGGCCAACCTGGACCCGGGGTCGTGGGGACGACCCTATTGTCGTCGGACATGACGGTGGCGGGCAAATCTAGTCCCGGGGTCATAGGGACGACCCTATAGTCGTCGGACTTGTCGGCGATTGGCCGACTTTGGTCCGTGGTCGTGGGGTCGATCCGATAGTCGCCGGAAATGACGGTGGCGGGCCAATCTAGTCCCGGGGTCGTGGGGACGACCCTATAGTCGTCGGACATGTCGGCGGCTGTCCAACTTTGGCCCGTGGTCGTGGGGACGACCCTATAGTCGTCGGACATGTTGGCGGAAGGTCAACGTAGGCCCGTGGTCGTGGGGACGACCCTATAGACGTCCGACATGACGGTGGTGGGCCAATATTGGCCCGGGGTCGTGGGGACGATCCGATAGTCGTCGGACATGACGGTGGCTGGCCAACTTTGGCCCGTGGTCGTGGGGACGACTGTTTAGTCGTCGGACATGTCGGCGGCTGGCCAACCTAGACCCGGGGTCGTGGGGACGACCCTATTGTCGTCGGACATGACGGTGGCGGGGCAATCTAATCCCGGGGTCGTAGGTACGACCCTATAGTCGTCGGACATGTCGGCGATTGGCCAACTTTGGCCCGTGGTCGTGGGGACGATCCGATAGTCGTTGGACATGACGGTGGCGGGCCAATCTAGTCCCGGGGTCGTGGGGACGACCCTATAGTCGTCGGACAAGTCGGCGGCGAGCCAACCTACTCCGGGGGTCGTGGGGACGAACCCATAGTCGTCGGCCATGACGGTGGCGGGCCAATCTAGTCCCGGGGTCGTGGGGACGACCCTATAGTCGTCGGACAAGTCGGCGGCGAGCCAACCTAGTCCTGGGGTCGTGGGGACGACCCTATAGTCGGCGGAAATGTCGGCGGCTGGCCAATCTAGTCCCGGGGTCATAGGGACGACCCTATAGTCGCCGGACATGTCGGCGATTGGCCAACTTTGGCCCGTGGTCGTGGGGACGATCCGATAGTCGTCGGACATGACGGTGGAGGGACAATCTAGTCCCGGGGTCGTGGGGACGAACCTATAGTCGTCGGACATGACGGTGGCGGGCCAATCTAGTCCCGGGGTCGTGGGGACGACCCTATAGTCGTCGGACATGTCGGCGGCGGGCTAATCTATTCCCGGGGTCGTGGGGACGACCCTATTGTCGTCGGACATGACGGTAGCGGGCCAATCTAGTCCCGGGGTCGTAGGGATGACCCTATAGTCGTCGGACAAGTCGGCGGCGGGCCAATCTAGTCCCGGGGTCGTGGGGACGACCCTATTGTCGTCGAACATGTCGACGGCTGGCCAACTTTGGCCCGTGGTCGTGGGGACGATCCGATAGTCGTTGGACATGACGGTGGCGGGCCAATCTAGTCCCGGGGTCGTGGGGACGACCCTATAGTCGTCGGACAAGTCGGCGGCGAGCCAACCTACTCCGGGGGTCGTGGGGACGAACCTATAGTCGTCGGACATGACGGTGGCGGGCCAATCTAGTCCCGGGGTCGTGGGGACGACCCTATAGTCATCGGACAAGTCGGCGGCGAGCCAACCTAGTCCCGGGGTCGTGGGGACGACCCTATAGTCGTCGGAAATGTCGGCGGCTGGCCAATCTAGTCCCGGGGTCACAGGGACGACCCTATAGTCGTCGGACATGTCGGCGATTGGCCAACTTTGGCCCGTGGTCGTGGGGACGATCCGATAGTCGTCGGACATGACGGTGGAGGGACAATCTAGTCCCGGGGTCGTGGGGACGACCCAATAGCCGTCGGACATGTCGGCGGCTGGCCAACTTTGGCCTGTGGTCGTGGGGACGACTGTTTAGTCGTCGGACATGTCGGCGGCTGGCCAATCTAGACCCAGGGTCGTGGGGACTATCCTATTGTCGTCGGACATGACGGTGGCGGGCCAATCTAGTCCCGGGGTCGTGGGGACGAACCTATAGTCGTCGGACATGACGGCGGCGGGCCAATCTAGTCCCGGGGTCGTGGGGACGACCCTATTGTCGTCGAACATGTCGACGGCTGGCCAACTTTGGCCCGTGGTCGTGGGGACGATCCGATAGTCGTTGGACATGACGGTGGCGGGCCAATCTAGTCCCGGGGTCGTGGGGACGACCCTATAGTCGTCGGACAAGTCGGCGGCGAGCCAACCAACTCCGGGGGTCGTGGGGACGAACCTATAGTCGTCGGACATGACGGTGGCGGGCCAATCTAGTCCCGGGGTCGTGGGGACGACCCTATAGTCGTCGGACAAGTCGGCGGCGAGCCAACCTAGTCCCGGGGTCGTGGGGACGACCCTATAGTCGTCGGAAATGTCGGCGGCTGGCCAATTTAGTCCCGGGGTCGTGGGGACGACCCTATAGTCGTCGGACATGTCGGCGATAGGCCAACTTTGGTCCGTGGTCGTGGGGTCGATCCGATAGTCGTCGGACATGACGGCGGCTGGCCAACTTTGGCCCGTGGTCGTGGGGACGACTGTTTAGTCGTCGGACATGTCGGCGGCTGGCCAATCTAGACCCAGGGTCGTGGGGACGATCCTATTGTCGTCGGACCTGACGGTGGCGGGCCAATCTAGTCCCGGGGTCGTAGGTACGACCCTATAGTCGTCGGACATGTCGGCGATTGTCCAATATTGGCCCGTGGTCGTGGGAACGACCCTATAGTCGTCGGACAAGACGGCGGCTGGCCAAATTTGGCCCGTGGTCGTGGGGACGACCCTATAGTCGTCGGAAATGTCGGCGGCTGGCCAACTTTGGCCCGTGGTCGTGAAGAGGGCCCTATAGTCGTCGGACAAGTCGGCGGCGGGCCAATCTAGTCCCGGGGTCGTGGGGACGACCCTATTGTCGTCGGACATGTCGGTGGAGGGCCAATCTAGTCCGGGGGTCGTGGGGACGATCCTATTGTCGTCGGACATGACGGTGGCGGGCCAATCTAGTCCCGGGGTCGTAGGTACGACCCTATAGTCGTCGGACATGTCGGCGATTGTCCAATATTGGCCCGTGGTCGTGGGAACGACCCTATAGTCGTCGGACAAGACGGCGGCTGGCCAAATTTGGCCCGTGGTCGTGGGGACGACCCTATAGTCGTCGGAAATGTCGGCGGCTGGCCAGCTTTGGCCCGTGGTCGTGAAGAGGACCCTATAGTCGTCGGACAAGTCGGCGGCGGGCCAATCTAGTCCCGGGGTCGTGGGGACGACCCTATAGTCGTCGCACATGTCGGCGGCTGGCCAACTTTGGTCCGTGGTCGTGGGGTCGATCCGATAGTCGTCGGACATGACGGCGGCTGGCCAACTTTGGCCCGTGGTCGTGGGGACGACTGTTTAGTCGTCGGACATGTCGGCGGCTGGCCAACCTAGACCCGGGGTCGTGGGGACGACCCTATTGTCGTCGGACATGTCGCCGGCTGGCCAACTTTGGCCCGGTGTCGTGGGGACGACTCTATATTCGTCGGACATGTCGGCGGCTGGCCGACCTGGACCCGGGGTCGTGGGGACGACCCTATTGTCGTCGGACATGACGGTGGCGGGCCAAACTAGCCCCGGGGTCATAGCGACGACCCTATAGTCGTCGCACATGTCGGCGGCTGGCCAACTTTGGTCCGTGGTCGTGGGGTCGATCCGATAGTCGTCGGACAATACGGCGGCTGGCCAACTTTGGCCCGTGGTCGTGGGGACGACTGTTTAGTCGTCGGACATGTCGGCGGCTGGCCAACCTAGACCCGGGGTCGTGGGGACGACCCTATTGTCGTCGGACATGACGGTGGCGGGCCAATCTAGTCCCGGGGTCATAGGGACGACCGTATAGTCGTCGGACATGTCGGCGATTGGCCAACTTTGGTCCGTGGTCGTTGGGTCGATCCGATAGTCGTCGGACATGTCGGCGGCTGGCCAACCTAGTCCCGAGGTCGTAGGGACGACCCTATAATCGTCGGACATGTTGGCGATTGGCCAACATTGGCCCGGGGTCGTCGGGACGACCCTATAGTCGTCGGACATTGCGGCGGCATGCCGACTTTGGCCCGGGGTCGTGGGGACGACCCTATAGTCGTCGGACATGTTGGCGGCTTGTCAACCTAGTTCCGAGGTCGTGGGGACGACCCTATAATCGTCGGACATGACGGTGGCGGGCCAATCTAGTCCCGGGGTCGTAGGGACGACCCTACAGTCGTCGGACATTTCGGCGGCTTGCCAACTTCCGCCTGGGGTCGTGGGGACGACCCTATAGTCGTCGGACATGTCGGCGGCTGGCTAACTTTGGCCCGTGGTCGTGGGGACGACCCAATAGTCGTTGGACATGTCGGCGGCTGGCCAACTTTGGGCCGTGGTCGTGGAGACGATCCTATAGTCGTCGGACTTGACGGTGGCGGGCCAATCTAGTCCCGGGGTTTTGGGGACGACCCTATAGTCGTCGGATATGTCGGCGGCTTGCCAAATTTGCCCGTGGTCGTGGGGACGACCCTATAGTCGTCGGACTTGACGGTGGCGGGCCAATCTTATCCCGGGGTCGTGGGGACGAACCTATAGTCGTCGGACAATTCGGCGGCCGGCCAACTTTGGCCCGGGGTCGTGGGGGCGACCCTATAGTCGTCGGACATGTCGGCGGCTGGCCAACCTAGTCCGGGGTCGTGGGGACGACCCTATAGTCGTCGGACATGTCGGCGGCTGGCAAACCTAGTCCCGAGGTCGTGGGGACGATCCTATAGTGGTCGGAGAAGTCGGCGGCTGGCCAACCTAGTCCGGGGGTCGTGGGGATGACCCTATAGTCGTCGGACATGTAGGCGGCTGGCCAATCCAGTCCCGGGGTCGTGGGGACGACCCTATTGACGTCGGACATGTCGGCGGCTGGCCAATCTAGTACCGGTGTCGTGGGGAGGACCGTATAGTCGTCGGACAATTCGGCGGCCGGCCAACTTTGGCCCGGGGTTCCGGGGACGACCCTATAGTCGTCGGACATGTCGGCGGCTGGCCAACCTAGTCCCGAGGTCGTGGGGGCGACCCTATAGTCGTCGGACATGTCGGCGGCTGGCCAGCCAATTCCCGAGGTCGTGGGGACGACCCTATTGTCGTCGGACATGTCGGCGGCTGGCCAACTTTGGCCCGGGGTCGTGGGGACGATCCGATAGTCGTCGGACATGACGGTGGCGGGCCAATCTAGTCCCGGGGTCGTGGGGACGACCCTATAGTCGTCGGACATGTCGGCGGCTGGCCAACTTTGGCCCGTGGTCGTGGGGTCGATCCGACAGTCGTCGGACATGACGGTGGCGGGCCAATCTAGTCCCGGGGTCGTGGGGACGACCCAATAGCCGTCGGACATGTCGGCGGCTGGCCAACTTTGGCCCGGGGTCGTGGGGACGACTGTTTAGTCGTCGGACATGTCGGCGGCTGGCCAATCTAGACCCAGGGTCGTGGGGACGATCCTATTGTCGTCGGACATGACGGTGGCGGGCCAATCTACTCCCGCGGACGAAGGTACGACCCTACAGTCGTCGGACATGTCGGCGATTGTCCAATATTGACCCGTGGTCGTGGGAACGACCCTATAGTCGTCGGACAAGACGGCGGCTGGCCAAATTTGGCCCGTGGTCATGGGGACGACCCTATAGTCGTCGGAAATGTCGGCGGCTGGCCAATTTAGTCCCGGGGTCGTGGGGGCGACCCTATAGACGTCCGACATGACGGTGGTGGGCCAATCTAGTCCCGGGGTCGTGGGGACGACCCTATAGTCGTCGGACAAGTCGGCGGCGAGCCAACCTACTCCGGGGGTCGTGGGGACGAACCTATAGTCGTCGGACATGACGGTGGCGGGCCAATCTAGTCCCGGGGTCGTGGGGACGATCCTATAGTCGTCGGACAAGTCGGCGGCTGGCCAACTTGGCCCGTGGTCGTGGGAACGACCCTATAGTCGTCGGACAAGACGGCGGCTGGCCAAATTTGGTCCGTGCTCGTGGGGACGACCCTATAGTCTTCGGAAATGTCGGCGGCTGGCCAACTTTGGCCCGTGGTCGTGAAGACGACCCTATTGTCGTCGGACAACACGGCGGCTGGCCATCTTTGGCCCGTGGTCGTGGGGACGACCCTATAATCGTCGGACATGACGGTGGCTGGCCAATCTAGTCCGGGGGTCGTGGGGACGACACTATAGTCGTCGGACAACACGGCGGCTGGCCATCTTTGGCCCGTGGTCGTGGGGACGACCCTATAGTCGTCGGACATGACGGCGGCGGGCCAATCTATTCTCGGGGTCGTGGGGACGACCCTATAGTCGTCGGACATGTCGGCGGTTGGCCAACTTTGGCCCGGGGTCGTGGGGACGACCCTATAGTCGTCGGACATGTCGGCGATTGGCCAACTTTGGCCCGGTGTCGTGGGGACGACCCTATAGTCGTCGGACATGTCGCCGGCTGGCCAACTTTGGCCCGTGGTCGTGGGGACGACTGTTTAGTCGTCGGACATGTCGGCGGCTGGCCAACCTAGACCCGGGGTCGTGGGGACGACCCTATAGTCGTCGGACATGACGGTGGCGGGGCAATCTAGTCCCGGGGTCGTGGGGACGACTCTATATTCGTCGGACATGTCGGCGGCTGGCCGACCTGGACCCGGGGTCGTGGGGACGACCCTATTGTCGTCGGACATGACGGTGGCGGGCCAAACTAGCCCCGGGGTCATAGGGACGACCCTATAGTCGTCGGACATGTCGGCGATTGGCCAACTTTGGTCCGTGGTCGTTGGGTCGATCCGATAGTCGTCGGACATGACGGCGGCTGGCCAACTTTGGCCCGTGGTCGTGGGGACGACTGTTTAGTCGTCGGACATGTCGGCGGCTAGCCAACCTAGACCCGGGGTCGTGGGGACGACCCTATTGTCGTCGGACATGACGGTGGCGGGCCAATCTAGTCCCGGGGTCATAGGGACGAACCTATAGTCGTCGGACATGTCGGCGATTGGCCAACTTTGGTCCGTGGTCGTGGGGTCGATCCGATAGTCGTCGGACATGACGGCGGCTGGCCAACTTTGGCCCGTGGTCGTGGGGACGACTGTTTAGTCGTCGGACATGTCGGCGGCTGGCCAACCTAGACCCGGGGTCGTGGGGACGACTCTATAGTCGTCGGACATGACGGTGGCGGGGCAATCTAGTCCCGGGGTCGTGGGGACGACTCTATATTCGTCGGACATGTCGGCGGCTGGCCGACCTGGACCCGGGGTCGTGGGGACGACCCTATTGTCGTCGGACATGACGGTGGCGGGCCAAACTAGCCCCGGGGTCATAGGGACGACCCTATAGTCGTCGGACATGTCGGCGATTGGCCAACTTTGGTCCGTGGTCGTTGGGTCGATCCGATAGTCGTCGGACATGACGGCGGCTGGCCAACTTTGGCCCGTGGTCGTGGGGACGACTGTTTAGTCGTCGGACATGTCGGCGGCGAGCCAACCTACTCCGGGGGTCGTGGGGACGAACCTATAGTCGTCGGACATGACGGTGGCGGGCCAATCTAGTCCCGGGGTCGTGGGGACGATCCTATAGTCGTCGGACAAGTCGGCGGCTGGCCAACTTGGCCCGTGGTCGTGGGAACGACCCTATAGTCGTCGGACAAGACGGCGGCTGGCCAAATTTGGTCCGTGCTCGTGGGGACGACCCTATAGTCGTCGAAAATGTCGGCGGCTGGCCAACTTTGGCCCGTGGTCGTGAAGACGACCCTATTGTCGTCGGACAACACGGCGGCTGGCCATCTTTGGCCCGTGGTCGTGGGGACGACCCTATAATCGTCGGACATGACGGTGGCTGGCCAATCTAGTCCGGGGGTCGTGGGGACGACACTATAGTCGTCGGACAACACGGCGGCTGGCCATCTTTGGCCCGTGGTCGTGGGGACGACCCTATAGTCGTCGGACATGACGGCGGCGGGCCAATCTATTCTCGGGGTCGTGGGGACGACCCTATAGTCGTCGGACATGTCGGCGGTTGGCCAACTTTGGCCCGGGGTCGTGGGGACGACCCTATAGTCGTCGGACATGTCGGCGATTGGCCAACTTTGGCCCGGTGTCGTGGGGACGACCCTATAGTCGTCGGACATGTCGCCGGCTGGCCAACTTTGGCCCGTGGTCGTGGGGACGAACCGATAATCGTCGGACATGACGGCGGCGGGCCAACTTTGGCCCGTGGTCGTGGGGACGACCCTATAGTCGTCGGACATGACGGTGGCGGGCCAATCTAGCCCCGGGGTCGTGGGGACAACCCTATAGTCGACGGGCAAGTCGGCGGCGGGCCAACCTTGTACCGGGGTCGTGGGGACGACCCTATTGTCGTCGGACATGGCGGTGGCGGGCCAATCTAGTCCCGGGGTCGTGGGGACGACCCTATAGTCGTCGCACATGTCGGCGGCTGGCCAACTTTGGCCCGTGGTCGTGGGGTCGACTCAATAGTCGTCGGACATGTCGGCGGCTGGCCAGCTTTCGCCCGTGGTCGTGGGGACGATCCGATAGTCGTCGGACATGACGGTCTAGGGCCAATCTAGTCCCGGGGTCGTGGGGACGATCCTATAGTCGTCGGACATGTCGCCGGCTGGCCAAATTTGGCCCGGTGTCGTGGGGACGACTCTATATTCGTCGGACATGTCGGCGGCTGGCCGACCTGGACCCGGGGTCGTGGGGACGACCCTATTGTCGTCGGACATGACGGTGGCGGGCCAATCTAGTCCCGGGGTCGTAGGTACGACCCTATAGTCGTCGGACATGTCGGCGATTGGCCAATATTGGCCCGGGGTCGTTGGCACGTTCCGATAGTCGTTGGACATGACGGTGGCGGCCCGTCTAGTCCCGGGGTTGTGGGGACGACCCTATAGTCGTCGGACATGTCGGCGGCTGGACAACTTTGGCCCGTGGTCGTGGGGACGACCCTATAGTCGTCGGACATGTTGGCGGAAGGTCAACGTAGGCCCGTGGTCGTGGGGACGACCCTATAGACGTCCGACATGACGGTGGTGGGCCAATATTGGCCCGGGGTCGTGGGGACGATCCGATAGTCGTCGGACATGACGGTGGCTGGCCAACTTTGGCCCGTGGTCGTGGGGACGACTGTTTAGTCGTCGGACATGTCGGCGATTGGCCAACTTTGGCCCGGTGTCGTGGGGACGACCCTATAGTCGTCGGACATGTTGGCGGAAGGTCAACGTAGGCCCGTGGTCGTGGGGACGACCCTATAGACGTCCGACATGACGGTGGTGGGCCAATATTGGCCCGGGGTCGTGGGGACGATCCGATAGTCGTCGGACATGACGGTGGCTGGCCAACTTTGGCCCGTGGTCGTGGGGACGAATGTTTAGTCGTCGGACATGTCGGCGGCTGGTCAACCTAGACCCGGGGTCGTGGGGACGACCCTATTGTCGTCGGACATGACGGTGGCGGGCCAATCTAGTCCCGGGGTCGTAGGTACGACCCTATAGTCGTCGGACATGTCGGCGATTGGCCAATATTGGCCCGGGGTCGTTGGCACGTTCCGATAGTCGTTGGACATGACGGTGGCGGCCCGTCTAGTCCCGGGGTCGAGGGGACGACCCAATAGTCGTCGGACATGTCGCCGGCTGGCCAACTTTGGCCCGTGGTCGTGGGGACGACTCAATAGTCGTCGGACATGTCGGCGGCTGGCCAGCTTTCGCCCTTGGTCGTGGGGACGATCCGATAGTCGTCGGACATGACGGTCTAGGGTCAATCTAGTCCCGGGGTCGTGGGGACGACCCTATAGTCGTCGGACATGTCGGCGGCTGGCCAACTTTGGCCCGTGGTCGTGGGGACGACTGTTTAGTCGTCGGACATGTCGGCGGCTGGCCAATCTAGACCCAGGGTCGTGGGGACGATCCATTTGTCGTCGGACATGACGGTGGCGGGCCAATCTAGTCCCGGGGTCGTGGGGACGACCCTATAGTCGTCGCACATGTCGGCGGCTGGCCACCTTTGGCCCGTGGTCGTGGGGACGACTCAATAGTCGTCGGACATGTCGGCGGCTGGCCAGCTTTCGCCCGTGGTCGTGGGGACGATCCGATAGTCGTCGGACATGACGGTCTAGGGTCAATCTAGTCCCGGGGTCGTGGGGACGACCCTATAGTCGTCGGACATGTCGGCGGCTGGCCAACCTAGCCCGGGGTCGTGGGGACGACCCTATAGTCGTCGGACATGTAGGCGGCTGGCCAATCTAGTCCCGGGGTCATAGGGACGACCCTATAGTCGTCGGACATGTCGGCGGCTGGCCAACCTAGCCCGGGGTCGTGGGGACGACCCTATAGTCGTCGGACATGTAGGCGGCTGGCCAATCTAGTCCCGGGGTCATAGGGACGACCCTATAGTCGTCGGACATGTCGGCGATTGGCCAACTTTGGCCCGTGGTCGTGGGGTCGATACGATAGTCGTCGGACATGTCGGCGGCTGGCCAACTTTGGCCCGTGGTCGTGGGGACGACTGTTTAGTCGTCGGTCATGTCGGCGGCCGGCCAATCTAGACCCAGGGTCGTGGGGACGTACCCTATTGTCGTCGGACATGACGGTGGCGGGCCAATCTAGTCCCGGGGTCATAGGGACGACCCTATAGTCGTCGGACATGTCGGCGATTGGCCAACTTTGGTCCGTGGTCGTGGGGTCGATCCGATAGTCGTCGGACATGACGGCGGCGAGCCAATCTATTCTCAGGATCGTGTGGACGACCCTATAGTCGTCGGACATGTCGGCGGCTGTCCAACTTTGGCCCGGTGTCTTGGGGACGACTCTATAGTCGTCGGACATGTCGGCTGCAGGCCACCCTTGTCCCGGGGTCGTGGGGACGACCCAATAGTCGTCGGACATGTCGGCGGCTGGCCAACATTGGCCCGGGGTCGTGGGGACGACCCAATAGTCGTCGGACATGTCGGCGGCTGGCCAACTTTGGCCCGTGGTCGTGGGGACGACCCTATAGTCGTCGGACATGTCGGCGATTGGCCAACTTTGGCCCGTGGTCGTGGGGTCGATCCGATAGTCGTCGGACATGACGGTGGCGGGCCAATCTAGTCCCGGGGTCGTGGTGACGACCCTATAGCCGTCGGACATGTCGGCGGCTGGCCAACTTTGGCCCGTGGTCGTGGGGACGACTGTTTAGTCGTCGGTCATGTCGGCGGCCGGCCAATCTAGACCCAGGGTCGTGGGGACGACCCAATAGTCGTCGGACATGTCGGCGGCTGGCCAACATTGGCCCGGGGTCGTGGGGACGACCCAATAGTCGTCGGACATGTCGGCGGCTGGCCAACTTTGGCCCGTGGTCGTGGGGACGACCCTATAGTCGTCGGGCATGTCGGCGATTGGCCAACTTTGGCCCGTGGTCGTGGGGTCGATCCGATAGTCGCCGGACATGAGGGTGGCGGGCCAATCTAGTCCCGGGGTCGTGGAGACGACCCAATAGTCGTCGGACATGTCGGCGGCTGGCCAATTTAGTCCCGGGGTCGTGGGGACGAACCTATAGTCGTCGGACAATTCGGCGGGCGGCCAACTTTGGCCCGGGGTCGTGGGGGCGACCCTATAGTCGTCGGACATGTCGGCGGCTGGCCAACCTAGCCCGGGGTCGTGGGGACGACCCTATAGTCGTCGGACATGTCGGCGGCTGGCAAACCTAGTCCCGAGGTCGTGGGGACGATCCTATAGTGGTCGGAGAAGTCGGCGGCTAGCCAACCTAGTCCGGGGGTCGTGGGGACGACCCTATAGTCGTCGGACATGTAGGCGGCTGGCCAATCCAGTCCCGGGGTCGTGGGGACGACCCTATTGACGTCGGACATGTCGGCGCCTGGCCAATCTAGTACCGGGGTCGTGGGGAGGACCGTATAGTCGTCGGACAATTCGGCGGCTGGCCAACTTTGGCCCGTGGTCGTGGGGTCGATCCGACAGTCGTCGGACATGACGGTGGCGGGACAATCTAGTCCCGGGGTCGTGGGGACGACCCAATAGCCGTCGGACATGTCGGCGGCTGGCCAACTTTGGCCCGTGGTCGTGGGGACGACTGTTTAGTCGTCGGACATGTCGGCGGCTGGCCAATCTAGACCCAGGGTCGTGGGGACGATCCTATTGTCGCCGGACATGAGGGTGGCGGGCCAATCTAGTCCCGGGGTCGTGGAGACGACCCAATAGTCGTCGGACATGTCGGCGGCTGGCCAATTTAGTCCCGGGGTCGTGGGGACGAACCTATAGTCGTCGGACAATTCGGCGGCCGGCCAACTTTGGCCCGGGGTCGTGGGGACGATCCTATAGTCGTCGGACATGTCGGCGGCTGGCCAACCTAGTCCCGAGGTCGTGGGGGCGACCCTATAGTCGTCGGACATGTCGGCGGCTGGCCAACTTTGGCCCGTGGTCGTGGGGTCGATCCGACAGTCGTCGGACATGACGGTGGCGGGCCAATCTAGTCCCGGGGTCGTGGGGACGACCCAATAGCCGTCGGACATGTCGGCGGCTGGCCAACTTTGGCCCGTGGTCGTGGGGACGACTGTTTAGTCGTCGGACATGTCGGCGGCTGGCTAATCTAGACCCAGGGTCGTGGGGACGATCCTATTGTCGTCGGACATGACGGTGGCGGGCCAATCTAGTCCCGGGGACGAAGGTACGACCCTATAGTCGTCGGACATGCCGGCGATTGTCCAATATTGGCCCGTGGTCGTGGGAACGACCCTATAGTCGTCGGACAAGACGGCGGCTGGCCAAATTTGGCCCGTGGTCGTGGGGACGACCCTATAGTCGTCGGAAATGTCGGCGGCTGGCCAATTTAGTCCCGGGGTCGTGGGGGCGACCCTATAGACGTCCGACATGACGGTGGTGGGCCAATCTAGTCCCGGGGTCGTGGGGACGACCCTATAGTCGTCGGACAAGTCGGCGGCGAGCCAACCTACTCCGGGGGTCGTGGGGACGAACCTATAGTCGTCGGACATGACGGTGGCGGTCCAATCTAGTCCCGGGGTCGTGGGGACGATCCTATAGTCGTCGGACAAGTCGGCGGCTGGCCAACTTGGCCCGTGGTCGTGGGAACGACCCTATAGTCGTCGGACAAGACGGCGGCTGGCCAAATTTGGTCCGTGCTCGTGGGGACGACCCTATAGTCGTCGGACAAGTCGGCGGCTGGCCAACTTGGCCCGTGGTCGTGGGAACGACCCTATTGTCGTCGGACAACACGGCGGCTGGCCATCTTTGGCCCGTGGTCGTGGGGACGACCCTATAATCGTCGGACATGACGGTGGCTGGCCAATCTAGTCCGGGGGTCGTGGGGACGACACTATAGTCGTCGGACAACACGGCGGCTGGCCATCTTTGGCCCGTGGTCGTGGGGACGACCCTATAGTCGTCGGACATGACGGCGGCGGGCCAATCTATTCTCGGGGTCGTGGGGACGACCCTATAGTCGTCGGACATGTCGGCGGTTGGCCAACTTTGGCCCGGGGTCGTGGGGACGACCCTATAGTCGTCGGACATGTCGGCGGCTGGCCAACTTTGGCCCGTGGTCGTGGGGACGACCCTATAGTCGTCGGACTTGACGGTGGCGGGCCAATCTAGTCCCGGGGTCGTGGGGACGACCCTACAGTCGTCGGACATTTCGGCGGCTTACCAACTTTGGCCCGGCGTCGTGGGACGACCCTATAGTCGTCGGAAATGTCGGCGGCTGGCCAACCTGGACCCGGGGTCGTGGGGACGACCCTATAGTCGTCGGACTTGACGGTGGCGGGCCAATCTAGTCCCGGGGTCGTGGGGACGACCCTACAGTCGTCGGACATTTCGGCGGCTTGCCAACTTTGGCCCGGCGTCGTGGGACGACCCTATAGTCGTCGGACTTGACGGAAGCGGGCCAATCTAGTCCCGAGGTCGTGGGGACGACCCTATAGTCTTCGGACATGACGGTAGCGGGCCAATCTAGACCCGAGGGCGTGGGGACGACCCTATAGTAGTCGGACATGTCGGCGGCTGTCCAACTTTGGCGCGGTGTCGTGGGGACGACTCTATAGTCGTCGGACATGTCGGCAGCTGGGCAACCTAGACCCGGGGTCGTGGGGACGACCCTATTGTCGTCGGACATGACGGTGGCGGGCCAATCTAGTCCTGGGGTCGTGGGGACGACCCTATAGTCGTCGGACAAGTCGGCGGCGGGCCAAGCTTGTCCCGGGGTCGTGGGGACGACCCTATATTCGTCGGACATGACGGTGGCGGGCCAATCTAGTCCCGGGGTCGTGGGGACGACCGTATAATCGTTGGACATGACGGTGGCGGGCCAATCTAGTCCCGGGGTCGTAGGGACGACCCTATAGTCGTCGGACATGTTGGCGATTGGCCAACATTGGCCCGGGGTCGTCGGGACGACCCTATAGTCGTCGGACATGTCGGCGGCTGGCCAACCTAGTCCCGGGGTCGTGGGGACGACCCTATAGTCGTCGGACATTTCGGCGGCTTGCCAACTTTGGCCCGGGGTCGTGGGGACGACCCTATAGTCGTCGGACATGTCGGCAGCTGGCCAACTTTGGCCCGTGGTCGTGGGGACGATCCAATAGTCGTCGGACATGTCGGCGGCTGGCCAACTTTTGCGCGTGGGCGTGGGGACGATCCGATTGTCGTCGGACATGTCGGCGGCTGGCCAACCTAGACCCGGGGTCGTGGGGACGACCCTATTGTCGTCGGACATGGCGGTGGCGGCCCAATCTAGTCCCGTGGTCGTGGGGACGACCCTATAGTCTTCGGACATGACGGTAGCGGGCCAATCTAGACCCGAGGTCCTGGGGACGACCCTATAGTCGTCGGACAAGTCAGCGGCTGGTCAACTTTGGCCCGTGGTCGTGGGGACGGCCCAATAGTCGTTGAACATGTCGGCGGCTGGCCAACATTGGCCCGGGGTCGTGGGGACGACCCTATAGTCGTCAGACATGTCGGCGGCTGGCCAACTTTGGCCCGTGGTCGTGGGGACGGCCCAATAGTCGTCGGACATGTCGGCGGCTGGCCAACCTAGTCCCGAGGTCGTCGGACTTGACGGTGGCGGGCCAATCTAGTCCCGGGGTCGTGGGGACGACCCTATAGTCGTCGGACAAGACGGTGGCTGGACATCTTTGGCCCGGGGTCGTGGGGACGACCCTATAGTCGTCGGACATGTCGGCGGCTGACCAACTTTGGCCCGGTGTCGTGGGGACGACTCTATAGTCGTCGGACATGTCGGCTGCTGGCCACCCTTGTCCCGGGGTCGTGGGGACGACCCTACAGTCGTCGGACATTTCGGCGGCTCGCAAACTTTGGCCCGGGGTCGTGGGGACGACCCAATAGTCGTCGGACTTGACGGTGGCGGGCCAATCTAGTCCCGGGGTCTTGGGGACGACCCTACAGTCGTCGGACATTTCGGCGGCTTGCCAACTTGGCCCGGGGTGGTGGGGACGACCCTATAGTCGTCGGACATGTCGGCGGCGAGCCAACCTAGTCCCGGGGTCGTGGGGACGACCCTATAGTGGTCCGACAAGTCGGCGGCGAGCCAACCTAGTCCCGGTGTCGTGGGAACGACCCTATAGTCGTCGGACATGTCGGCGGCGAGCCAACCTAGTCCCGGGGTCGTGGGGACGACCCTATAGTGGTCCGACAAGTCGGCGGCGAGCCAACCTAGTCCCGGTGTCGTGGGAACGACCCTATAGTCGTCGGACATGTCGGTGGCTGGACATCTTTGGCCCGGGGTCTTGGGGACGACCCTATAGTCGTCGGACATGTCGGCGGCTGACCCACTTTGGCCCGGTGTCGTGGGGACGACTCTATAGTCGTCGGACATGTCGGCTGCTGGCCACCCTTGTCCCGGGGTCGTGGGGACCACCCTACAGTCGTCGGACATTTCGGCGGCTCGCCAACTTTGGCCCGGGGTCGTGGGGACGACCCAATAGTCGTCGGACTTGACGGTGGCGGGCCAATCTAGTCCCGGGGTCTTGGGGACGACCCTACAGTCGTCGGACATTTCGGCGGCTTGCCAACTTGGCCCGGGGTGGTGGGGACGACCCTATAGTCGTCGGACATGTCGGCGGCGAGCCAACCTAGTCCCGGGGTCGTGGGGACGACCCTATAGTGGTCCGACAAGTCGGCGGCGAGCCAACCTAGTCCCGGTGTCGTGGGAACGACCCTACAGTCGTCGGACATTTCGGCGGCTTGCCAACTTGGCCCGGGGTGGTGGGGACGACCCTATAGTCGTCAGACATGTCGGCGGCTGGCCAACTTTGGCCCGTGGTCGTGGGGACGGCCCAATAGTCGTCGGACATGTCGGCGGCTGGCCAACCTAGTCCCAAGGTCGTCGGACTTGACGGTGGCGGGCCAATCTAGTCCCGGGGTCGTGGGGCCGACCCTATAGTCGTCGGACAAGACGGTGGCTGGACATCTTTGGCCCGGGGTCGTGGGGACGACCCTATAGTCGTCGGACATGTCGGCGGCTGACCAACTTTGGCCCGGTGTCGTGGGGACGACTCTATAGTCGTCGGACTTGACGGTGGCGGGCCAATCTAGTCCCGGGGTCGTAGGTACGATCCTATGGTCGTCGGACATGTCGGTGGCTGGCCAACTTTGGCCCGTGGTCGTGGGGACGACCCTATAGTTGTCGGACACGTCGGCGGTGGGTCTACCTAGTCCCGGGGTCGTGGGGACTACCCTATAGTCGCCGGGCAAGTCGGCGGCGGGCGAACCTTGTACCGGGGTCGTGGGGGCGACCCTATAGTCGTCGGACATGTCGGCGATTGGCCAACTTTGGCCCGTGGTCGTGGGGACGATCCGATAGTCGTCGGACATGACGGTGGCGGGCCAATCTAGTCCCGGGGTCGTGGGGACGACCCTATTGTCGTCGGACATGACGGCGATTGGCCAACTTTTGCCCGTGGTCGTTGGGACGACTGTTTAGTCGTCGGACATGTCGGCGGCTGGCCAACCTAGACCCAGGGTTGTGGGGACGACCCTATTGTCGACGGACATGACGGTGGCGGTCCAATCTAGTCCCGGGGTCGTAGGTACGATCCTATGGTCGTCGGGCATGTCGGTGGCTGGCCAACGTAGGCCCGCTGTCGTGGGGACGACCCAATAGACGTCGGACATGACGGTGGCGGGCCAATCTAGTCCCGGGGTCGTGGGGACGACCCTATAGTCGTCGGACATGTCGGCGGCTGGCCAACTTTTGCCCGTGGTCGTTGGGACGACTGTTTAGTCGTCGGACATGTCGGCGGCTGGCCAACCTAGACCCAGGGTCGTGGGGACGACCCTATTGTCGTCGGACATGACGGTGGCGGGCCAATCTAGTCCCGGGGTCGTAGGTACGACCCTATACTCGTCGGACATGTCGGCGGCTGGCCAACTTTGGCCCGTGGTCGTGGGCACGATCCAATAGTCGTCGGACATGTCGGCGGCTGGCCAACTTTGGCCCGTGGTTGTGGGGACGACCCTATAGTCGTTGGACATGACGGTGGCGGGCCAATCTAGTCTCGGGGTCGTTGGGACGACCCTATAGTCGTCGGACATGCCGGCGGCTGGCCAACTTTGGCCCGTGGTCGTGGGGACGACCCTATAGTTGTCGGACACGTCGGCGGCGGGTCTACCTAGTCCCGGGGTCGTGGGCACGACCCTATAGTCGTCGGACAATTCGGCAGCTTGCCAACTTTGGCCCGGGGTCGTGGGGACGACCCTATAGTTGTCGGACACGTCGGCGGCGGGTCTACCTAGTCCCGGAGTCGTGGGGACGACCCTATAGTCGTCGGACAAGTCGGCAGCTTGCCAACTTTGGCCCGGGGTTGTGGGGACGACTCTATAGTCGTCGGACATTTCGGCGGCTGGCCAGCATTGGCCCGGGGTCGTGGGGACGGCCCAATAGTCGTTGAACATGTCGGCGGCGGGCCATCCTAGCCCCGGGGTCGTGGGGACGACCCTATTGTCGTCGGACATGACGGTGGCGGGCCAATCTAGTCCTGGGGTCGTGGGGACGACCCCATAGTCGTCGGACAAGTCGGCGGCTGGCCAACATTAGCCCGGGGTCGTGGGGACGACCCAATAGTCGTTGAACATGTCGGCGGCGGGCCATCCTAGCCCCGGGGTCGTGGGGACGACCCTATTGTCGTCGGACATGACGGTGGCGGGCCAATCTAGTCCTGGGGTCGTGGGGACGACCCCATAGTCGTCGGACAAGTCGGCGGCTGGCCAACGTTGGCCCGTGGTCGTGGGGACGACCCTATAGTCGTCGGACAAGTCAGCGGCTGGTCAACTTTGGCCCGTGGTCGTGGGGACGGCCCAATAGTCGTTGAACATGTCGGCGGCTGGCCAACATTGGCCCGGGGTCGTGGGGACGACCCTATAGTCGTCAGACATGTCGGCGGCTGGCCAACTTTGGCCCGTGGTCGTGGGGACGGCCCAATAGTCGTCGGACATGTCGGCGGCTGGCCAACCTAGTCCCGAGGTCGTCGGACTTGACGGTGGCGGGCCAATCTAGTCCCGGGGTCGTGGGGACGACCCTATAGTCGTCGGACAAGACGGTGGCTGGACATCTTTGGCCCGGGGTCGTGGGGACGACCCTATAGTCGTCGGACATGTCGGCGGCTGACCAACTTTGGCCCGGTGTCGTGGGGACGACTCTATAGTCGTCGGACATGTCGGCGGCGGGCCAACCTTGTGCCGGGGTCGTGGGGACGACCCTATAGTCGTCGGACATGTCGCCGGCTGGCCAACTTTGGCCCGTGGTCGTGGGGACGAACCGATAATCGTCGGACATGACGGTGGCGGGCCAATCTCGTCCCGGGGTCGTGGGGACGACCCTATAGTCGTCGGACATGACGGTGGCGGGCCAATCTAGTCCCGGGGTCGTGGGGACGACCCTATAGTCGCCGGGCAAGTCGGCGGCGGGCCAACCTTGTACCGGGGTCGTGGGGACGACCCTATAGTCGTCGGACATGTCGGCGATTGGCCAACTTTGGCCCGGTGTCGTGGGGACGACCCTATAGTCGTCGGACAAGTCGGCGGCTGGCCAACTTTGGCCCGGGGTCGTGGGGACGACCCTATAGTCGTCGAACATGTCGGCGGCTGGCCAAATTGGCCTGTGGTCGTGGAGACGACCCTATAGTCGTCGGACATGTCGGCGGCTGGCCAACTTTGGTCCGTGGTCGTGGGGTCGATCCGATAGTCGTCGGACATGACGGCGGCTGGCCAACTTTGGCCCGTGGTCGTGGGGACGACTGTTTAGTCGTCGGACATGTCGGCGGCTGGCCAACCTAGACCCGGGGTCGTGGGGACGACCCTATAGTCGTCCGACATGACGGTGGCGGGCCAATCTAGTCCCGGGGTCGTGGGGACGACCCTATAGTCGTCGGACATGTCGGCGGCAAGCCAACCTAGTCCCGGGGTCGTGGGGACGACCCTATTGTCGTCGGACATGTCGGCGAATGGCCAACTTTGGCCCGGTGTCGTGGGGACGACCCTATAGTCGTCGGACATGACGGTGGCGGGCCAATCTAGTCCCGGGGTCGTGGGGACGACCCTATAGTCGCCGGGCAAGTCGGCGGCGGGCCAACCTTGTACCGGGGTCGTGGGGACGACCCTATAGTCGTCGGACATGTCGGCGATTGGCCAACTTTGGCCCGGTGTCGTGGGGACGACCCTATAGTCGTCGGACATGTCGCCGGCTGGCCAACTTTGGCCCGTGGTCGTGGGGACGAACCGATAATCGTCGGACATGACGGTGGCGGGCCAATCTAGTCCCGGGGTCGTGGGGACGACTCTATAGTCGTCGGACATGTCGGCGGCGAGCCAACCTAGTCCCGGGGTCGTGGGGACGACCCTATTGTCGTCGGACATGTCGGCGGCTGGCCAACTTTGGCCCGTGGTCGTGGGGACGACTCAATAGTCGTCGGACATGTCGGCGGCTGGCCAGCTTTCGCCCGTGGTCGTGGGGACGATCCCATAGTCGTCGGACATGACGGTCTAGGGCCAATCTAGTCCCGGGGTCGTGGGGACGACCCTATAGTCGTCGGACATGTCGCCGGCTGGCCAAATTTGGCCCGGTGTCGTGGGGACGACTCTATATTCGTCGGACATGTCGGCGGCTGGCCGACCTGGACCCGGGGTCGTGGGGACGACCCTATTGTCGTCGGACATGACGGTGGCGGGCCAATCTAGTCCCGGGGTGATAGGGACGACCCTATAGTCGTCGGACATGTCGGCGATTGGCCAACTTTGGCCCGTGGTCGTGGGGACGACTGTTTAGTCGTCGGACATGTCGGCGGCTGGCCAACCTAGACCCGGGGTCGTGGGGACGACCCTATAGTCGTCGGACATGTCGCCGGCTGGCCAACTTTGGCCCGGTGTCGTGGGGACGACTCTATATTCGTCGGACATGTCGGCGGCTAGCCAACCTAGACCCGGGGTCGTGGGGACGACCCTATTGTCGTCGGACATGACGGTGGCTGGCCAATCTAGTTCCGGGGTCGTGGTGACGACCCTATAGCCGTCGGACATGTCGGCGGCTGGCCAACCTAGACCCAGGGTCCTGGGGACGACCCTATTGTCGTTGGACATGACGGTGGCGGGCCAATCTAGTCCCGGGGTCGTGGGGACGACCCTATAGTCGCCGGGCAAGACGGCGGCGGGCCAACCTTGTACCGGGGTCGTGGGGACGACCCTATAGTCGTCGGACATGTCGGCGATTGGCCAACTTTGGCCCGGTGTCGTCGGGACGACCCTATAGTCGTCGGACATGTCGGCGGCGAGCCAACCTAGTCCCGGGGTCGTGGGGACGACCCCATTGTCGTTGGACATGACGGTGGCGGGCCAATCTAGTCCCGGGGTCGTGGGGACGACCCTATAGTCGCCGGGCAAGACGGCGGCGGGCCAACCTTGTACCGGGGTCGTGGGGACGACCCTATAGTCGTCGGACATGTCGGCGGCTGGCCAACTTTTGTCCGTGGTCGTGGGGACGACCCTATTGTCGTCGGACATGACGGTGGCGGGCCAATCTAGTCCCGGGGTCGTAGGTACGACCCTATGGTCGTCGGACATGTCGGCGATTGGCCAACATTGGCCCGGGGTCGTGGGGACGACTGTTTAGTCGCCGGACATGTCGGCGGCTGGCCAACCTAGACCCAGGGTCCTGGGGACGACCCTATTGTCGTTGGACATGACGGTGGCGGGCCAATCTAGTCCCGGGGTCGTGGGGACGACCCTATAGTCGCCGGGCAAGACGGCGGCGGGCCAACCTTGTACCGGGGTCGTGGGGACGACCCTATAGTCGTCGTACATGTCGCCGGCTGGCCAACTTTGGCCCAGTGTCGTGGGGCGACTCTATATTCGTCGGACATGTCGGCGGCTGTCCAACCTGGACCCGGAGTCGTGGGGACGACCCTATTGTCGTCGGACATGACGGTGGCGGGCCAATCTAGTCCCGGGGTCGTGGGGACGACCCTATAGTCGCCGGGCAAGGCGGCGGCGGGCCAACCTTGTGCCGGGGTCGTGGGGACGACCCTATAGTCGTCGGACATGTCGGCGTCTGGCCAGCTTTGGCCCGTGGTCGTGGGGACGATCCGATAGTCGTCGGACATGACGGTCTAGGGCCAATCTAGTCCCGGGGTCGTGGGGACGACCCTATAGTCGTCGGACATGTCGGCGGCTGGCCAACCTAGACCCGGGGTCGTGGGGACGACCCTATTGTCGTCGGACATGGCGGTGGCGGCCCAATCTAGTCCCGTGGTCGTGGGGACGACCCTATAGTCTTCGGACATGACGGTAGCGGGCCAATCTAGACCCGAGGTCCTGGGGACGACCCTATAGTCGTCGGACAAGTCGGCGGCGGGCCAAGCTTGTCCCGGGGTCGTGGGGACGACCCTATAGTCGTCGGACATGTCGGCGGCTGGCCAGCTTTGGCCCGGTGTCGTGGGGACGACTCTATATTCGTCGGAAATGTCGGCGGCTGGCCAACCTGGACCCGGGGTCGTGGGGACGACCCTATAGTCGTCGGACTTGACGGTGGCGGGCCAATCTAGTCCCGGGGTCGTGGGGAGGACCCTACAGTCGTCGGACATTTCGGCGGCTTGCCAACTTTGGCCCGGCGTCGTGGGACGACCCTATAGTCGTCGGACATGTCGGCAGCTGGGCAACCTAGACCCGGGGTCGTGGGGACGACCCTATTGTCGTCGGACATGACGGTGGCGGGCCAATCTAGTCCTGGGGTCGTGGGGACGACCCTATAGTCGTCGGACAAGTCGGCGGCGGGCCAAGCTTGTCCCGGGGTCGTGGGGACGACCCTATATTCGTCGGACATGACGGTGGCGGGCCAATCTAGTCCCGGGGTCGTGGGGACGACCGTATAATCGTTGGACATGACGGTGGCGGGCCAATCTAGTCCCGGGGTCGTAGGGACGACCCTATAGTCGTCGGACATGTTGGCGATTGGCCAACATTGGCCCGGGGTCGTCGGGACGACCCTATAGTCGTCGGACATGTCGGCGGCTGGCCAACCTAGTCCCGGGGTCGTGGGGACGATCCAATAGTCGTCGGACATGTCGGCGGCTGGCCAACTTTGGCGCGTGGGCGTGGGGACGATCCGATTGTCGTCGGACATGTCGGCGGCTGGCCAACCTAGACCCGGGGTCGTGGGGACGACCCTATTGTCGTCGGACATGGCGGTGGCGGCCCAATCTAGTCCCGTGGTCGTGGGGACGACCCTATAGTCTTCGGACATGACGGTAGCGGGCCAATCTAGACCCGAGGTCCTGGGGACGACCCTATAGTCGTCGGACAAGTCGGCGGCGGGCCAAGCTTGTCCCGGGGTCGTGGGGACGACCCTATAGTCGTCGGACATGTCGGCGGCTGGACATCTTTGGCCCGGGGTCGTGGGGACGACCCTATAGTCGTCGGACATGTCGGCGGCTGACCAACTTTGGCCCGGTGTCGTGGGGACGACTCTATAGTCGTCGGACATGTCGGCTGCTGGCCACCCTTGTCCCGGGGTCGTGGGGACGACCCTACAGTCGTCGGACATGTCGGCAGCTGGCCAACATAGTCCCGGTGTCGTGGGAACGACCCTATAGTCGTCGGGTATGTCGGCGGCGAGCCAACCTAGTCCCGGTGTCGTGGGGACGACCCTATAGTGGTCGGACATGTCGGCGGCTGGCCAACGTAGGCCCGCTGTCGTGGGGACGACCCTATAGTCGTCGGACAAGACGGTGGCGGGCCAGCATTGGCCCGGGGTCGTGGGGACGGCCCAATAGTCGTTGAACATGTCGGCGGCGGGCCATCCTAGCCCCGGGGTCGTGGGGACGACCCTATTGTCGTCGGACATGACGGTGGCGGGCCAATCTAGTCCTGGGGTCGTGGGGACGACCCCATAGTCGTCGGACAAGTCGGCGGCTGGCCAACATTAGCCCGGGGTCGTGGGGACGACCCAATAGTCGTTGAACATGTCGGCGGCGGGCCATCCTAGCCCCGGGGTCGTGGGGACGACCCTATTGTCGTCGGACATGACGGTGGCGGGCCAATCTAGTCCTGGGGTCGTGGGGACGACCCCATAGTCGTCGGACAAGTCGGCGGCTGGCCAACTTTGGCCCGTGGTCGTGGGGACGACCCTATAGTCGTCGGACAAGTCAGCGGCTGGTCAACTTTGGCCCGTGGTCGTGGGGACGGCCCAATAGTCGTTGAACATGTCGGCGGCTGGCCAACATTGGCCCGGGGTCGTGGGGACGACCCTATAGTCGTCAGACATGTCGGCGGCTGGCCAACTTTGGCCCGTGGTCGTGGGGACGGCCCAATAGTCGTCGGACATGTCGGCGGCTGGCCAACCTAGTCCCGAGGTCGTCGGACTTGACGGTGGCGGGCCAATCTAGTCCCGGGGTCGTGGGGACGACCCTATAGTCGTCGGACAAGACGGTGGCTGGACATCTTTGGCCCGGGGTCGTGGGGACGACCCTATAGTCGTCGGACATGTCGGCGGCTGACCAACTTTGGCCCGGTGTCGTGGGGACGACTCTATAGTCGTCGGACATGTCGGCTGCTGGCCACCCTTGTCCCGGGGTCGTGGGGACGACCCTACAGTCGTCGGACATTTCGGCGGCTCGCAAACTTTGGCCCGGGGTCGTGGGGACGACCCAATAGTCGTCGGACTTGACGGTGGCGGGCCAATCTAGTCCCGGGGTCTTGGGGACGACCCTACAGTCGTCGGACATTTCGGCGGCTTGCCAACTTGGCCCGGGGTGGTGGGGACGACCCTATAGTCGTCGGACATGTCGGCGGCGAGCCAACCTAGTCCCGGGGTCGTGGGGACGACCCTATAGTGGTCCGACAAGTCGGCGGCGAGCCAACCTAGTCCCGGTGTCGTGGGAACGACCCTATAGTCGTCGGACATGTCGGCGGCGAGCCAACCTAGTCCCGGGGTCGTGGGGACGACCCTATAGTGGTCCGACAAGTCGGCGGCGAGCCAACCTAGTCCCGGTGTCGTGGGAACGACCCTATAGTCGTCGGACATGTCGGTGGCTGGACATCTTTGGCCCGGGGTCGTGGGGACGACCCTATAGTCGTCGGACATGTCGGCGGCTGACCCACTTTGGCCCGGTGTCGTGGGGACGACTCTATAGTCGTCGGACATGTCGGCTGCTGGCCACCCTTGTCCCGGGGTCGTGGGGACGACCCTACAGTCGTCGGACATTTCGGCGGCTCGCCAACTTTGGCCCGGGGTCGTGGGGACGACCCAATAGTCGTCGGACTTGACGGTGGCGGGCCAATCTAGTCCCGGGGTCTTGGGGACGACCCTATAGTGGTCCGACAAGTCGGCGGCGAGCCAACCTAGTCCCGGTGTCGTGGGAACGACCCTACAGTCGTCGGACAAGTCGACGGCTGGCCAACTTTGGCCCGTGGTCGTGGGGACGACCCTATAGTCGTCGGACAAGTCAGCGGCTGGTCAACTTTGGCCCGTGGTCGTGGGGACGGCCCAATAGTCGTCGGACATGTCGGCGGCTGGCCAACATTGGCCCGGGGTCGTGGGGACGACCCTATAGTCGTCAGACATGTCGGCGGCTGGCCAACTTTGGCCCGTGGTCGTGGGGACGGCCCAATAGTCGTCGGACATGTCGGCGGCTGGCCAACCTAGTCCCGAGGTCGTCGGACTTGACGGTGGCGGGCCAATCTAGTCCCGGGGTCGTGGGGACGACCCTATAGTCGTCGGACAAGACGGTGGCTGGACATCTTTGGCCCGGGGTCGTGGGGACGACCCTATAGTCGTCGGACATGTCGGCGGCTGACCAACTTTGGCCCGGTGTCGTGGGGACGACTCTATAGTCGTCGGACATGTCGGCTGCTGGCCACCCTTGTCCCGGGGTCGTGGGGACGACCCTACAGTCGTCGGACATGTCGGCAGCTGGCCAACATAGTCCCGGTGTCGTGGGAACGACCCTATAGTCGTCGGATATGTCGGCGGCGAGCCAACCTAGTCCCGGTGTCGTGGGGACGACCCTATAGTGGTCGGACATGTCGGCGGCTGGCCAACGTAGGCCCGCTGTCGTGGGGCCGACCCTATAGTCGTCGGACAAGACGGTGGCGGGCCAATCTAGTCCCGGGGTCGTGGGGACGACCCTATAGTCGTCGGACAAGTCGGCGGCGAGCCAACCTACTCCGGGGGTCGTGGGGACGAACCTATAGTCGTCGGACATGTCGGCGGCGAGCCAACCTAGTCCCAGGGTCGTGGGGACGACCCTATAGTGCTCGGACATGTCGGCGGCGGGCCAATCTAGTCCCGGGGTCGTGGGGACGACTCTATAGTCGTCGGACAAGACGGTGGCGGGCCAATCTAGTCCCGGGGTCGTGGGGACGACCCTATAGTCGTCGGACAAGACGGTGGCGGGCCAATCTAGTCCCGGGGTCGTGGGGACGACCCTATAGTCGTCGGACAAGTCGGCGGCGAGCCAACCTACTCCGGGGGTCGTGGGGACGAACCTATAGTCGTCGGACATGTCGGCGGCTGGCCAACCTAGTCCCGAGGTCGTGGGGGCGACCCTATAGTCGTCGGACATGTCGGCGGCTGGCCAACCTACTCCCGAGGTCGTCGGACTTGACGGTGGCGGGCCAATCTAGTCCCGGGGTCGTGGGGACGACCCTATAGTCGTCGGACATGACGGTGGCGGGCCAATCTAGTCCCGGGGTCGTGGGGACGACCCAATAATCGTTGGACATGACGGTGGCGGGCCAATCTAGTCCCGGGGTCGTGGGGACGACCCTATAGTCGTCGGACATGTCGGCGGCTGGCCAACTTTGGCCCGGTGTCGTGGGGACGACTCTATATTCGTCGGAAATGTCGGCGGCTGGCCAACCTGGACCCGGGGTCGTGGGGACGACCCTATTGTCGTCGGACATGACGGTGGCGGGCCAATCTAGTCTCGCGATCGTGGGGACGACCCTATAATCGTCGGACATGACGGTGGCGGGCCAATCTAGTCCCGGGGTCGTGGGGACGACCCTATAGTCGTCGGACATGTCGGCGGCTGGCCAACTTTGGCCCGGTGTCGTGGGGACGACTCTATATTCGTCGGAAATGTCGGCGGCTGGCCAACCTGGACCCGGGGTCGTGGGGACGACCCTATAGTCGTCGGACTTGACGGTGGCGGGCCAATCTAGTCCCGGGGTCGTGGGGACGACCCTACAGTCGTCGGACATTTCGGCGGCTTGCCAACTTTGGCCCGGCGTCGTGGGACGACCCTATAGTCGTCGGAAATGTCGGCGGCTGGCCAACCTGGACCCGGGGTCGTGGGGACGACCCTATAGTCGTCGGACTTGACGGTGGCGGGCCAATCTAGTCCCGGGGTCGTGGGGACGACCCTACAGTCGTCGGACATTTCGGCGGCTTGCCAACTTTGGCCCGGCGTCGTGGGACGACCCTATAGTCGTCGGACTTGACGGAAGCGGGCCAATCTAGTCCCGAGGTCCTGGGGACGACCCTATAGTCATCGGACATGACGGTAGCGGGCCAATCTAGACCCGAGGGCGTGGGGACGACCCTATAGTAGTCGGACATGTCGGCGGCTGTCCAACTTTGGCGCGGTGTCGTGGGGACGACTCTATAGTCGTCGGACATGTCGGCAGCTGGGCAACCTAGACCCGGGGTCGTGGGGACGACCCTATTGTCGTCGGACATGACGGTGGCGGGCCAATCTAGTCCTGGGGTCGTGGGGACGACCCTATAGTCGTCGGACAAGTCGGCGGCGGGCCAAGCTTGTCCCGGGGTCGTGGGGACGACCCTATATTCGTCGGACATGACGGTGGCGGGCCAATCTAGTCCCGGGGTCGTGGGAACGACCGTATAATCGTTGGACATGACGGTGGCGGGCCAATCTAGTCCCGGGGTCGTAGGGACGACCCTATAGTCGTCGGACATGTTGGCGATTGGCCACCATTGGCCCGGGGTCGTCGGGACGACCCTATAGTCGTCGGACATGTCGGCGGCTGGCCAACCTAGTCCCGGGGTCGTGGGGACGACCCTATAGTCGTCGGACATTTCGGCGGCTTGCCAACTTTGGCCCGGGGTCGTGGGGACGACCCTATAGTCGTCGGACATGTCGGCAGCTGGCCAACTTTGGCCCGTCGTCGTGGGGACGATCCAATAGTCGTCGGACCTGTCGGCGGCTGGCCAACTTTGGCGCGTGGGCGTTGGGACGACTGTTTAGTCGTCGGACATGTCGGCGGCTGGCCAACCTAGACCCAGGGTCGTGGGGACGACCCTATTGTCGTCGGACATGACGGTGGCGGGCCAATCTAGTCCCGGGGTCGTAGGTACGACCCTATACTCGTCGGACATGTCGGCGGCTGGCCAACTTTGGCCCGTGGTCGTGGGCACGATCCAATAGTCGTCGGACATGTCGGCGGCTGGCCAACATTGGCCCGTGGTTGTGGGGACGACCCTATAGTCGTTGGACATGACGGTGGCGGGCCAATCTAGTCTCGGGGTCGTTGGGACGACCCTATAGTCGTCGGACATGCCGGCGGCTGGCCAACTTTGGCCCGTGGTCGTGGGGACGACCCTATAGTTGTCGGACACGTCGGCGGCGGGTCTACCTAGTCCCGGGGTCGTGGGCACGACCCTATAGTCGTCGGACAATTCGGCAGCTTGCCAACTTTGGCCCGGGGTCGTGGGGACGACCCTATAGTTGTCGGACACGTCGGCGGCGGGTCTACCTAGTCCCGGAGTCGTGGGGACGACCCTATAGTCGTCGGACAAGTCGGCAGCTTGCCAACTTTGGCCCGGGGTTGTGGGGACGACTCTATAGTCGTCGGACATTTCGGCGGCTGGCCAGCATTGGCCCGGGGTCGTGGGGACGGCCCAATAGTCGTTGAACATGTCGGCGGCGGGCCATCCTAGCCCCGGGGTCGTGGGGACGACCCTATTGTCGTCGGACATGACGGTGGCGGGCCAATCTAGTCCCGGGGTCGTAGGTACGACCCTATACTCGTCGGACATGTCGGCGGCTGGCCAACTTTGGCCCGTGGTCGTGGGCACGATCCAATAGTCGTCGGACATGTCGGCGGCTGGCCAACTTTGGCCCGTGGTTGTGGGGACGACCCTATAGTCGTTGGACATGACGGTGGCGGGCCAATCTAGTCTCGGGGTCGTGGGGACGACCCCATAGTCGTCGGACAAGTCGGCGGCTGGCCAACATTAGCCCGGGGTCGTGGGGACGACCCAATAGTCGTTGAACATGTCGGCGGCGGGCCATCCTAGCCCCGGGGTCGTGGGGACGACCCTATAGTCGTCGGACATTTCGGCGGCTGGCCAGCATTGGCCCGGGGTCGTGGGGACGGCCCAATAGTCGTTGAACATGTCGGCGGCGGGCCATCCTAGCCCCGGGGTCGTGGGGACGACCCTATAGTCGTCGGACATGACGGTGGCGGGCCAATCTAGTCCTGGGGTCGTGGGGACGACCCCATAGTCGTCGGACAAGTCGGCGGCTGGCCAACTTTGGCCCGTGGTCGTGGGGACGACCCTATAGTCGTCGAACAAGTCAGCGGCTGGTCAACTTTGGCCCGTGGTGGTGGGGACGGCCCAATAGTCGTTGAACATGTCGGCGGCTGGCCAACATTGGCCCGGGGTCGTGGGGACGACCCTATAGTCGTCAGACATGTCGGCGGCTGGCCAACTTTGGCCCGTGGTCGTGGGGACGGCCCAATAGTCGTCGGACATGTCGGCGGCTGGCCAACCTAGTCCCGAGGTCGTCGGACTTGACGGTGGCGGCCAATCTAGTCCCGGGGTCGTGGGGACGACCCTATAGTCGTCGGACAAGACGGTGGCTGGACATCTTTGGCCCGGGGTCGTGGGGACGACCCTATAGTCGTCGGACATGTCGGCGGCTGACCAACTTTGGCCCGGTGTCGTGGGGACGACTCTATAGTCGTCGGACATGTCGGCTGCTGGCCACCCTTGTCCCGGGGTCGTGGGGACGACCCTACAGTCGTCGGACATTTCGGCGGCTCGCAAACTTTGGCCCGGGGTCGTGGGGACGACCCAATAGTCGTCGGACTTGACGGTGGCGGGCCAATCTAGTCCCGGGGTCTTGGGGACGACCCTACAGTCGTCGGACATCTCGAGGCTTGCCAACTTGGCCCGGGGTGGTGGGGACGACCCTATAGTCGTCGGACATGTCGGCGGCGAGCCAACCTAGTCCCGGGGTCGTGGGGACGACCCTATAGTGGTCCGACAAGTCGGCGGCGAGCCAACCTAGTCCCGGTGTCGTGGGAACGACCCTATAGTCGTCGGACATGTCGGCGGCGAGCCAACCTAGTCCCGGGGTCGTGGGGACGACCCTATAGTGGTCCGACAAGTCGGCGGCGAGCCAACCTAGTCCCGGTGTCGTGGGAACGACCCTATAGTCGTCGGACATGTCGGCGGCGAGCCAACCTAGTCCCGGGGTCGTGGGGACGACCCTATAGTGGTCCGACAAGTCGGCGGCGAGCCAACCTAGTCCCGGTGTCGTGGGAACGACCCTATAGTCGTCGGACATGTCGGTGGCTGGACATCCTTGGCCCGGGGTCGTGGGGACGACCCTATAGTCGTCGGGCATGTCGGCGGCTGACCCACTTTGGCCCGGTGTCGTGGGGACGACTCTATAGTCGTCGGACATGTCGGCTGCTGGCCACCCTTGTCCCGGGGTCGTGGGGACGACCCTACAGTCGTCGGACATTTCGGCGGCTCGCCAACTTTGGCCCGGGGTCGTGGGGACGACCCAATAGTCGTCGGACTTGACGGTGGCGGGCCAATCTAGTCCCGGGGTCTTGGGGACGACCCTACAGTCGTCGGACATTTCGGCGGCTTGCCAACTTGGCCCGGGGTGGTGGGGACGACCCTATAGTCGTCGGACATGTCGGCGGCGAGCCAACCTAGTCCCGGGGTCGTGGGGACGACCCTATAGTGGTCCGACAAGTCGGCGGCGAGCCAACCTAGTCCCGGTGTCGTGGGAACGACCCTACAGTCGTCGGACATTTCGGCGGCTTGCCAACTTGGCCCGGGGTGGTGGGGACGACCCTATAGTCGTCAGACATGTCGGCGGCTGGCCAACTTTGGCCCGTGGTCGTGGGGACGGCCCAATAGTCGTCGGACATGTCGGCGGCTGGCCAACCTAGTCCCAAGGTCGTCGGACTTGACGGTGGCGGGCCAATCTAGTCCCGGGGTCGTGGGGCCGACCCTATAGTCGTCGGACAAGACGGTGGCTGGACATCTTTGGCCCGGGGTCGTGGGGACGACCCTATAGTCGTCGGACATGTCGGCGGCTGACCAACTTTGGCCCGGTGTCGTGGGGACGACTCTATAGTCGTCGGACTTGACGGTGGCGGGCCAATCTAGTCCCGGGGTCGTAGGTACGATCCTATGGTCGTCGGACATGTCGGTGGCTGGCCAACTTTGGCCCGTGGTCGTGGGGACGACCCTATAGTTGTCGGACGCGTCGGCGGTGGGTCTACCTAGTCCCGGGGTCGTGGGGACTACCCTATAGTCGCCGGGCAAGTCGGCGGCGGGCGAACCTTGTACCGGGGTCGTGGGGGCGACCCTATAGTCGTCGGACATGTCGGCGATTGGCCAACTTTGGCCCGTGGTCGTGGGGACGATCCGATAGTCGTCGGACATGACGGTGGCGGGCCAATCTAGTCCCGGGGTCGTGGGGACGACCCTATTGTCGTCGGACATGACGGCGATTGGCCAACTTTTGCCCGTGGTCGTTGGGACGACTGTTTAGTCGTCGGACATGTCGGCGGCTGGCCAACCTAGACTCAGGGTTGTGGAGACGACCCTATTGTCGTCGGACATGACGGTGGCGGGCCAATCTAGTCCCGGGGTCGTGGGGACGACCCTACAGTCGTCGGACATTTCGGCGGCTTGCCAACTTGGCCCGGGGTGGTGGGGACGACCCTATAGTCGTCAGACATGTCGGCGGCTGGCCAACTTTGGCCCGTGGTCGTGGGGACGGCCCAATAGTCGTCGGACATGTCGGCGGCTGGCCAACCTAGTCCCAAGGTCGTCGGACATGACGGTGGCGGTCCAATCTAGTCCCGGGGTCGTAGGTACGATCCTATGGTCGTCGGGCATGTCGGTGGCTGGCCAACGTAGGCCCGCTGTCGTGGGGACGACCCAATAGACGTCGGACATGACGGTGGCGGGCCAATCTAGTCCCGGGGTCGTGGGGACGACCCTATAGTCGTCGGACATTTCGGCGGCTTGCCAACTTGGCCCGGGGTGGTGGGGACGACCCTATAGTCGTCGGACATGTCGGTGGCTGGACATCTTTGGCCCGGGGTCGTGGGGACGACCCTATAGTCGTCGGACATTTCGGCGGCTTGCCAACTTGGCCCGGGGTGGTGGGGACGACCCTATAGTCGTCGGACATGTCGGCGGCGAGCCAACCTAGTCCCGGGGTCGTGGGGACGACCCTATAGTGGTCCGACAAGTCGGCGGCGAGCCAACCTAGTCCCGGTGTCGTGGGAACGACCCTACAGTCGTCGGACATTTCGGCGGCTTGCCAACTTGGCCCGGGGTGGTGGGGACGACCCTATAGTCGTCAGACATGTCGGCGGCTGGCCAACTTTGGCCCGTGGTCGTGGGGACGGCCCAATAGTCGTCGGACATGTCGGCGGCTGGCCAACCTAGTCCCGAGGTCGTCGGACTTGACGGTGGCGGGCCAATCTAGTCCCGGGGTCGTGGGGCCGACCCTATAGTCGTCGGACAAGACGGTGGCTGGACATCTTTGGCCCGGGGTCGTGGGGACGACCCTATAGTCGTCGGACATGTCGGCGGCTGACCAACTTTGGCCCGGTGTCGTGGGGACGACTCTATAGTCGTCGGACATGTCGGCTGCTGGCCACCCTTGTCCCGGGGTCGTGGGGACGACCCTACAGTCGTCGGACATGTCGGCAGCTGGCCAACATAGTCCCGGTGTCGTGGGAACGACCCTATAGTCGTCGGATATGTCGGCGGCGAGCCAACCTAGTCCCGGTGTCGTGGGGACGACCCTATAGTGGTCGGACATGTCGGCGGCTGGCCAACGTATGCCCGCTGTCGTGGGGACGACCCTATAGTCGTCGGACAAGACGGTGGCGGGCCAATCTAGTCCCGGGGTCGTGGGGACGACCCTATAGTCGTCGGACAAGTCGGCGGCGAGCCAACCTACTCCGGGGGTCGTGGGGACGAACCTATAGTCGTCGGACATGTCGGCGGCGAGCCAACCTAGTCCCAGGGTCGTGGGGACGACCCTATAGTGCTCGGACATGTCGGCGGCGGGCCAATCTAGTCCCGGGGTCGTGGGGACGACCCTATAGTCGTCGGACAAGACGGTGGCGGGCCAATCTAGTCCCGGGGTCGTGGGGACGACCCTATAGTCGTCGGACAAGACGGTGGCGGGCCAATCTAGTCCCGGGGTCGTGGGGGCGACCCTATAGTCGTCGGACAAGTCGGCGGCGAGCCAACCTACTCCGGGGGTCGTGGGGACGAACCTATAGTCGTCGGACATGTCGGCGGCTGGCCAACCTAGTCCCGAGGTCGTGGGGGCGACCCTATAGTCGTCGGACATGTCGGGGGCTGGCCAACCTAGTCCCGAGGTCGTCGGACTTGACGGTGGCGGGCCAATCTAGTCCCGGTGTCGTGGGGACGACCCTATAGTCGTCGGACATGTCGGCGGCTGGCCAACTTTGGCCCGGTGTCGTGGGGACGACCCTATAGTCGTCGGACATGTCGGCGGCTGGCCAACTTTGGCCCGGTGTCGTGGGGACGACTCTATATTCGTCGGAAATGTCGGCGGCTGGCCAACCTGGACCCGGGGCCGTGGGGACGACCCTATTGTCGTCGGACATGACGGTGGCGGGCCAATCTAGTCTCGCGATCGTGGGGACGACCCTATAATCGTCGGACATGACGGTGGCGGGCCAATCTAGTCCCGGGGTCGTGGGGACGACCCTATAGTCGTCGGACATGTCGGCGGCTGGCCAACTTTGGCCCGGTGTCGTGGGGACGACTCTATATTCGTCGGAAATGTCGGCGGCTGGCCAACCTGGACCCGGGGTCGTGGGGACGACCCTATAGTCGTCGGACTTGACGGTGGCGGGCCAATCTAGTCCCGGGGTCGTGGGGACGACCCTACAGTCGTCGGACATTTCGGCGGCTTGCCAACTTGGCCCGGGGTGGTGGGGACGACCCTATAGTCGTCAGACATGTCGGCGGCTGGCCAACTTTGGCCCGTGGTCGTGGGGACGGCCCAATAGTCGTCGGACATGTCGGCGGCTGGCCAACCTAGTCCCAAGGTCGTCGGACATGACGGTGGCGGTCCAATCTAGTCCCGGGGTCGTAGGTACGATCCTATGGTCGTCGGGCATGTCGGTGGCTGGCCAACGTAGGCCCGCTGTCGTGGGGACGACCCAATAGACGTCGGACATGACGGTGGCGGGCCAATCTAGTCCCGGGGTCGTGGGGACGACCCTATAGTCGTCGGACATTTCGGCGGCTTGCCAACTTGGCCCGGGGTGGTGGGGACGACCCTATAGTCGTCGGACATGTCGGTGGCTGGACATCTTTGGCCCGGGGTCGTGGGGACGACCCTATAGTCGTCGGACATTTCGGCGGCTTGCCAACTTGGCCCGGGGTGGTGGGGACGACCCTATAGTCGTCGGACATGTCGGCGGCGAGCCAACCTAGTCCCGGGGTCGTGGGGACGACCCTATAGTGGTCCGACAAGTCGGCGGCGAGCCAACCTAGTCCCGGTGTCGTGGGAACGACCCTACAGTCGTCGGACATTTCGGCGGCTTGCCAACTTGGCCCGGGGTGGTGGGGACGACCCTATAGTCGTCAGACATGTCGGCGGCTGGCCAACTTTGGCCCGTGGTCGTGGGGACGGCCCAATAGTCGTCGGACATGTCGGCGGCTGGCCAACCTAGTCCCGAGGTCGTCGGACTTGACGGTGGCGGGCCAATCTAGTCCCGGGGTCGTGGGGCCGACCCTATAGTCGTCGGACAAGACGGTGGCTGGACATCTTTGGCCCGGGGTCGTGGGGACGACCCTATAGTCGTCGGACATGTCGGCGGCTGACCAACTTTGGCCCGGTGTCGTGGGGACGACTCTATAGTCGTCGGACATGTCGGCTGCTGGCCACCCTTGTCCCGGGGTCGTGGGGACGACCCTACAGTCGTCGGACATGTCGGCAGCTGGCCAACATAGTCCCGGTGTCGTGGGAACGACCCTATAGTCGTCGGATATGTCGGCGGCGAGCCAACCTAGTCCCGGTGTCGTGGGGACGACCCTATAGTGGTCGGACATGTCGGCGGCTGGCCAACGTATGCCCGCTGTCGTGGGGACGACCCTATAGTCGTCGGACAAGACGGTGGCGGGCCAATCTAGTCCCGGGGTCGTGGGGACGACCCTATAGTCGTCGGACAAGTCGGCGGCGAGCCAACCTACTCCGGGGGTCGTGGGGACGAACCTATAGTCGTCGGACATGTCGGCGGCGAGCCAACCTAGTCCCAGGGTCGTGGGGACGACCCTATAGTGCTCGGACATGTCGGCGGCGGGCCAATCTAGTCCCGGGGTCGTGGGGACGACCCTATAGTCGTCGGACAAGACGGTGGCGGGCCAATCTAGTCCCGGGGTCGTGGGGACGACCCTATAGTCGTCGGACAAGACGGTGGCGGGCCAATCTAGTCCCGGGGTCGTGGGGGCGACCCTATAGTCGTCGGACAAGTCGGCGGCGAGCCAACCTACTCCGGGGGTCGTGGGGACGAACCTATAGTCGTCGGACATGTCGGCGGCTGGCCAACCTAGTCCCGAGGTCGTGGGGGCGACCCTATAGTCGTCGGACATGTCGGGGGCTGGCCAACCTAGTCCCGAGGTCGTCGGACTTGACGGTGGCGGGCCAATCTAGTCCCGGTGTCGTGGGGACGACCCTATAGTCGTCGGACATGTCGGCGGCTGGCCAACTTTGGCCCGGTGTCGTGGGGACGACCCTATAGTCGTCGGACATGTCGGCGGCTGGCCAACTTTGGCCCGGTGTCGTGGGGACGACTCTATATTCGTCGGAAATGTCGGCGGCTGGCCAACCTGGACCCGGGGCCGTGGGGACGACCCTATTGTCGTCGGACATGACGGTGGCGGGCCAATCTAGTCTCGCGATCGTGGGGACGACCCTATAATCGTCGGACATGACGGTGGCGGGCCAATCTAGTCCCGGGGTCGTGGGGACGACCCTATAGTCGTCGGACATGTCGGCGGCTGGCCAACTTTGGCCCGGTGTCGTGGGGACGACTCTATATTCGTCGGAAATGTCGGCGGCTGGCCAACCTGGACCCGGGGTCGTGGGGACGACCCTATAGTCGTCGGACTTGACGGTGGCGGGCCAATCTAGTCCCGGGGTCGTGGGGACGACCCTATAGTCGTCGGACATGTCGGCGGCTGGCCAACTTTGGCCCGGTGTCGTGGGGACGACTCTATATTCGTCGGAAATGTCGGCGGCTGGCCAACCTGGACCCGGGGTCGTGGGGACGACCCTATAGTCGTCGGACTTGACGGTGGCGGGCCAATCTAGTCCCGGGGTCGTGGGGACGACCCTACAGTCGTCGGACATTTCGGCGGCTTGCCAACTTTGGCCCGGCGTCGTGGGACGACCCTATAGTCGTCGGAAATGTCGGCGGCTGGCCAACCTGGACCCGGGGTCGTGGGGACGACCCTATAGTCGTCGGACTTGACGGTGGCGGGCCAATCTAGTCCCGGGGTCGTGGGGACGACCCTACAGTCGTCGGACATTTCGGCGGCTTGCCAACTTTGGCCCGGCGTCGTGGGACGACTCTATAGTCGTCGGACATGTCGGCAGCTGGGCAACCTAGACCCGGGGTCGTGGGGACGACCCTATTGTCGTCGGACATGACGGTGGCGGGCCAATCTAGTCCTGGGGTCGTGGGGACGACCCTATAGTCGTCGGACAAGTCGGCGGCGGGCCAAGCTTGTCCCGGGGTCGTGGGGACGACCCTATATTCGTCGGACATGACGGTGGCGGGCCAATCTAGTCCCGGGGTCGTGGGGACGACCCTATAGTCGTCGGACATGTCGGCGGCTGGCCAACTTTGGCCCGTGGTCGTGGGGACGACCCTATAGTTGTCGGACACGTCGGCGGTGGGTCTACCTAGTCCCGGGGTCGTGGGGACTACCCTATAGTCGCCGGGCAAGTCGGCGGCGGGCGAACCTTGTACCGGGGTCGTGGGGGCGACCCTATAGTCGTCGGACATGTCGGCGATTGGCCAACTTTGGCCTGTGGTCGTGGGGACGATCCGATAGTCGTCGGACATGACGGTGGCAGGCCAATCTAGTCCCGGGGTCGTGGGGACGACCCTATTGTCGTCGGACATGACGGCGATTGGCCAACTTTTGCCCGTGGTCGTTGGGACGACTGTTTAGTCGTCGGACATGTCGGCGGCTGGCCAACCTAGACCCAGGGTCGTGGGGACGACCCTATTGTCGTCGGACATGACGGTGGCGGGCCAATCTAGTCCCGGGGTCGTAGGTACGACCCTATACTCGTCGGACATGTCGGCGGCTGGCCAACTTTGGCCCGTGGTCGTGGGCACGATCCAATAGTCGTCGGACATGTCGGCGGCTGGCCAACTTTGGCCCGTGGTTGTGGGGACGACCCTATAGTCGTTGGACATGACGGTGGCGGGCCAATCTAGTCTCGGGGTCGTTGGGACGACCCTATAGTCGTCGGACATGTCGGCGGCTGGCCAACTTTGGCCCGGGGTCGTGGGGACGACTCTATAGTCGTCGGAAATGTCGGCGGCTGGCCAACCTGGACCCGGGGTCGTGGGGACGACCCTATTGTCGTCGGACATGACGGTAGCAGGCCAATCTAGTCTCGGGGTCGTGGGGACGACCCTATAGTCGTCGGACATGTCGGCGGCTGGCCAACTTTGGCCCGGGGTCGTGGGGACGACCCTATAGGCGTCGGACAAGACGGCGGCTGGACATCTTTGGCCCGGGGTCGTGGGGACGACCCTATAGTCGTCGGACATGTCGGCGGCTGGCCAACGTTGGCCCGTGGTCGTGGGGACGACCCAATAGTGGTCGGACATGTCGGCGGCTGGCCAACCTAGTCCCGAGGTCGTGGGGACGACCCTATAGTCGTCGGACTTGACGGTGGCGGGCCAATCTAGTCCCGGGGTCGTGGAGACGACCCTACAGTCGTCGGACATTTCGGCGGCTTGCCAACTTTGGCCCGGGGTCGTGGGACGACCCTATAGTCGTCGGACTTGACGGTAGCGGGCCAATCTAGTCCCGAGGTCGTGGGGACGACCCTATAGTCTTCGGACATGACGGTAGCGGGCCAATCTAGACCCGAGGTCGTGGGGACGACCCTATAGTAGTCGGACATGTCGGCGGCTGTCCAACTTTGGCGCGGTGTCGTGGGGACGACTCTATAGTCGTCGGACATGTCGGCAGCTGGCCAACCTAGACCCGGGGTCGTGGGGACGACCCTATTGTCGTCGGACATGACGGTGGCGGGCCAATCTAGTCCCGGGGTCGTGGGGACGACCCTATAGTCGTCGGACAAGTCGGCGGCGGGCCAAGCTTGTCCCAGGGTCGTGGGGACGACCCTATATTCGTCGGACATGACGGTGGCGGGCCAATCTAGTCCCGGGGTCGTGGGGACGACCCTATAATCGTTGGACATGACGGTGGCGGGCCTATCTAGTCCCGGGGTCGTGGGGACGACCCTATAGTCGTCGGACATTTCGGCGGCTTTCCAACTTTGGCCCGGGGTCGTGGGGACGACCCTATAGTCGTCGGACATGTCGTCGGCTGGCCAACTTTGGCCCGTGGTTGTGGGGACGACCCTATAGTCGTTGGACATGACGGTGGCGGGCCAATCTAGTCCCGGGGTCGTGGGGACGACCCTATAGTCGTCGGACATGTCGGCGGCTGGCCAACTTTGGCCCGTGGTTGTGGGGACGACCCTATAGTCGTTGGACATGACGGTGGCGGGCCAATCTAGTCCCGGGGTCGTGGGGACGACCCTATAGTCGTCGGACATGTCGGTGGCGGGCCAATCCAGTCCCGGGGTCGTGGGGACGACCCTACAGTCGTCGGACATTTCGGCGGCTGGCCAACTTTGGCCCGTGGTTGTGGGGACGACCCTATAGTCGTTGGACATGACGGTGGCGGGCCAATCTAGTCCCGGGGTCGTGGGGACGATCCTATAGTCGTCGGACATGTCGGCGGCTGGCCATCTTTGGCCCGGTGTCGTGGGGACGACCCAATAGTAGTCGGACATGTCGGCGGCCGGCCAACCTAGTCCCGAGGTCGTGGGGACGACCCTATAGTCGTCGGACTTGACGGTGGCGGGCCAATCTAGTACCGAGGTCCTGGGGACGACCCTATAGTCGTCGGACTTGACGGTGGCGGGCCAATCTAGTCCCGTGGTCGTGGGGACGACCCTATAGTCGTCGGACATGATGGCGATTGGCCAACATTGGCCCGGGGTCGTCGGGACGACCCTATAGTCGTCGGACATGTCGGCGGCAGGCCAACCTAGTCCCGGGGTCGTGGGGACGACCCTATAGTCGTCGGACATTTCGGCGGCTTGCCAACTTTGGCCCGGGGTCGTGGGGACGACCCTATAGTCGTCGGACATGTCGGCGGCTGGCCAACTTTGGCCCGTGGTTGTGGGGACGACCCTATAGTCGTTGGACATGACGGTGGCGGGCCAATCTAGTCCCGGGGTCGTGGGGACGACCCTATAGTCGTCGGACATGTCGGCGGCTGGCCAACTTTGGACCGGTGTCGTGGGGACGACTCTATAGTCGTCGGAAATGACGGCGGCTGGCCAACCTGGACCCGAGGTCGTGGGGACGACCCTATTGTCGTCGGACATGATGGTGGCGGGCCAATCTAGTCTCGGGGTCGTGGGTACGACCCTATAGTCGTCGGACATGTCGGCGGCTGGCCAACTTTGGCCCGGGGTCGTGGGGACGACCCTATAGTCGTCGGACATGTCGGCGGCTGTCCAACTTTGGCCCGTGGTTGTGGGGACGACCCTATAATCGTTGGACATGACGGTGGCGGGCCAATCTAGTCCCGGGGTCGTGGGGACGACCCTATAGTCGTCGGACAAGACGGCGGCTGGACATTATTGGCCCGGGGTCGTGGGGACGACCCTATAGTCTTCGGACATGTTGGCGGCTTGTCAGCCTAGTCCCGGGGTCGTGGGTACGACCCTATAGTCGTCGGACAAGTCGGCGGCGGGCCAACCTTGTCCCGGGGTCGTGGGGACGACCCTATAGTCGTCGGACTTGACGGTGGCGGGCCAATGTAGTCCCGGGGTCGTGGGGACAACCCTAAAGTCGTCGGACATTTCAGCGGCTTGCCAACTTTGGCCCGGGGTCGTGGGGACGACCCTATAGTCGTCGGACATTTCGGCGGCTGACCAACTTTGGCCCGGGGTCGTGGGGACGACCCTATAGTCGTCGGACATGTTGGCGGCTTGTCAGCCTAGTCCCGGGGTCGTGGGTACGGCCCTATATTCGTCGGACATGTCGGCGGCGGGCCAACCTTGTCTCGGGGTCGTGGGGACGACCCTATAATCGTCGGACATGTCGGCGGCTGGCCAACTTTGGCCCGGTGTCGTGGGGACGACTCTATAGTCGTCGGAAATGTCGGCGGCTGGCCAACCTGGACCCGGGGTCGTGGGGACGACCCTATTGTCGTCGGACATGACGGTAGCGGGCCAATCTAGTCTCGGGGTCGTGGGGACGACCCTATAGTCGTCGGACAAGTCGGCGGCGGGCCAAGTTTGTCCCGGGGTCGTGGGGACGACCCTATATTCGTCGGACATGACGGTGGCGGGCCAATCTAGTCCCGCGGTCGTGGGGACGACCCTATAATCGTTGGACATGACGGTGGCGGGCCAATCTAGTCCCGGGGTCGTAGGGACGACCCTATAGTCGTCGGACATGTTGGCGGCTTGTCAGCCTAGTCCCAGGGTCGTGGGTACGACCCTATAGTCGTCGGACAAGTCGGCGGCGGGCCAACCTTGTCCCGGGGTCGTGGGGACGACCCTATAGTCGTCGGACATGTCGGCGGCTGGCCAACTTTGGCCCGGTGTCGTGGGGACGACTCTATAGTCGTCGGAAATGTCGGCGGCTGGCCAACCTGGACCCGGGGTCGTGGGGACGACCCTACAGTCGTCGGACATTTCGGCGGCTGGCCAACTTTGGCCCGGTGTCGTGGGGACGACTCTATAGTCGTCGGAAATGTCGGCGGCTGGCCAACCTGGACCCGGGGTCGTGGGGACGACCCTATTGTCGTCGGACATGACGGTGGCGGGCCAATCTAGTCTCGCGGTCGTGGGGACGACCCTATAATCGTCGGACATGACGGTGGCGGGCCAATCTAGTCCCGAGGTCGTAGGGACGACCCTATAGTCTTCGTACATGACGGTAGCGGGCCAATCTAGACCCGAGGTCGTGGGGACGACCCTATAGTAGTCGGACATGTCGGCGGCTGTCCAACTTTGGCGCGGTGTCGTGGGGACGACTCTATAGTCGTCGGACATGTCGGCAGCTGGGCAACCTAGACCCGGCGTCGTGGGGACGACCCTATTGTCGTCGGACATGACGGTGGCGGGTCAATCTAGTCCCGGGGTCGTGGGGACGACCCTATAGTCGTCGGACAAGTCGGCGGCGGGCCAAGCTTGTCCCGGGGTCGTGGGGACGACCCTATTGTCGTCGGACATGACGGTGGCGGGCCAATCTAGTCCCGGGGTCGTGGGGACGACCCTATAGTCGTCGGACAAGTCGGCGGCGGGCCAAGCTTGTCCCGGGGTCGTGGGGACGACCCTATATTCGTCGGACATGACGGTGGCGGGCCAATCTAGTCCCGGGGTCGTGGGGACGACCCTATAATCGTTGGACATGACGGTGGCGGGCCAATCTAGTCCCGGGGTCGTAGGGACGACCCTATAGTCGTCGGACATGTTGGCGATTGGCCAACATTGGCCCGGGGTCGTCGGGACGACCCGATAGTCGTCGGACATGTCGGCGGCTGGCCGACCTAGTCCCGGGGTCGTGGGGACGACCCTATAGGTGTCGGACAAGACGGCGGCTGGACATCCTTGGCCCGGGGTCGTGGGGACGACCCTATAGTCGTCGGACATGTCGGCGGCTGGCCAACATTGGCCCGTGGTCGTGGGGACGACCCAATAGTGGTCGGACATGTCGGCGGCTGGCCAACCTAGTCCCGAGGTCGTGGGGACGACCCTATAGTCGTCGGACTTGACGGTGGCGGGCCAATCTAGTCCCGGGGTCGTGGAGACGACCCTACAGTCGTCGGACATTTCGGCGGCTTGCCAACTTTGGCCCGGCGTCGTGGGACGACCCAATAGTGGTCGGACATGTCGGCGGCTGGCCAATCTAGTCCCGAGGTCGTGGGGACGACCCTATAGTCTTCGGACATGACGGTAGCGGGCCAATCTAGGCCCGAGGTCGTGGGGACGACCCTATAGTAGTCGGACATGTCGTCGGCTGTCCAACTTTGGCGCGGTGTCGTGGGGACGACTCTATAGTCGTCGGACATGTCGGCAGCTGGCCAACGTAGGCCCGGGGTCGTGGGGACGACCCTATTGTCGTCGGACATGACGGTGGCGGGCCAATCTAGTCCCGGGGTCGTGGGGACGACCCTATAGTCGTCGGACATGTTGGCGATTGGCCAACATTGGCCCGGGGTCGTCGGGACGACCCTATAGTCGTCGGCCATGACGGCGGCTGGCCAACCTAGTCCCGGGTTCGTGGGGACGACCCTATAGTCGTCGGACATGTCGGCGGCTGGCCAACTTTGGCCCGTGGATGTGGGGACGACCCTATAGTCGTTGGACATGTTGGCGGCTTGTCAGCCTAGTCCTAGGGTCGTGGGTACGACCCTATAGTCGTCGGACAAGTCGGCGGCGGGCCAACCTTGTCCCGGGGTCGTGGGGACGACCCTATAGTCGTCGGACATGTCGGCGGCTGGCCAACTTTGGCCCGGTGTCGTGGGGACGACTCTATAGTCGTCGGAAATGTCGGCGGCTGGCCAACCTGGACCCGGGGTCGTGGGGACGACCCTATTGTCGTCGGACATGACGGTGGCGGGCCAATCTAGTCCCGGGGTCGTGGGGACGACCCTATAGTCGGCGGACATGTCGGCGGCTGGCCAACTTTGGACCGGTGTCGTGGGGACGACTCTATAGTCGTCGGAAATGACGGCGGCTGGCCAACCTGGACCCGAGGTCGTGGGGACGACCCTATTGTCGTCGGACATGATGGTGGCGGGCCAATCTAGTCTCGGGGTCGTGGGGACGACCCTATAGTCTTCGGACATGTCGGCGGCTGGCCAACTTTGGCCCGGGGTCGTGGGGACGACCCTATAGTCGTCGGACATGTCGGCGGCTGTCCAACTTTGGCCCGTGGTTGTGGGGACGACCCTATAATCGTTGGACATGACGGTGGCGGGCCAATCTAGTCCCGGGGTCGTGGGGACGACCCTATAGTCGTCGGACAAGACGGCGGCTGGACATTATTGGCCCGGGGTCGTGGGGACGACCCTATAGTCTTCGGACATGTTGGCGGCTTGTCAGCCTAGTCCCGGGGTCGTGGGTCGACCCTATAGTCGTCGGACAAGTCGGCGGCGGGCCAACCTTGTCCCGGGGTCGTGGGGACGACCCTATAGTCGTCGGACTTGACGGTGGCGGGCCAATGTAGTCCCGGGGTCGTGGGGACAACCCTAAAGTCGTCGGACATTTCAGCGGCTTGCCAACTTTGGCCCGGGGTCGTGGGGACGACCCTATAGTCGTCGGACATTTCGGCGGCTGACCAACTTTGGCCCGGGGTCGTGGGGACGACCCTATAGTCGTCGGACATGTTGGCGGCTTGTCAGCCTAGTCCCGGGGTCGTGGGTACGGCCCTATATTCATCGGACATGTCGGCGGCGGGCCAACCTTGTCTCGGGGTCGTGGGGACGACCCTATAATCGTCGGACATGTCGGCGGCTGGCCAACTTTGGCCCGGTGTCGTGGGGACGACTCTATAGTCGTCGGAAATGTCGGCGGCTGGCCAACCTGGACCCGGGGTCGTGGGGACGACCCTATTGTCGTCGGACATGACGGTAGCGGGCCAATCTAGTCTCGGGGTCGTGGGGACGACCCTATAGTCGTCGGACATGTCGGCGGCTGGCCAACTTTGGCCCGGGGTCGTGGGGACGATCCAATAATCGTCGGACATGTCGGCGGCTGGCCAACTTTGGCCCGTGGAGGTGGGGACGACCCTATAGTCGTTGGACATGACGGTGGCGGGCCAATCTAGTCCCGGGGTCGTGGGGACGACCCTATAGGTGTCGGACAAGACGGCGGCTGGACATCCTTGGCCCGGGGTCGTGGGGACGACCCTATAGTCGTCGGACATGTCGGCGGCTGGCCAACATTGGCCCGTGGTCGTGGGGACGACCCAATAGTGGTCGGACATGTCGGCGGCTGGCCAACCTAGTCCCGAGGTCGTGGGGACGACCCTATAGTCGTCGGACTTGACGGTGGCGGGCCAATCTAGTCCCGGGGTCGTGGAGACGACCCTACAGTCGTCGGACATTTCGGCGGCTTGCCAACTTTGGCCCGGCGTCGTGGGACGACCCAATAGTGGTCGGACATGTCGGCGGCTGGCCAATCTAGGCCCGAGGTCGTGGGGACGACCCTATAGTCTTCGGACATGACGGTAGCGGGCCAATCTAGCCCCGAGGTCGTGGGGACGACCCTATAGTAGTCGGACATGTCGTCGGCTGTCCAACTTTGGCGCGGTGTCGTGGGGACGACTCTATAGTCGTCGGACATGTCGGCAGCTGGCCAACGTAGACCCGGGGTCGTGGGGACGACCCTATTGTCGTCGGACATGACGGTGGCGGGCCAATCTAGTCCCGGGGTCGTGGGGACGACCCTATAGTCGTCGGACAAGTCGGCGGCGGGCCAAGTTTGTCCCGGGGTCGTGGGGACGACCCTATATTCGTCGGACATGACGGTGGCGGGCCAATCTAGTCCCGGGGTCGTGGGGACGACCCTATAATCGTTGGACATGACGGTGGCGGGCCAATCTAGTCCCGGGGTCGTAGGGACGACCCTATAGTCGTCGGACATGTTGGCGGCTTGTCAGCCTAGTCCCAGGGTCGTGGGTACGACCCTATAGTCGTCGGACAAGTCGGCGGCGGGCCAACCTTGTCCCGGGGTCGTGGGGACGACCCTATAGTCGTCGGACATGTCGGCGGCTGGCCAACTTTGGCCCGGTGTCGTGGGGACGACTCTATAGTCGTCGGAAATGTCGGCGGCTGGCCAACCTGGACCCGGGGTCGTGGGGACGACCCTATTGTCGTCGGACATGACGGTGGCGGGCCAATCTAGTCTCGCGGTCGTGGGGACGACCCTATAATCGTCGGACATGACGGTGGCGGGCCAATCTAGTCCCGGGGTCGTGGGGACGACCCTATAGTCGTCGGACATGTCGGCGGCTGGCCAACTTTGGCCCGGTGTCGTGGGGACGACTCTATAGTCGTCGGAAATGTCGGCGGCTGGCCAACCTGGACCCGGGGTCGTGGGGACGACCCTACAGTCGTCGGACATGACGGTGGCGGGCCAATCTTGTCTCGGGGTCGTGGGGACGACCCTATAGTCGTCGGACATGTCGGCGGCTGGCCAACTTTGGCCCGAGGTCGTGGGGACGACCCTATAGTCGTCGGACATGTCGGCGGCTGGCCAACTTTGGCCCGTGGTTGTGGGGACGACCCTATAATCGTTGGACATGACGGTGGCGGGCTAATCTAGTCCCGGGGTCGTGGGGACGACCCTATAGTCGTCGGACAAGACGGCGGCTGGACATCATTGGCCCGGGGTCGTGGGGACGACCCTATAGTCTTCGGACATGTTGGCGGCTTGTCAGCCTAGTCCCGGGGTCGTGGGTACGACCCTATAGTCGTCGGACAAGTCGGCGGCGGGCCAACCTTGTCCCGGGGTCGTGGGGACGACCCTATAGTCGTCGGACATGTCGGCGGCTGGCCAACTTTGGCCCGGTGTCGTGGGGACGACCCAATAGTGGTCGGACATGTCGGCGGCCGGCCAACCTAGTCCCGAGGTCGTGGGGACGACCCTATAGTCGTCGGACTTGACGGTGGCGGGCCAATCTAGTCCCGAGGTCCAGGGGACGACCCTATAGTCGTCGGACTTGACGGTGGCGGGCCAATGTAGTCCCGGGGTCGTGGGGACATCCCTAAAGCCGTCGGACATTTCAGCGGCTTGCCAACTTTGGCCCGGGGTCGTGGGGACTACCCTATAGTCGTCGGACATTTCGGCGGCTGACCAACTTTGGCCCGGGGTCGTGGGGACGACCCTATAGTCGTCGGACATGTCGGCGGCTGGCCAACCTGGACCCGGGGTCGTGGGGACGACCCTATTGTCGTCGGACATGACGGTAGCGGGCCAATCTAGTCTCGGGGTCGTGGGGACGACCCTATAGTCGTCGGACCTGTCGGCGGCTGGCCAACTTTGGCCCGGGGTCGTGGGGACGATCCAATAATCGTCGGACATGTCGGCGGCTGGCCAACTTTGGCCCGTGGTGGTGGGGACGACCCTATAGTCGTTGGACATGACGGTGGCAGGCCAATCTAGTCCCGGGGTCGTGGGGACGACCCTATAGGCGTCGGACATGTCGGCGGCTGGCCAACTTTGGACCGGTGTCGTGGGGACGACTCTATAGTCGTCGGAAAGGTCGGCGGCTGGCCAACCTGGACCCGAGGTCGTGGGGACGACCCTATTGTCGTCGGACATGACGGTGGCGGGCCAGTCTAGTCCCGGGGTCGTGGGGACGACCCTATAGTCGTCGGACATTTCGGCGGCTTGCCAACTTTGGCCCGGGGTCGTGGGGACGACCCTATAGTCGTCGGACATGTCGGCGGCTGGCCAACTTTGGCCCGTGGTTGTGGGGACGACCCTATAGTCGTTGGACATGACGGTGGCGGGCCAATCTAGTCCCGGGGTCGTGGGGACGACCCTATAGGCGTCGGACATGTCGGCGGCTGGCCAACTTTGGACCGGTGTCGTGGGGACGACTCTATAGTCGTCGGAAAGGTCGTCGGCTGGCCAACCTGGACCCGAGGTCGTGGGGACGACCCTATTGTCGTCGGACATGACGGTGGCGGGCCAGTCTAGTCCCGGGGTCGTGGGGACGACCCTATAGTCGTCGGACATTTCGGCGGCTTGCCAACTTTGGCCCGGGGTCGTGGGGACGACCCTATAGTCGTCGGACATGTCGGCGGCTGGCCAACTTTGGCCCGTGGTTGTGGGGACGACCCTATAGTCGTTGGACATGACGGTGGCGGGCCAATCTAGTCCCGGGGTCGTGGGGACGGCCCTATAGTCGTCGGACATGTCGGCGGCTGGTCAACTTTGGACCGGTGTCGTGGGGACGACTCTATAATCGTCGGACATGTCGGCAGCTGGGCAACCTAGACCCGGCGTCGTGGGGACGACCCTATTGTCGTCGGACATGACGGTGGCGGGCCAATCTAGTCCCGGGTCGTGGGGACGACCCTATAGTCGTCGGACAAGTCGGCGGCGGGCCAAGCTTGTCCCGGGGTCGTGGGGACGACCCTATTGTCGTCGGACATGACGGTGGCGGGCCAATCTAGTCCCGGGGTCGTGGGGACGACCCTATAGTCGTCGGACAAGTCGGCGGCGGGCCAAGCTTGTCCCGGGGTCGTGGGGACGACCCTATATTCGTCGGACATGACGGTGGCGGGCCAATCTAGTCCCGGGGTCGTGGGGACGACCCTATAATCGTTGGACATGACGGTGGCGGGCCAATCTAGTCCCGGGGTCGTAGGGACGACCCTATAGTCGTCGGACATGTTGGCGATTGGCCAACATTGGCCCGGGGTCGTCGGGACGACCCTATAGTCGTCGGACATGTCGGCGGCTGGCCGACCTAGTCCCGGGGTCGTGGGGACGACCCTATAGTCGTCGGACATTTCGGCGGCTTGCCAACTTTGGCCCGGGGTCGTGGGGACGACCCTATAGTCGTCGGACATGTCGGCGGCTGGCCAACTTTGGCCCGTGGTTGTGGGGACGACCCTATAGTCGTTGGACATGACGGTGGCGGGCCAATCTAGTCCCGGGGTCGTGGGGACGACCCTATAGTCGTCGGACATGTCGGCGGCTGGCCAACATTGGACCGGTGTCGTGGGGACGACTCTATGGTCGTCGGAAATGTCGGCGGCTGGCCAACCTGGACCCGAGGTCGTGGGGACGATCCAATTGTCGTCGGACATGACGGTGGCAAGCCAATCTTGTCTCGGGGTCGTGGGGACGACCCTATAGTCGTCGGACATGTCGGCGGCTGGCCAACTTTGGCCCGAGGTCGTGGGGACGACCCTATAGTCGTCGGACATGTCGGCGGCTGACCAACTTTGGCCCGTGGTTGTGGGGACGACCCTATAATCGTTGGACATGACGGTGGCGGGCCAATCTAGTCCCGGGGTCGTGGGGACGACCCTATAGTCGTCGGACAAGACGGCGGCTGGACATCATTGGCCCGGGGTCGTGGGGACGACCCTATAGTCTTCGGACATGTTGGCGGCTTGTCAGCCTAGTCCCGGGGTCGTGGGTACGACCCTATAGTCGTCGGACAAGTCGGCGGCGGGCCAACCTTGTCCCGGGGTCGTGGGGACGACCCTATAGTCGTCGGACATGTCGGCGGCTGGCCAACTATGGCCCGGTGTCGTGGGGACGACCCAATAGTGGTCGGACATGTCGGCGGCCGGCCAACCTAGTCCCGAGGTCGTGGGGACGACCCTATAGTCGTCGGACTTGACGGTGGCGGGCCAATCTAGTCCCGGGGTCGTGGGGACGACCCTACAGTCGTCGGACATTTCGGCGGCTGGCCAACTTTGGCCCGTGGTTGTGGGGACGGCCCTATAGTCGTTGGACATGACGGTGGCGGGCCAATCTAGTCCCGGGGTCGTGGGGACGACCCTATAGTCGTCGGACATGTCGGCGGCTGGCCAACTTTGGACCGGTGTCGTGGGAACGACTCTATAGTCGTCGGACATGTCGGCGGCTGGCCAACTTTGGCCCGGTGTCGTGGGGACGACCCAATAGTGGTCGGACATGTCGGCGGCCGGCCAACCTAGTCCCGAGGTCGTGGGGACGACCCTATAGTCGTCGGACTTGACGGTGGCGGGCCAATCTAGTCCCGAGGTCCAGGGGACGACCCTATAGTCGTCGGACTTGACGGTGGCGGGTCAATGTAGTCCCGGGGTCGTGGGGACATCCCTAAAGCCGTCGGACATTTCAGCGGCTTGCCAACTTTGGCCCGGGGTCGTGGGGACTACCCTATAGTCGTCGGACATTTCGGCGGCTGACCAACTTTGGCCCGGGGTCGTGGGGACGACCCTATAGTCGTCGGACATGTCGGCGGCTGGCCAACCTGGACCCGGGGTCGTGGGGACGACCCTATTGTCGTCGGACATGACGGTAGCGGGCCAATCTAGTCTCGGGGTCGTGGGGACGACCCTATAGTCGTCGGACCTGTCGGCGGCTGGCCAACTTTGGCCCGGGGTCGTGGGGACGATCCAATAATCGTCGGACATGTCGGCGGCTGGCCAACTTTGGCCCGTGGTGGTGGGGACGACCCTATAGTCGTTGGACATGACGGTGGCAGGCCAATCTAGTCCCGGGGTCGTGGGGACGACCCTATAGGCGTCGGACAAGACGGCGGCTGGACATCTTTGGCCCGGGGTCGTGGGGACGACCCTATAGTCGTCGGACATGTCGGCGGCTGGCCAACTTTGGCCCGTGGTTGTGGGGACGACCCTATAGTCGTTGGACATGACGGTGGCGGGCCAATCTAGTCCCGGGGTCGTGGGGACGACCCTATAGTCGTCGGACATGTCGGCGGCTGGCCAACTTTGGACCGGTGTCGTGGGGACGACTCTATAGTCGTCGGAAAGGTCGGCGGCTGGCCAACCTGGACCCGAGGTCGTGGGGACGACCCTATTGTCGTCGGACATGACGGTGGCGGGCCAGTCTAGTCCCGGGGTCGTGGGGACGACCCTATAGTCGTCGGACATTTCGGCGGCTTGCCAACTTTGGCCCGGGGTCGTGGGGACGACCCTATAGTCGTCGGACATGTCGGCGGCTGGCCAACTTTGGCCCGTGGTTGTGGGGACGACCCTATAGTCGTTGGACATGACGGTGGCGGGCCAATCTAGTCCCGGGGTCGTGGGGACGGCCCTATAGTCGTCGGACATGTCGGCGGCTGGCCAACTTTGGACCGGTGTCGTGGGGACGACTCTATAGTCGTCGGAAATGACGGCGGCTGGCCAACCTGGACCCGAGGTCGTGGGGACGACCCTATTGTCGTCGGACATGACGGTGGCGGGCCAATCTAGTCTCGGGGTCGTGGGGACGACCCTATAGTCGTCGGACATGTCGGCGGCTGGCCAACTTTGGCCCGGGATCGTGGGGACGACCATATAGTCGTCGGACATGTCGGCGGCTGTCCAACTTTGGCCCGTGGTTGTGGGGACGACCCTATAATCGTTGGACATGACGGTGGCGGGCCAATCTAGTCCCGGGGTCGTGGGGACGACCCTATAGTCGTCGGACAAGACGGCGGCTGGACATCATTGGCCCGGGGTCGTGGGGACGACCCTATAGTCTTCGGACATGTTGGCGGCTTGTCAGCCTAGTCCCGGGGTCGTGGGGACGACCCTATAGTCGTCGGACATGTCGGCGGCTGGCCAACTTTGGCCCGGTGTCGTGGGGACGACTCTATAGTCGTCGGAAATGTCGGCTGCTGGCCAACCTGGACCCGGGGTCGTGGGGACGACCCTATTGTCGTCGGACATGACGGTAGCGGGCCAATCTAGTCTCGGGGTCGTGGGGACGACCCTATAGTCGTCGGACATGTCGGCGGCTGGCCAACTTTGGCCCGGGGTCGTGGGGACCATCCAATAATCGTCGGACATGTCGGCGGCTGGCCAACTTTGGCCCGTCGTGGTGGGGGCGACCCTATAGTCGTTGGACATGACGGTGGCGGGCCAATCTAGTCCCGGGGTCGTGGGGACGACCCTATAGGTGTCGGACAAGACGGCGGCTGGACATCCTTGGCCCGGGGTCGTGGGGACGACCCTATAGTCGTCGGACATGTCGGCGGCTGGCCAACATTGGCCCGTGGTCGTGGGGACGACCCAATAGTGGTCGGACATGTCGGCGGCTGGCCAACCTAGTCCCGAGGTCGTGGGGACGACCCTATAGTCGTCGGACTTGACGGTGGCGGGCCAATCTAGTCCCGGGGTCGTGGAGACGACCCTACAGTCGTCGGACATTTCGGCGGCTTGCCAACTTTGGCCCGGCGTCGTGGGACGACCCAATAGTGGTCGGACATGTCGGCGGCTGGCCAATCTAGTCCCGAGGTCGTGGGGACGACCCTATAGTCTTCGGACATGACGGTAGCGGGCCAATCTAGACCCGAGGTCGTGGGGACGACCCTATAGTAGTCGGACATGTCGTCGGCTGTCCAACTTTGGCGCGGTGTCGTGGGGACGACTCTATAGTCGTCGGACATGTCGGCAGCTGGCCAACGTAGACCCGGGGTCGTGGGGACGACCCTATTGTCGTCGGACATGACGGTGGCGGGCCAATCTAGTCCCGGGGTCGTGGGGACGACGCTATAGTCGTCGGACAAGTCGGCGGCGGGCCAAGCTTGTCCCGGGGTCGTGGGGACGACCCTATATTCGTCGGACATGACGGTGGCGGGCCAATCTAGTCCCGGGGTCGTAGGGACGACCCTATAGTCGTCGGACATGTTGGCGATTGGCCAACATTGGCCCGGGGTCGTCGGGACGACCCTATAGTCGTCGGCCATGACGGCGGCTGGCCAACTTTGGCCCGTGGATGTGGGGACGACCCTATAGTCGTTGGACATGTTGGCGGCTTGTCAGCCTAGTCCCAGGGTCGTGGGTACGACCCTATAGTCGTCGGACAAGTCGGCGGCAGGCCAACCTTGTCCCGGGGTCGTGGGGACGACCCTATAGTCGTCGGACATGTCGGCGGCTGGCCAACTTTGGCCCGGTGTCGTGGGGACGACTCTATAGTCGTCGGAAATGTCGGCGGCTGGCCAACCTGGACCCGGGGTCGTGGGGACGACCCTATTGTCGTCGGACATGACGGTGGCGGGCCAATCTAGTCTCGCGGTCGTGGGGACGACCCTATAATCGTCGGACATGACGGTGGCGGGCCAATCTAGTCCCGGGGTCGTGGGGACGACCCTATAGTCGTCGGACATGTCGGCGGCTGGCCAACTTTGGCCCGGTGTCGTGGGGACGACTCTATAGTCGTCGGAAATGTCGGCGGCTGGCCAACCTGGACCCGGGGTCGTGGGGACGACCCTACAGTCGTCGGACATTTCGGCGGCTGGCCAACTTTGGCCCGGTGTCGTGGGGACGACTCTATAGTCGTCGGAAATGTCGGCGGCTGGCCAACCTGGACCCGGGGTCGTGGGGACGACCCTATTGTCGTCGGACATGACGGTGGCGGGCCAATCTAGTCTCGCGGTCGTGGGGACGACCCTATAATCGTCGGACATGACGGTGGCGGGCCAATCTAGTCCCGAGGTCGTAGGGACGACCCTATAGTCTTCGGACATGACGGTAGCGGGCCAATCTAGACCCGAGGTCGTGGGGACGACCCTATAGTAGTCGGACATGTCGGCGGCTGTCCAACTTTGGCGCGGTGTCGTGGGGACGACTCTATAGTCGTCGGACATGTCGGCAGCTGGGCAACCTAGACCCGGCGTCGTGGGGACGACCCTATTGTCGTCGGACATGACGGTGGCGGGCCAATCTAGTCCCGGGGTCGTGGGGACGACCCTATAGTCGTCGGACAAGTCGGCGGCGGGCCAAGCTTGTCCCGGGGTCGTGGGGACGACCCTATTGTCGTCGGACATGACGGTGGCGGGCCAATCTAGTCCCGGGGTCGTGGGGACGACCCTATAGTCGTCGGACATTTCGGCGGCTTGCCAACTTTGGCCCGGGGTCGTGGGGACGACCCTATAGTCGTCGGACATGTCGGCGGCTGGCCAACTTTGGCCCGTGGTTGTGGGGACGACCCTATAGTCGTTGGACATGACGGTGGCGGGCCAATCTAGTCCCGGGGTCGTGGGGACGGCCCTATAGTCGTCGGACATGTCGGCGGCTGGCCAACTTTGGACCGGTGTCGTGGGGACGACTCTATAGTCGTCGGAAATGACGGCGGCTGGCCAACCTGGACCCGAGGTCGTGGGGACGACCCTATTGTCGTCGGACATGACGGTGGCGGGCCAATCTAGTCTCGGGGTCGTGGGGACGACCCTATAGTCGTCGGACATGTCGGCGGCTGGCCAACTTTGGCCCGGGATCGTGGGGACGACCATATAGTCGTCGGACATGTCGGCGGCTGTCCAACTTTGGCCCGTGGTTGTGGGGACGACCCTATAATCGTTGGACATGACGGTGGCGGGCCAATCTAGTCCCGGGGTCGTGGGGACGACCCTATAGTCGTCGGACAAGACGGCGGCTGGACATCATTGGCCCGGGGTCGTGGGGACGACCCTATAGTCTTCGGACATGTTGGCGGCTTGTCAGCCTAGTCCCGGGGTCGTGGGGACGACCCTATAGTCGTCGGACATGTCGGCGGCTGGCCAACTTTGGCCCGGTGTCGTGGGGACGACTCTATAGTCGTCGGAAATGTCGGCTGCTGGCCAACCTGGACCCGAGGTCGTGGGGACGACCCTATTGTCGTCGGACATGACGGTGGCGGGCCAATCTAGTCCCGGGGTCGTGGGGACGACCCTATTGTCGTCGGACATGACGGTAGCGGGCCAATCTAGTCTCGGGGTCGTGGGGACGACCCTATAGTCGTCGGACATGTCGGCGGCTGGCCAACTTTGGCCCGGGGTCGTGGGGACGATCCAATAATCGTCGGACATGTCGGCGGCTGGCCAACTTTGGCCCGTCGTGGTGGGGACGACCCTATAGTCGTTGGACATGACGGTGGCGGGCCAATCTAGTCCCGGGGTCGTGGGGACGACCCTATAGGTGTCGGACAAGACGGCGGCTGGACATCCTTGGCCCGGGGTCGTGGGGACGACCCTATAGTCGTCGGACATGTCGGCGGCTGGCCAATCTAGTCCCGAGGTCGTGGGGACGACCCTATAGTCTTCGGACATGACGGTAGCGGGCCAATCTAGACCCGAGGTCGTGGGGACGACCCTATAGTAGTCGGACATGTCGTCGGCTGTCCAACTTTGGCGCGGTGTCGTGGGGACGACTCTATAGTCGTCGGACATGTCGGCAGCTGGCCAACGTAGACCCGGGGTCGTGGGGACGACCCTATTGTCGTCGGACATGACGGTGGCGGGCCAATCTAGTCCCGGGGTCGTGGGGACGACCCTATAGTCGTCGGACAAGTCGGCGGCGGGCCAAGCTTGTCCCGGGGTCGTGGGGACGACCCTATATTCGTCGGACATGACGGTGGCGGGCCAATCTAGTCCCGGGGTCGTAGGGACGACCCTATAGTCGTCGGACATGTTGGCGATTGGCCAACATTGGCCCGGGGTCGTCGGGACGACCCTATAGTCGTCGGCCATGACGGCGGCTGGCCAACCTAGTCCCGGGGTCGTGGGGACGACCCTATAGTCGTCGGACATGTCGGCGGCTGGCCAACTTTGGCCCGTGGATGTGGGGACGACCCTATAGTCGTTGGACATGTTGGCGGCTTGTCAGCCTAGTCCCAGGGTCGTGGGTACGACCCTATAGTCGTCGGACAAGTCGGCGGCGGGTTAACCTTGTCCCGGGGTCGTGGGGACGACCCTATAGTCGTCGGACATGTCGACGGCTGGCCAACTTTGGCCCGGTGTCGTGGGGACGACTCTATAGTCGTCGGAAATGTCGGCGGCTGGCCAACCTGGACCCGGGGTCGTGGGGACGACCCTATTGTCGTCGGACATGACGGTGGCGGGCCAATCTAGTCTCGCGGTCGTGGGGACGACCCTATAATCGTCGGACATGACGGTGGCGGGCCAATCTAGTCCCGGGGTCGTGGGGACGACCCTATAGTCGTCGGACATGTCGGCGGCTGGCCATCTTTGGCCCGGTGTCGTGGGGACGACCCAATAGTAGTCGGACATGTCGGCGGCCGGCCAACCTAGTCCCGAGGTCGTGGGGACGACCCTATAGTCGTCGGACTTGACGGTGGCGGGCCAATCTAGTACCGAGGTCCTGGTGACGACCCTATAGTCGTCGGACTTGACGGTGGCGGGCCAATCTAGTCCCGTGGTCGTGGGGACGACCCTATAGTCTTCGGACATGACGGTAGCGGGCCAATCTAGACCCGAGATCCTGGGGACGACCCTATAGTAGTCGGACATGTCGGCGGCTGTCCAACTTTGGCCCGGTGTCGTGGGGACGACTCTATAGTCGTCGGACATGTCGGCGGCTGGCCAACCTAGACCCGGGGTCGTGGAGACGACCCTATTGTCGTCGGACATGACGGTGGCGGGCCAATCTAGTCCCGGGGTCGTGGGGACGACCCTATAGTCGTCGGACAAGTCGGCGGCGGGCCAAGCTTGTCCCGGGGTCGTGGGGACGACCCTATAATCGTCGGACATGACGGTGGCGGGCCGATCTAGTCCCGGGGTCGTGGGGACGACCCTATAATCGTTGGACATGACGGTGGCGGGCCAATCTAGTCCCGGGGTCGTAGGGACGACCCTATAGTCGTCGGACATGATGGCGATTGGCCAACATTGGCCCGGGGTCGTCGGGACGACCCTATAGTCGTCGGACATGTCGGCGGCAGGCCAACCTAGTCCCGGGGTCGTGGGGACGACCCTATAGTCGTCGGACATTTCGGCGGCTTGCCAACTTTGGCCCGGGGTCGTGGGGACGACCCTATAGTCGTCGGACATGTCGGCGGCTGGCCAACTTTGGCCCGTGGTTGTGGGGACGACCCTATAGTCGTTGGACATGACGGTGGCGGGCCAATCTAGTCCCGGGGTCGTGGGGACGACCCTATAGTCGTCGGACATGTCGGCGGCTGGCCAACTTTGGACCGGTGTCGTGGGGACGACTCTATAGTCGTCGGAAATGACGGCGGCTGGCCAACCTGGACCCGAGGTCGTGGGGACGACCCTATTGTCGTCGGACATGATGGTGGCGGGCCAATCTAGTCTCGGGGTCGTGGGGACGACCCTATAGTCGTCGGACATGTCGGCGGCTGGCCAACTTTGGCCCGGGGTCGTGGGGACGACCCTATAGTCGTCGGACATGTCGGCGGCTGTCCAACTTTGGCCCGTGGTTGTGGGGACGACCCTATAATCGTTGGACATGACGGTGGCGGGCCAATCTAGTCCCGGGGTCGTGGGGACGACCCTATAGTCGTCGGACAAGACGGCGGCTGGACATTATTGGCCCGGGGTCGTGGGGACGACCCTATAGTCTTCGGACATGTTGGCGGCTTGTCAGACTAGTCCCGGGGTCGTGGGTACGACCCTATAGTCGTCGGACAAGTCGGCGGCGGGCCAACCTTGTCCCGGGGTCGTGGGGACGACCCTATAGTCGTCGGACTTGACGGTGGCGGGCCAATGTAGTCCCGGGGTCGTGGGGACAACCCTAAAGTCGTCGGACATTTCAGCGGCTTGCCAACTTTGGCCCGGGGTCGTGGGGACGACCCTATAGTCGTCGGACATTTCGGCGGCTGACCAACTTTGGCCCGGGGTCGTGGGGACGACCCTATAGTCGTCGGACATGTTGGCGGCTTGTCAGCCTAGTCCCGGGGTCGTGGGTACGGCCCTATATTCGTCGGACATGTCGGCGGCGGGCCAACCTTGTCTCGGGGTCGTGGGGACGACCCTATAATCGTCGGACATGTCGGCGGCTGGCCAACTTTGGCCCGGTGTCGTGGGGACGACTCTATAGTCGTCGGAAATGTCGGCGGCTGGCCAACCTGGACCCGGGGTCGTGGGGACGACCCTATTGTCGTCGGACATGACGGTAGCGGGCCAATCTAGTCTCGGGGTCGTGGGGACGACCCTATAGTCGTCGGACATGTCGGCGGCTGGCCAACTTTGGCCCGGGGTCGTGGGGACGATCCAATAATCGTCGGACATGTCGGCGGCTGGCCCACTTTGGCCCGTGGAGGTGGGGACGACCCTATAGTCGATGGACATGACGGTGGCGGGCCAATCTAGTCCCGGGGTCGTGGGGACGACCCTATAGGTGTCGGACAAGACGGCGGCTGGACATCCTTGGCCCGGGGTCGTGGGGACGACCCTATAGTCGTCGGACATGTCGGCGGCTGGCCAACATTGGCCCGTGGTCGTGGGGACGACCCAATAGTGGTCGGACATGTCGGCGGCTGGCCAACCTAGTCCCGAGGTCGTGGGGACGACCCTATAGTCGTCGGACTTGACGGTGGCGGGCCAATCTAGTCCCGGGGTCGTGGAGACGACCCTACAGTCGTCGGACATTTCGGCGGCTTGCCAACTTTGGCCCGGCGTCGTGGGACGACCCAATAGTGGTCGGACATGTCGGCGGCTGGCCAATCTAGGCCCGAGGTCGTGGGGACGACCCTATAGTCTTCGGACATGTCGGCGGCTGGCCAACTTTGGCCCGTGGTTGTGGGGACGACCCTATAGTCGTTGGACATGACGGTGGCGGGCCAATCTAGTCCCGGGGTCGTGGGGACGACCCTATAGTCGTCGGACATGTCGGCGGCTGGCCAACTTTGGACCGGTGTCGTGGGGACGACTCTATAGTCGTCGGAAAGGTCGGCGGCTGGCCAACCTGGACCCGAGGTCGTGGGGACGACCCTATTGTCGTCGGACATGACGGCGGCGGGCCAAGTTTGTCCCGGGGTCGTGGGGACGACCCTATATTCGTCGGACATGACGGTGGCGGGCCAATCTAGTCCCGGGGTCGTGGGGACGACCCTATAATCGTTGGACATGACGGTGGCGGGCCAACCTAGTCCCGAGGTCGTGGGGACGACCCTATAGTCGTCGGACTTGACGGTGGCGGGCCAATCTAGTCCCGGGGTCGTGGAGACGACCCTACAGTCGTCGGACATTTCGGCGGCTTGCCAACTTTGGCCCGGCGTCGTGGGACGACCCAATAGTGGTCGGACATGTCGGCGGCTGGCCAACCTAGTCCCGAGGTCGTGGGGACGACCCTATAGTCGTCGGACATGACGGTAGCGGGCCAATCTAGACCCGAGGTCGTGGGGACGACCCTATAGTAGTCGGACATGTCGTCGGCTGTCCAACTTTGGCGCGGTGTCGTGGGGACGACTCTATAGTCGTCGGACATGTCGGCAGCTGGCCAACGTAGACCCGGGGTCGTGGGGACGACCCTATTGTCGTCGGACATGACGGTGGCGAGCCAATCTAGTCCCGGGGTCGTGGGGACGACCCTATAGTCGTCGGACAAGTCGGCGGCGGGCCAAGTTTGTCCCGGGGTCGTGGGGACGACCCTATATTCGTCGGACATGACGGTGGCGGGCCAATCTAGTCCCGGGGTCGTGGGGACGACCCTATAATCGTTGGACATGACGGTGGCGGGCCAACCTAGTCCCGAGGTCGTGGGGACGACCCTATAGTCGTCGGACTTGACGGTGGCGGGCCAATCTAGTCCCGGGGTCGTGGAGACGACCCTACAGTCGTCGGACATTTCGGCGGCTTGCCAACTTTGGCCCGGCGTCGTGGGACGACCCAATAGTGGTCGGACATGTCGGCGGCTGGCCAACCTAGTCCCGAGGTCGTGGGGACGACCCTATAGTCGTCGGACTTGACGGTGGCGGGCCAATCTAGTACCGAGGTCCTGGTGACGACCCTATAGTCGTCGGACTTGACGGTGGCGGGCCAATCTAGACCCGAGGTCGTGGGGACGACCCTATAGTAGTCGGACATGTCGGCGGCTGTCCAACTTTGGCGCGGTGTCGTGGGGACGACTCTATAGTCGTCGGACATGTCGGCAGCTGGGCAACCTAGACCCGGCGTCGTGGGGACGACCCTATTGTCGTCGGACATGACGGTGGCGGGCCAATCTAGTCCCGGGGTCGTGGGGACGACCCTATAGTCGTCGGACAAGTCGGCGGCGGGCCAAGCTTGTCCCGGGGTCGTGGGGACGACCCTATTGTCGTCGGACATGACGGTGGCGGGCCAATCTAGTCCCGGGGTCGTGGGGACGACCCTATAGTCGTCGGACATTTCGGCGGCTTGCCAACTTTGGCCCGGGGTCGTGGGGACGACCCTATAGTCGTCGGACATGTCGGCGGCTGGCCAACTTTGGCCCGTGGTTGTGGGGACGACCCTATAGTCGTTGGACATGACGGTGGCGGGCCAATCTAGTCCCGGGGTCGTGGGGACGGCCCTATAGTCGTCGGACATGTCGGCGGCTGGCCAACTTTGGACCGGTGTGGTGGGGACGACTCTATAGTCGTCGGAAATGACGGCGGCTGGCCAACCTGGACCCGAGGTCGTGGGGACGACCCTATTGTCGTCGGACATGACGGTGGCGGGCCAATCTAGTCTCGGGGTCGTGGGGACGACCCTATAGTCGTCGGACATGTCGGCGGCTGGCCAACTTTGGCCCGGGATCGTGGGGACGACCATATAGTCGTCGGACATGTCGGCGGCTGTCCAACTTTGGCCCGTGGTTGTGGGGACGACCCTATAATCGTTGGACATGACGGTGGCGGGCCAATCTAGTCCCGGGGTCGTGGGGACGACCCTATAGTCGTCGGACAAGACGGCGGCTGGACATCATTGGCCCGGGGTCGTGGGGACGACCCTATAGTCTTCGGACATGTTGGCGGCTTGTCAGCCTAGTCCCGGGGTCGTGGGGACGACCCTATAGTCGTCGGACATGTCGGCGGCTGGCCAACTTTGGCCCGGTGTCGTGGGGACGACTCTATAGTCGTCGGAAATGTCGGCTGCTGGCCAACCTGGACCCGAGGTCGTGGGGACGACCCTATTGTCGTCGGACATGACGGTGGCGGGCCAATCTAGTCCCGGGGTCGTGGGGACGACCCTATTGTCGTCGGACATGACGGTAGCGGGCCAATCTAGTCTCGGGGTCGTGGGGACGACCCTATAGTCGTCGGACATGTCGGCGGCTGGCCAACTTTGGCCCGGGGTCGTGGGGACGATCCAATAATCGTCGGACATGTCGGCGGCTGGCCAACTTTGGCCCGTCGTGGTGGGGACGACCCTATAGTCGTTGGACATGACGGTGGCGGGCCAATCTAGTCCCGGGGTCGTGGGGACGACCCTATAGGTGTCGGACAAGACGGCGGCTGGACATCCTTGGCCCGGGGTCGTGGGGACGACCCTATAGTCGTCGGACATGTCGGCGGCTGGCCAATCTAGTCCCGAGGTCGTGGGGACGACCCTATAGTCTTCGGACATGACGGTAGCGGGCCAATCTAGACCCGAGGTCGTGGGGACGACCCTATAGTAGTCGGACATGTCGTCGGCTGTCCAACTTTGGCGCGGTGTCGTGGGGACGACTCTATAGTCGTCGGACATGTCGGCAGCTGGCCAACGTAGACCCGGGGTCGTGGGGACGACCCTATTGTCGTCGGACATGACGGTGGCGGGCCAATCTAGTCCCGGGGTCGTGGGGACGACCCTATAGTCGTCGGACAAGTCGGCGGCGGGCCAAGCTTGTCCCGGGGTCGTGGGGACGACCCTATATTCGTCGGACATGACGGTGGCGGGCCAATCTAGTCCCGGGGTCGTAGGGACGACCCTATAGTCGTCGGACATGTTGGCGATTGGCCAACATTGGCCCGGGGTCGTCGGGACGACCCTATAGTCGTCGGCCATGACGGCGGCTGGCCAACCTAGTCCCGGGGTCGTGGGGACGACCCTATAGTCGTCGGACATGTCGGCGGCTGGCCAACTTTGGCCCGTGGATGTGGGGACGACCCTATAGTCGTTGGACATGTTGGCGGCTTGTCAGCCTAGTCCCAGGGTCGTGGGTACGACCCTATAGTCGTCGGACAAGTCGGCGGCGGGTTAACCTTGTCCCGGGGTCGTGGGGACGACCCTATAGTCGTCGGACATGTCGACGGCTGGCCAACTTTGGCCCGGTGTCGTGGGGACGACTCTATAGTCGTCGGAAATGTCGGCGGCTGGCCAACCTGGACCCGGGGTCGTGGGGACGACCCTATTGTCGTCGGACATGACGGTGGCGGGCCAATCTAGTCTCGCGGTCGTGGGGACGACCCTATAATCGTCGGACATGACGGTGGCGGGCCAATCTAGTCCCGGGGTCGTGGGGACGACCCTATAGTCGTCGGACATGTCGGCGGCTGGCCATCTTTGGCCCGGTGTCGTGGGGACGACCCAATAGTAGTCGGACATGTCGGCGGCCGGCCAACCTAGTCCCGAGGTCGTGGGGACGACCCTATAGTCGTCGGACTTGACGGTGGCGGGCCAATCTAGTACCGAGGTCCTGGTGACGACCCTATAGTCGTCGGACTTGACGGTGGCGGGCCAATCTAGTCCCGTGGTCGTGGGGACGACCCTATAGTCTTCGGACATGACGGTAGCGGGCCAATCTAGACCCGAGATCCTGGGGACGACCCTATAGTAGTCGGACATGTCGGCGGCTGTCCAACTTTGGCCCGGTGTCGTGGGGACGACTCTATAGTCGTCGGACATGTCGGCGGCTGGCCAACCTAGACCCGGGGTCGTGGAGACGACCCTATTGTCGTCGGACATGACGGTGGCGGGCCAATCTAGTCCCGGGGTCGTGGGGACGACCCTATAGTCGTCGGACAAGTCGGCGGCGGGCCAAGCTTGTCCCGGGGTCGTGGGGACGACCCTATAATCGTCGGACATGACGGTGGCGGGCCGATCTAGTCCCGGGGTCGTGGGGACGACCCTATAATCGTTGGACATGACGGTGGCGGGCCAATCTAGTCCCGGGGTCGTAGGGACGACCCTATAGTCGTCGGACATGATGGCGATTGGCCAACATTGGCCCGGGGTCGTCGGGACGACCCTATAGTCGTCGGACATGTCGGCGGCAGGCCAACCTAGTCCCGGGGTCGTGGGGACGACCCTATAGTCGTCGGACATTTCGGCGGCTTGCCAACTTTGGCCCGGGGTCGTGGGGACGACCCTATAGTCGTCGGACATGTCGGCGGCTGGCCAACTTTGGCCCGTGGTTGTGGGGACGACCCTATAGTCGTTGGACATGACGGTGGCGGGCCAATCTAGTCCCGGGGTCGTGGGGACGACCCTATAGTCGTCGGACATGTCGGCGGCTGGCCAACTTTGGACCGGTGTCGTGGGGACGACTCTATAGTCGTCGGAAATGACGGCGGCTGGCCAACCTGGACCCGAGGTCGTGGGGACGACCCTATTGTCGTCGGACATGATGGTGGCGGGCCAATCTAGTCTCGGGGTCGTGGGGACGACCCTATAGTCGTCGGACATGTCGGCGGCTGGCCAACTTTGGCCCGGGGTCGTGGGGACGACCCTATAGTCGTCGGACATGTCGGCGGCTGTCCAACTTTGGCCCGTGGTTGTGGGGACGACCCTATAATCGTTGGACATGACGGTGGCGGGCCAATCTAGTCCCGGGGTCGTGGGGACGACCCTATAGTCGTCGGACAAGACGGCGGCTGGACATTATTGGCCCGGGGTCGTGGGGACGACCCTATAGTCTTCGGACATGTTGGCGGCTTGTCAGACTAGTCCCGGGGTCGTGGGTACGACCCTATAGTCGTCGGACAAGTCGGCGGCGGGCCAACCTTGTCCCGGGGTCGTGGGGACGACCCTATAGTCGTCGGACTTGACGGTGGCGGGCCAATGTAGTCCCGGGGTCGTGGGGACAACCCTAAAGTCGTCGGACATTTCAGCGGCTTGCCAACTTTGGCCCGGGGTCGTGGGGACGACCCTATAGTCGTCGGACATTTCGGCGGCTGACCAACTTTGGCCCGGGGTCGTGGGGACGACCCTATAGTCGTCGGACATGTTGGCGGCTTGTCAGCCTAGTCCCGGGGTCGTGGGTACGGCCCTATATTCGTCGGACATGTCGGCGGCGGGCCAACCTTGTCTCGGGGTCGTGGGGACGACCCTATAATCGTCGGACATGTCGGCGGCTGGCCAACTTTGGCCCGGTGTCGTGGGGACGACTCTATAGTCGTCGGAAATGTCGGCGGCTGGCCAACCTGGACCCGGGGTCGTGGGGACGACCCTATTGTCGTCGGACATGACGGTAGCGGGCCAATCTAGTCTCGGGGTCGTGGGGACGACCCTATAGTCGTCGGACATGTCGGCGGCTGGCCAACTTTGGCCCGGGGTCGTGGGGACGATCCAATAATCGTCGGACATGTCGGCGGCTGGCCCACTTTGGCCCGTGGAGGTGGGGACGACCCTATAGTCGTTGGACATGACGGTGGCGGGCCAATCTAGTCCCGGGGTCGTGGGGACGACCCTATAGGTGTCGGACAAGACGGCGGCTGGACATCCTTGGCCCGGGGTCGTGGGGACGACCCTATAGTCGTCGGACATGTCGGCGGCTGGCCAACATTGGCCCGTGGTCGTGGGGACGACCCAATAGTGGTCGGACATGTCGGCGGCTGGCCAACCTAGTCCCGAGGTCGTGGGGACGACCCTATAGTCGTCGGACTTGACGGTGGCGGGCCAATCTAGTCCCGGGGTCGTGGAGACGACCCTACAGTCGTCGGACATTTCGGCGGCTTGCCAACTTTGGCCCGGCGTCGTGGGACGACCCAATAGTGGTCGGACATGTCGGCGGCTGGCCAATCTAGGCCCGAGGTCGTGGGGACGACCCTATAGTCTTCGGACATGTCGGCGGCTGGCCAACTTTGGCCCGTGGTTGTGGGGACGACCCTATAGTCGTTGGACATGACGGTGGCGGGCCAATCTAGTCCCGGGGTCGTGGGGACGACCCTATAGTCGTCGGACATGTCGGCGGCTGGCCAACTTTGGACCGGTGTCGTGGGGACGACTCTATAGTCGTCGGAAAGGTCGGCGGCTGGCCAACCTGGACCCGAGGTCGTGGGGACGACCCTATTGTCGTCGGACATGACGGCGGCGGGCCAAGTTTGTCCCGGGGTCGTGGGGACGACCCTATATTCGTCGGACATGACGGTGGCGGGCCAATCTAGTCCCGGGGTCGTGGGGACGACCCTATAATCGTTGGACATGACGGTGGCGGGCCAACCTAGTCCCGAGGTCGTGGGGACGACCCTATAGTCGTCGGACTTGACGGTGGCGGGCCAATCTAGTCCCGGGGTCGTGGAGACGACCCTACAGTCGTCGGACATTTCGGCGGCTTGCCAACTTTGGCCCGGCGTCGTGGGACGACCCAATAGTGGTCGGACATGTCGGCGGCTGGCCAACCTAGTCCCGAGGTCGTGGGGACGACCCTATAGTCGTCGGACATGACGGTAGCGGGCCAATCTAGACCCGAGGTCGTGGGGACGACCCTATAGTAGTCGGACATGTCGTCGGCTGTCCAACTTTGGCGCGGTGTCGTGGGGACGACTCTATAGTCGTCGGACATGTCGGCAGCTGGCCAACGTAGACCCGGGGTCGTGGGGACGACCCTATTGTCGTCGGACATGACGGTGGCGAGCCAATCTAGTCCCGGGGTCGTGGGGACGACCCTATAGTCGTCGGACAAGTCGGCGGCGGGCCAAGTTTGTCCCGGGGTCGTGGGGACGACCCTATATTCGTCGGACATGACGGTGGCGGGCCAATCTAGTCCCGGGGTCGTGGGGACGACCCTATAATCGTTGGACATGACGGTGGCGGGCCAACCTAGTCCCGAGGTCGTGGGGACGACCCTATAGTCGTCGGACTTGACGGTGGCGGGCCAATCTAGTCCCGGGGTCGTGGAGACGACCCTACAGTCGTCGGACATTTCGGCGGCTTGCCAACTTTGGCCCGGCGTCGTGGGACGACCCAATAGTGGTCGGACATGTCGGCGGCTGGCCAACCTAGTCCCGAGGTCGTGGGGACGACCCTATAGTCGTCGGACATGACGGTAGCGGGCCAATCTAGACCCGAGGTCGTGGGGACGACCCTATAGTAGTCGGACATGTCGTCGGCTGTCCAACTTTGGCGCGGTGTCGTGGGGACGACTCTATAGTCGTCGGACATGTCGGCAGCTGGCCAACGTAGACCCGGGGTCGTGGGGACGACCCTATTGTCGTCGGACATGACGGTGGCGGGCCAATCTAGTCCCGGGGTCGTGGGGACGACCCTATAGTCGTCGGACAAGTCGGCGGCGGGCCAAGTTTGTCCCGGGGTCGTGGGGACGACCCTATATTCGTCGGACATGACGGTGGCGGGCCAATCTAGTCCCGGGGTCGTGGGGACGACCCTATAATCGTTGGACATGACGGTGGCGGGCCAATCTAGTCCCGGGGTCGTAGGGACGACCCTATAGTCGTCGGACATGTTGGCGGCTTGTCAGCCTAGTCCCAGAGTCGTGGGTACGACCCTATAGTCGTCGGACAAGTCGGCGGCGGGCCAACCTTGTCCCGGGGTCGTGGGGACGACCCTATAGTCGTTGGACATGACGGTGGCGGGCCAATCTAGTCCCGGGGTCGTGGGGACGACCCTATAGGTGTCGGACAAGACGGCGGCTGGACATCCTTGGCCCGGGGTCGTGGGGACGACCCTATTGTCGTCGGACATGTCGGCGGCTGGCCAACATTGGCCCGTGGTCGTGGGGACGACCCAATAGTGGTCGGACATGTCGGCGGCTGGCCAACCTAGTCCCGAGGTCGTGGGGACGACCCTATAGTCGTTGGACATGACGGTGGCGGGCCAATCTAGTCCCGGGGTCGTGGGGACGACCCTATATTCGTAGGACATGTCGGCGGCTGGCCAACTTTGGCCCGGGGTCGTGGGGACGATCCAATAATCGTCGGACATGTCGGCGGCTGGCCAACTTTGGCCCGTGGAGGTGGGGACGACCCTATAGTCGTTGGACATGACGGTGGCGGGCCAATCTAGTCCCGGGGTCGTGGGGACGACCCTATAGGCGTCGGACAAGACGGCGGCTGGACATCTTTGGCCCGGGGTCGTGGGGACGACCCTATAGTCGTCGGACATTTCGGCGGCTGACCAACTTTGGCCCGGGGTCGTGGGGACGACCCTATAGTCGTCGGACATGTTGGCGGCTTGTCAGCCTAGTCCCGGGGTCGTGGGTACGGCCCTATATTCGTCGGACATGTCGGCGGCGGGCCAACCTTGTCCCGGGGTCGTGGGGACGACCCTATAGTCGTCGGACATATCGGCGGCTGGCCAACTTTGGCCCGGTGTCGTGGGGACGACTCTATAGTCGTCGGAAATGTCGGCGGCTGGCCAACCTGGACCCGGGGTCGTGGGGACGACCCTATTGTCGTCGGACATGACGGTAGCGGGCCAATCTAGTCTCGGGGTCGTGGGGACGACCCTATATTCGTCGGACATGTCGGCGGCTGGCCAACTTTGGCCCGTGGTTGTGGGGACGACACTATAGTCGTTGGACATGACGGTGGCGGGCCAATCTAGTCCCGGGGTCGTGGGGACGACCCTATAGTCTTCGGACATGTTGGCGGCTTGTCAGCCTAGTCCCGGGGTCGTGGGTACGACCCTATAGTCGTCGGACAAGTCGGCGGCGGGCCAACCTTGTCCCGGGGTCGTGGGGACGACCCTATAGTCGTCGGACATGTCGGCGGCTGGCCAACTTTGGCCCCGTGTCGTGGGGACGACCCAATAGTGGTCGGACATGTCGGCGGCCGGCCAACCTAGTCCCGAGGTCGTGGGGACGACCCTATAGTCGTCGGACAAGTCAGCGGCTGGCCAACCTAGACCCGGGGTCGTGGGGACGACCCTATTGTCGTCGGACATGACGGTGGCGGGCCAATCTAGTCCCGGGGTCGTGGGGACGACCCTATAGTCGTCGGACATGTCGGCGGCTGGCCAACTTTGGCCCGGTGCCGTGGAGACGACTCTATAGTCGTCGGAAATGTCGGCGGCTGGCCAACCTTGACCCGGGGTCGTGGGGACGACCCTATTGTCGTCGGACATGACGGTGGCGGGCCAATCTAGTCTCGGGGTCGTGGGGACGACCCTATAGTCGTCGGACTTGACGGTGGCGGGCCAATCTAGTCCCGAGGTCCTGGGGACGACCCTATAGTCGTCGGACAAGTCGGCGGCTGGCCAACCTAGACCCGGGGTCGTGGGGACGACCCTATTGTCGTCGGACATGATGGCGATTGGCCAACATTGGCCCGGGGTCGTCGGGACGACCCTATAGTCGTCGGACATGTCGGCGGCAGGCCAACCTAGTCCCGGGGTCGTGGGGACGACCCTATAGTCGTCGGACATTTCGGCGGCTTGCCAACTTTGGCCCGGGGTCGTGGGGACGACCCTATAGTCGTCGGACATGTCGGCGGCTGGCCAACTTTGGCCCGTGGTTGTGGGGACGACCCTATAGTCGTTGGACATGACGGTGGCGGGCCAATCTAGTCCCGGGGTCGTGGGGACGACCCTATAGTCGTCGGACATGTCGGCGGCTGGCCAACTTTGGACCGGTGTCGTGGGGACGACTCTATAGTCGTCGGAAATGACGGCGGCTGGCCAACCTGGACCCGAGGTCGTGGGGACGACCCTATTGTCGTCGGACATGATGGTGGCGGGCCAATCTAGTCTCGGGGTCGTGGGGACGACCCTATAGTCGTCGGACATGTCGGCGGCTGGCCAACTTTGGCCCGGGGTCGTGGGGACGACCCTATAGTCGTCGGACATGTCGGCGGCTGTCCAACTTTGGCCCGTGGTTGTGGGGACGACCCTATAATCGTTGGACATGACGGTGGCGGGCCAATCTAGTCCCGGGGTCGTGGGGACGACCCTATAGTCGTCGGACAAGACGGCGGCTGGACATTATTGGCCCGGGGTCGTGGGGACGACCCTATAGTCTTCGGACATGTTGGCGGCTTGTCAGACTAGTCCCGGGGTCGTGGGTACGACCCTATAGTCGTCGGACAAGTCGGCGGCGGGCCAACCTTGTCCCGGGGTCGTGGGGACGACCCTATAGTCGTCGGACTTGACGGTGGCGGGCCAATGTAGTCCCGGGGTCGTGGGGACAACCCTAAAGTCGTCGGACATTTCAGCGGCTTGCCAACTTTGGCCCGGGGTCGTGGGGACGACCCTATAGTCGTCGGACATTTCGGCGGCTGACCAACTTTGGCCCGGGGTCGTGGGGACGACCCTATAGTCGTCGGACATGTTGGCGGCTTGTCAGCCTAGTCCCGGGGTCGTGGGTACGGCCCTATATTCGTCGGACATGTCGGCGGCGGGCCAACCTTGTCTCGGGGTCGTGGGGACGACCCTATAATCGTCGGACATGTCGGCGGCTGGCCAACTTTGGCCCGGTGTCGTGGGGACGACTCTATAGTCGTCGGAAATGTCGGCGGCTGGCCAACCTGGACCCGGGGTCGTGGGGACGACCCTATTGTCGTCGGACATGACGGTAGCGGGCCAATCTAGTCTCGGGGTCGTGGGGACGACCCTATAGTCGTCGGACATGTCGGCGGCTGGCCAACTTTGGCCCGGGGTCGTGGGGACGATCCAATAATCGTCGGACATGTCGGCGGCTGGCCCACTTTGGCCCGTGGAGGTGGGGACGACCCTATAGTCGTTGGACATGACGATGGCGGGCCAATCTAGTCCCGGGGTCGTGGGGACGACCCTATAGGTGTCGGACAAGACGGCGGCTGGACATCCTTGGCCCGGGGTCGTGGGGACGACCCTATAGTCGTCGGACATGTCGGCGGCTGGCCAACATTGGCCCGTGGTCGTGGGGACGACCCAATAGTGGTCGGACATGTCGGCGGCTGGCCAACCTAGTCCCGAGGTCGTGGGGACGACCCTATAGTCGTCGGACTTGACGGTGGCGGGCCAATCTAGTCCCGGGGTCGTGGAGACGACCCTACAGTCGTCGGACATTTCGGCGGCTTGCCAACTTTGGCCCGGCGTCGTGGGACGACCCAATAGTGGTCGGACATGTCGGCGGCTGGCCAATCTAGGCCCGAGGTCGTGGGGACGACCCTATAGTCTTCGGACATGTCGGCGGCTGGCCAACTTTGGCCCGTGGTTGTGGGGACGACCCTATAGTCGTTGGACATGACGGTGGCGGGCCAATCTAGTCCCGGGGTCGTGGGGACGACCCTATAGTCGTCGGACATGTCGGCGGCTGGCCAACTTTGGACCGGTGTCGTGGGGACGACTCTATAGTCGTCGGAAAGGTCGGCGGCTGGCCAACCTGGACCCGAGGTCGTGGGGACGACCCTATTGTCGTCGGACATGACGGCGGCGGGCCAAGTTTGTCCCGGGGTCGTGGGGACGACCCTATATTCGTCGGACATGACGGTGGCGGGCCAATCTAGTCCCGGGGTCGTGGGGACGACCCTATAATCGTTGGACATGACGGTGGCGGGCCAACCTAGTCCCGAGGTCGTGGGGACGACCCTATAGTCGTCGGACTTGACGGTGGCGGGCCAATCTAGTCCCGGGGTCGTGGAGACGACCCTACAGTCGTCGGACATTTCGGCGGCTTGCCAACTTTGGCCCGGCGTCGTGGGACGACCCAATAGTGGTCGGACATGTCGGCGGCTGGCCAACCTAGTCCCGAGGTCGTGGGGACGACCCTATAGTCGTCGGACATGACGGTAGCGGGCCAATCTAGACCCGAGGTCGTGGGGACGACCCTATAGTAGTCGGACATGTCGTCGGCTGTCCAACTTTGGCGCGGTGTCGTGGGGACGACTCTATAGTCGTCGGACATGTCGGCAGCTGGCCAACGTAGACCCGGGGTCGTGGGGACGACCCTATTGTCGTCGGACATGACGGTGGCGAGCCAATCTAGTCCCGGGGTCGTGGGGACGACCCTATAGTCGTCGGACAAGTCGGCGGCGGGCCAAGTTTGTCCCGGGGTCGTGGGGACGACCCTATATTCGTCGGACATGACGGTGGCGGGCCAATCTAGTCCCGGGGTCGTGGGGACGACCCTATAATCGTTGGACATGACGGTGGCGGGCCAACCTAGTCCCGAGGTCGTGGGGACGACCCTATAGTCGTCGGACTTGACGGTGGCGGGCCAATCTAGTCCCGGGGTCGTGGAGACGACCCTACAGTCGTCGGACATTTCGGCGGCTTGCCAACTTTGGCCCGGCGTCGTGGGACGACCCAATAGTGGTCGGACATGTCGGCGGCTGGCCAACCTAGTCCCGAGGTCGTGGGGACGACCCTATAGTCGTCGGACATGACGGTAGCGGGCCAATCTAGACCCGAGGTCGTGGGGACGACCCTATAGTAGTCGGACATGTCGTCGGCTGTCCAACTTTGGCGCGGTGTCGTGGGGACGACTCTATAGTCGTCGGACATGTCGGCAGCTGGCCAACGTAGACCCGGGGTCGTGGGGACGACCCTATTGTCGTCGGACATGACGGTGGCGGGCCAATCTAGTCCCGGGGTCGTGGGGACGACCCTATAGTCGTCGGACAAGTCGGCGGCGGGCCAAGTTTGTCCCGGGGTCGTGGGGACGACCCTATATTCGTCGGACATGACGGTGGCGGGCCAATCTAGTCCCGGGGTCGTGGGGACGACCCTATAATCGTTGGACATGACGGTGGCGGGCCAATCTAGTCCCGGGGTCGTAGGGACGACCCTATAGTCGTCGGACATGTTGGCGGCTTGTCAGCCTAGTCCCAGAGTCGTGGGTACGACCCTATAGTCGTCGGACAAGTCGGCGGCGGGCCAACCTTGTCCCGGGGTCGTGGGGACGACCCTATAGTCGTTGGACATGACGGTGGCGGGCCAATCTAGTCCCGGGGTCGTGGGGACGACCCTATAGGTGTCGGACAAGACGGCGGCTGGACATCCTTGGCCCGGGGTCGTGGGGACGACCCTATTGTCGTCGGACATGTCGGCGGCTGGCCAACATTGGCCCGTGGTCGTGGGGACGACCCAATAGTGGTCGGACATGTCGGCGGCTGGCCAACCTAGTCCCGAGGTCGTGGGGACGACCCTATAGTCGTTGGACATGACGGTGGCGGGCCAATCTAGTCCCGGGGTCGTGGGGACGACCCTATATTCGTAGGACATGTCGGCGGCTGGCCAACTTTGGCCCGGGGTCGTGGGGACGATCCAATAATCGTCGGACATGTCGGCGGCTGGCCAACTTTGGCCCGTGGAGGTGGGGACGACCCTATAGTCGTTGGACATGACGGTGGCGGGCCAATCTAGTCCCGGGGTCGTGGGGACGACCCTATAGGCGTCGGACAAGACGGCGGCTGGACATCTTTGGCCCGGGGTCGTGGGGACGACCCTATAGTCGTCGGACATTTCGGCGGCTGACCAACTTTGGCCCGGGGTCGTGGGGACGACCCTATAGTCGTCGGACATGTTGGCGGCTTGTCAGCCTAGTCCCGGGGTCGTGGGTACGGCCCTATATTCGTCGGACATGTCGGCGGCGGGCCAACCTTGTCCCGGGGTCGTGGGGACGACCCTATAGTCGTCGGACATATCGGCGGCTGGCCAACTTTGGCCCGGTGTCGTGGGGACGACTCTATAGTCGTCGGAAATGTCGGCGGCTGGCCAACCTGGACCCGGGGTCGTGGGGACGACCCTATTGTCGTCGGACATGACGGTAGCGGGCCAATCTAGTCTCGGGGTCGTGGGGACGACCCTATAGTCGTCGGACATGTCGGCGGCTGGCCAACTTTGGCCCGTGGTTGTGGGGACGACACTATAGTCGTTGGACATGACGGTGGCGGGCCAATCTAGTCCCGGGGTCGTGGGGACGACCCTATAGTCTTCGGACATGTTGGCGGCTTGTCAGCCTAGTCCCGGGGTCGTGGGTACGACCCTATAGTCGTCGGACAAGTCGGCGGCGGGCCAACCTTGTCCCGGGGTCGTGGGGACGACCCTATAGTCGTCGGACATGTCGGCGGCTGGCCAACTTTGGCCCGGGGTCGTGGGGACGACTCTATAGTCGTCGGAAATGTCGGCGGCTGGCCAACCTGGACTCGGGGTCGTGGGGACGACCCTATAGTCGTCGGACAAGACGGCGGCTGGACATCTTTGGCCCGGGGTCGTGGGGACGACCCTATAGTCGTCGGACATGTTGGCGGCTTGACAGCCTAGTCCCGTGGTGGTGGGTACGACCCTATAGTCGTCGGACAAGTCGGCGGCGGGCCAACCTTGTCCCGGGGTCGTGGGGACGACCCTATAGTCGTCGGACATGTCGGCAGCTGGCCAACTTTGGCCCGGGGTCGTGGGGACGACCCTATAGTCGTCGGACATGTCGGCGGCTGGCCAACTTTGGCCCGTGGTTGTGGGGACGACCCTATAGTCGTTGGACATGACGGTGGCGGGCCAATCTAGTCCCGGGGTCGTGGGGACGACCCTATAGTCGTCGGACAAGACGGCGGCTGGACATCTTGGCCCGGGGTCGTGGGGACGACCCTATAGTCGTCGGACATGTTGGCGGCTTGTCAGCCTAGTCCCGGGGTCGTGGGTACGACCCTATAGTCGTCGCACAATTCGGCGGCTGGCCAACCTAGACCCGGGGTCGTGGGGACGACCCTATTGTCGTCGGACATGACGGCGGCGGGCCAATCTAGTCCCGGGGTCGTGGGGACGACCCTATAGTCGTCGGACATGTCGGCGGCTGGCCAACTTTGGCCCGGTGTCGTGGAGACGACTCTATAGTCGACGGAAATGTCGGCGGCTGGCCAACCTGGACCCGGGGTCGTGGGGACGACCCTATTGTCGTCGGACATGACGGTGGCGGGCCAATCTAGTCTCGGGGTCGTGGGGACGACCCTATAGTCGTCGGACATGTCGGCGTCTGGCCAACTTTGGCCCGGGGTCGTGGGGACGACTCTATAGTCGTCGGAAATGTCGGCGGCTGGCCAACCTGGACTCGGGGTCGTGGGGACGACCCTATAGTCGTCGGACAAGACGGCGGCTGGACATCTTTGGCCCGGGGTCGTGGGGACGACCCTATAGTCGTCGGACATGTCGGCGGCTGGCCAACTTTGGCCCGGTGTCGTGGGGACGACTCTATAGTCGTCGGAAATGTCGGCGGCTGGCCAACCTGGACCCGGGGTCGTGACGACGACCCTATAGTCGCCGGAGAAGACGGCGGCTGGACATCTTTGGCCCGGGGTCGTGGGGACGACCCTATAGTGGTCGGACATGTCGGCGGCTGGCCAACCTAGTCCCGAGGTCGTGGGGACGACCCTATAGTCGTCGGACTTGACGGTGGCGGGCCAATCTAGTCCCGGGGTCGTGGGGACGACCCTATAGTCGTCGGACATTTCGGCGGTTTCCAACTTTGGCCCGGGGTCGTGGGGACGACCCTTTAGTCGTCGGACTTGACGGTGGCGGGCCAATCTAGTCCCGAGGTCCTGGGGACGACCCTATAGTCGTCGGACTTGACGGTGGCGGGCCAATGTAGTCCCGGGGTCGTGGGGACAACCCTAAAGTCGTCGGACATTTCAGCGGCTTGCCAACTTTGGCCCGGGGTCGTGGGGACGACCCTATAGTCGTCGGACATGTTGGCGGCTTGTCAGCCTAGTCCCGGGGTCGTGGGTACGGCCCTATATTCGTCGGACATGTCGGCGGCGGGCTAACCTTGTCCCGGGGTCGTGGGGACGACCCTATAGTCGTCGGACATGTCGGCGGCTGGCCAACTTTGGCCCGGGGTCGTGGGGACGATCCAATAATCGTCGGACATGTCGGCGGCTGGCCAACGTTCGCCCGTGGTGGTGGAGACGACCCTATAGTCGTCGGACTTGACGGTGGCGGGCCAATGTAGTCCCGGGGTCGTGGGGACAACCCTAAAGTCGTCGGACATTTCAGCGGCTTGCCAACTTTGGCCCGGGGTCGTGGGGACGACCCTATAGTCGTCGGACATGTTGGCGGCTTGTCAGCCTAGTCCCGGGGTCGTGGGTACGGCCCTATATTCGTCGGACATGTCGGCGGCGGGCTAACCTTGTCCCGGGGTCGTGGGGACGACCCTATAGTAGTCGGACATGTCGGCGGCTGTCCAACTTTGGCGCGGTGTCGTGGGGACGACTCTATAGTCGTCGGACATGTCGGCAGCTGGCCAACGTAGACCCGGGGTCGTGGGGACGACCCTATTGTCGTCGGACATGACGGTGGCGGGCCAATCTAGTCCCGGGGTCGTGGGGACGACCCTATAGTCGTCGGACAAGTCGGCGGCGGGCCAAGCTTGTCCCGGGGTCGTGGGGACGACCCTGTATTCGTCGGACATGGCGGTGGCGGACCAATCTAGTCCCGGGGTCGTGGGGACGACCCTATAGTCGTCGGTCATGTCGGCGGCTGGCCAACCTAGTCCCGGGGTCGTAGGGACGACCCTATAGTCGTCGGACAAGTCGGCGGCGGGCCATGCTTGTCCCGGGGTCGTGGGGACGACCCTATATTCGTCGGACATGACGGTGGCGGGCCAATCTAGTCCCGGGGTCGTGGGGACGACCCTATAATCGTTGGACATGACGGTGGCGGGCCAATCTAGTCCCGGGGTCGTAGGGACGGCCCTATAGTCTTCGGACATGTTGGCGATTGGCCATCATTGGCCCGGGGTCGTCGGGACGACCCTATAGTCGTCGGACATGTCGGCGGCTGGCCAACCTAGTCCCGTGGTCGTGGGGACGACCCTACAGTCGTCGGACATTTCGGCGGCTTGCCAACTTTGGCCCGGGGTCGTGGGGACGACCCTATAGTCGTCGGACATGTCGGCGGCTGGCCAACTTTGGACCGTGGTTGTGGGGACGACCCTATAGTCGTTGGATATGACGGTGGCGGGCCAATCTAGTCCCGGGGTCGTGGGGACGACCCTATAGTCGTCGGACATGTCGGCGGCTGGCCAACTTTGAACCGGTGTCGTGGGGACGACTCTATAGTCGTCGGAAATGTCGGCGGCTGGCCATCCTGGACCCGGAGTCGTGGGGCCGACCCTATTGTCGTCGGACATGACGGTGGCGGGCCAATCTAGTCTCGGGGTCGTGGGGACGACGCTATAGTCGTCGGACATGTCGGCGGCTGGCCAACTTTGGCCCGGGGTCGTGGGGACGATCCAATAGTCGTCGGACATGTCGGCGGCTGGCCAACTTTGGCCCGGGGTCGTGGGGACGACTCTATAGTCGTCGGACATGTCGGCAGCTGGCCAACCTAGACCCGGGGTCGTGGGGACGACCCTATTGTCGTCGGACATGACGGTGGCGGGCCAATCTAGTCCCGGGGTCGTGGGGACGACCCTATAGTCGTCGGACAAGTCGGCGGCGGGCCAAGCTTGTCCCGGGGTCGTGGGGACGACCCTATATTCGTCGGACATGACGGTGGCGGGCCAATCTAGTCCCGGGGTCGTGGGGACGACCCTATAATCGTTGGACATGACGGTGGCGGGCCAATCTAGTCCCGGGGTCGTAGGGACGACCCTATAGTCGTCGGACATGTTGGCGATTGGCCATCATTGGCCCGGGGTCGTCGGGACGACCCTATAGTCGTCGGACATGTCGGCGGCTGGCCAACCTAGTCCCGTGGTCGTGGGGACGACCCTACAGTCGTCGGACATTTCGGCGGCTTGCCAACTTTGGCCCGGGGTCGTGGGGACGACCCTATAGTCGTCGGACATGTCGGCGGCTGGCCAACTTTGGCCCGTGGTTGTGGGGACGACCCTATAGTCGTTGGATATGACGGTGGCGGGCCAATCTAGTCCCGGGGTCGTGGGGACGACCCTATAGTCGTCGGACATGTCGGCGGCTAGCCAACTTTGAACCGGTGTCGTGGGGACGACTCTATAGTCGTCGGAAATGTCGGCGGCTGGCCAACCTGGACCCGGAGTCGTGGGGCCGACCCTATTGTCGTCGGACATGACGGTGGCGGGCCAATCTAGTCTCGGGGTCGTGGGGACGACCCTATAGTCGTCGGACATGTCGGCGGCTGGCCAACTTTGGCCCGGGGTCGTGGGGACGATCCAATAGTCGTCGGACATGTCGGCGGCTGGCCAACTTTGGCCCGGGGTCGTGGGGACGACCCTACAGTCGTCGGACATGTCGGCGGCTGGCCAACTTTGGCCCGTGGTTGTGGGGACGACCCTATAGTCGTTGGACATGACGGTGGCGGGCCAATCTAGTCCCGGGGTCGTGGGGACGACCCTATAGGCGTCGGACAAGACGGCGGCTGGACATCTTTGGCCCGGGGTCGTGGGGACGACCCTACAGTCGTCGGACATGTCGGCGGCTGGCCAACTTTGGCCCGTGGTTGTGGGGACGACCCTATTGTCGTTGGACATGACGGTGGCGGGCCAATCTAGTCCCGGGGTCGTGGGGACGACCCTATAGTCGTCGGACATGTCGGCGGCTGGCCAACTTTGGCGCGTGGTCGTGGGGACGATCCGATTGTCGTCGGACATGTCGGCGGCTGGCCAACTTTGGCCCGTGGTCGTGGGGACGATCCAATAGTCGTCGGACATGTCGGCGGCTGGCCAACTTTGGCGCGTGGGCGTGGGGACGATCCGATTGTCGTCGGACATGTCGGCGGCTGGCCACCCTAGACCCGGGGTCGTGGGGACGACCCTATTGTCGTCGGACATGGCGGTGGCGGGCCAATCTAGTCCCGTGGTCGTGGGGACAACCCTATAGTCTTCGGACATGACGGTAGCGGGCCAATCTAGACCAGAGGTCCTGGGGACGACCCTATAGTAGTCGGACATGTCGGCGGCTGTCCAACTTTGGCCCGGTGTCGTGGGGACGACTCTATAGTCGTCGGACATGTCGGCGGCTGGCCAACCTAGACCCGGGGTCGTGGGGACGACTCTATAGTCGTCGGACATGTCGGGGGCTGGCCAACCTAGACCCGGGGTCGTGGGGACGACCCTATAATCGTTGGACATGACGGTGGCGGGCCAATCTAGTCCCGGGGTCGTAGGGACGACCCTATAGTCTTCGGACATGTTGGCGGCTTGTCAGCCTAGTCCCGGGGTCGTGGGTACGACCCTATAGTCGTCGGACAAGTCGGCGGCGGGCCAACCTTGCCCCGGGGTCGTGGGGACGACCCTATAGTCGTCGGAAATGTCGGCGGCTGGCCAACTATGGCCCGGTGTAGTGGGGACGACCCAATAGTGGTCGGACATGTCGGCGGCCGGCCAACCTAGTCCCGAGGTCGTGGGGACGACCCTATAGTCGTCGGACTTGACGGTGGCGGGCCAATCTAGTCCCGGGGTCGTGGGGACGACCCTACAGTCGTCGGACATTTCGGCGGCTTGCCAACTTTGGCCCGGGGTCGTGGGGACGACCCTATAGTCGACGGAATTGACGGTGGCGGGCCAATCTAGTCCCGAGGTCCTGGGGACGACCCTATAGTCGTCGGACTTGACGGTGGCGGGCCAATCTAGTCCCGGGGTCGTGGGGACGACCCTATAGTCGTCGGACAAGTCGGCGGCGGGCCAACCTAGACCCGGGGTCGTGGGGACGACCCTATAGTCGTCGAACAATTCGGCGGCGGGCCAAGCTTGTCCCGGGGTCGTGGGGACGACCCTATAATCGTCGGATATGACGGTGGCGGGCCAATCTAGTCCCGGGGTCGTGGGGACGACCCTATAGTCGTCGGACATGTCGGCGGCTGGCCAACTTTGGCCCGGGGTCGTGGGGGCGACCCTATAGTCGTCGGACATGTTGGCGGCTTGTCAGCCTAGTCCCGGGGTCGTGGGTACGACCCTACAGTCGTCGGACATTTCGGCGGCTGGCCAACCTAGTCCCGAGGTCGTGGGGACGACCCTATAGTCGTCGAACAATTCGGCGGCGGGCCAAGCTTGTCCCGGGGTCGTGGGGACGACCCTATAATCGTCGGACATGACGGTGGCGGGCCAATCTAGTCCCGGGGTCGTGGGGACGACCCTATAGTCGTCGGACATGTCGGCGGCTGGCCAACTTTGGCCCGGTGTCGTGGGGACGACTCTATAGACGTCGGACACGACGGTGGCGGGCCAATCTAGTCCCGGGGTCGTGGGGACGACCCTATAATCGTTGGACATGACGGTGGCGGGCCAATCTAGTCCCGGGGTCGTAGGGACGACCCTATAGTCGTCGGACATGTTGGGGATTGGCCAACATTGGCCCGGGGTCGTCGGGACGACCCTATAGTCGTCGGACATGTCGGCGGCTGGCCAACCTAGTCCCGGGGTCGTGGGGACGACCCTATAGTCGTCGGACATGTTGGCGATTGGCCATCATTGGCCCGGGGTCGTCGGGACGACCCTATAGTCGTCGGACATGTCGGCGGCTGGCCAACCTAGTCCCGTGGTCGTGGGGACGACCCTACAGTCGTCGGACATTTCGGCGGCTTGCCAACTTTGGCCCGGGGTCGTGGGCACGACCCTATAGTCGTCGGACATGTCGGCGGCTGGCCAACTTTGGCCCGTGGTTGTGGGGACGACCCTATAGTCGTTGGATATGACGGTGGCGGGCCAATCTAGTCCCGGGGTCGTGGGGACGACCCTATAGTCGTCGGACATGTCGGCGGCTGGCCAACTTTGAACCGGTGTCGTGGGGACGACTCTATAGTCGTCGGAAATGTCGGCGGCTGGCCAACCTGGACCCGGAGTCGTGGGGCCGACCCTATTGTCGTCGGACATGACGGTGGCGGGCCAATCTAGTCTCGGGGTCGTGGGGACGACCCTATAGTCGTCGGACATGTCAGCGGCTGGCCAACTTTGGCCCGGGGTCGTGGGGACGATCCAATAGTCGTCGGACATGTCGGCGGCTGGCCAACTTTGGCCCGGGGTCGTGGGGACGACCCTACAGTCGTCGGACATGTCGGCGGCTGGCCAACTTTGGCCCGTGGTTGTGGGGACGACCCTATAGTCGTTGGACATGACGGTGGCGGGCCAATCTAGTCCCGGGGTCGTGGGGACGACCCTATAGGCGTCGGACAAGACGGCGGCTGGACATCTTTGGCCCGGGGTCGTGGGGACGACCCTACAGTCGTCGGACATGTCGGCGGCTGACCAACTTTGGCCCGTGGTTGTGGGGACGACCCTATAGTCGTTGGACATGACGGTGGCGGGCCAATCTAGTCCCGGGGTCGTGGGGACGACCCTACAGTCGTCGGACATGTCGGCGGCTGGCCAACTTTGGCGCGTGGTCGTGGGGACGATCCGATTGTCGTCGGACATGTCGGCGGCTGGCCAACTTTGGCCCGTGGTCGTGGGGACGATCCAATAGTCGTCGGACATGTCGGCGGCTGGCCAACTTTGGCGCGTGGGCGTGGGGACGATCCGATTGTCGTCGGACATGTCGGCGGCTGGCCACCCTAGACCCGGGGTCGTGGGGACGACCCTATTGTCGTCGGACATGGCGGTGGCGGGCCAATCTAGTCCCGTGGTCGTGGGGACAACCCTATAGTCTTCGGACATGACGGTAGCGGGCCAATCTAGACCCGAGGTCCTGGGGACGACCCTATAGTAGTCGGACATGTCGGCGGCTGTCCAACTTTGGCCCGGTGTCGTGGGGACGACTCTATAGTCGTCGGACATGTCGGCGGCTGGCCAACCTAGACCCGGGGTCGTGGGGACGACCCTATAGTCGTCGGACATGTCGGCGGCTGGCCAACTTTGGCCCGGCGTCGTGGGGACGACCCAATAGTGGTCGGACATGTCGGCGGCCGGCCAACCTAGTCCCGAGTTCGTGGGGACGACCCTATAGTCGTCGGACTTGACGGTGGCGGGCCAATCTAGTCCCGGGGTCGTGGGGACGACCCTACAGTCGTCGGACTTCACGGTGGCGGGCCAATCTAGTCCCGAGGTCCTGGGGACGACCCTATAGTCGTCGGACAAGTCGGCGGCTGGCCAACCTAGACCCGGTGTCGTGGGGACGACCCTATTGTCGTCGGACATGACGGTGGCGGGCCAATCTAGTCCCGGGGTCGTGGGGACGACCCTATAGTCGTCGAACAATTCGGCGGCGGGCCAAGCTTGTCCCGGGGTCGTAGGGACGACCCTATAATCGTCGGACATGACGGTGGCGGGCCAATCTAGTCCCGGGGTCGTGGGGACGACCCTATAATCGTTGGACATGACGGTGGCGGGCCAATCTAGTCCCGGGGTCGTAGGGACGACCCTATAGTCGTCGGACATGTTGGGGATTGGCCAACATTGGCCCGGGGTCGTCGGGACGACCCTATAGTCGTCGGACATGTCGGCGGCTGGCCAACCTAGTCCCGGGGTCGTGGGGACGACCCTATAGTCGTCGGACATGTTGGCGATTGGCCATCATTGGCCCGGGGTCGTCGGGACGACCCTATAGTCGTCGGACATGTCGGCGGCTGGCCAACCTAGTCCCGTGGTCGTCGGGACGACCCTACAGTCGTCGGACATTTCGGCGGCTTGCCAACTTTGGCCCGGGGTCGTGGGGACGACCCTATAGTCGTCGGACATGTCGGCGGCTGGCCAACTTTGGCCCGTGGTTGTGGGGACGACCCTATAGTCGTTGGATATGACGGTGGCGGGCCAATCTAGTCCCGGGGTCGTGGGGACGACCCTATAGTCGTCGGACATGTCGGCGGCTGGCCAACTTTGGCCCGGGGTCGTGGGGACGATCCAATAGTCGTCGGACATGTCGGCGGCTGGCCAACTTTGGCCCGGGGTCGTGGGGACGACCCTACAGTCGTCGGACATGTCGGCGGCTGGCCAACTTTGGCCCGTGGTTGTGGGGACGACCCTATAGTCGTTGGACATGACGGTGGCGGGCCAATCTAGTCCCGGGGTCGTGGGGACGACCCTATAGGCGTCGGACAAGACGGCGGCTGGACATCTTTGGCCCGGGGTCGTGGGGACGACCCTACAGTCGTCGGACATGTCGGCGGCTGGCCAACTTTGGCCCGTGGTTGTGGGGACGACCCTATAGTCGTTGGACATGACGGTGGCGGGCCAATCTAGTCCCGGGGTCGTGGGGACGACCCTATAGTCGTCGGACATGTCGGCGGCTGGCCAACTTTGGCGCGTGGTCGTGGGGACGATCCGATTGTCGTCGGACATGTCGGCGGCTGGCCAACTTTGGCCCGTGGTCGTGGGGACGATCCAATAGTCGTCGGACATGTCGGCGGCTGGCCAACTTTGGCGCGTGGGCGTGGGGACGATCCGATTGTCGTCGGACATGTCGGCGGCTGGCCACCCTAGACCCGGGGTCGTGGGGACGACCCTATTGTCGTCGGACATGGCGGTGGCGGGCCAATCTAGTCCCGTGGTCGTGGGGACAACCCTATAGTCTTCGGACATGGCGGTGGCGGGCCAATCTAGTCCCGTGGTCGTGGGGACAACCCTATAGTCTTCGGACATGACGGTAGCGGGCCAATCTAGACCCGAGGTCCTGGGGACGACCCTATAGTAGTCGGACATGTCGGCGGCTGTCCAACTTTGGCCCGGTGTCGTGGGGACGACTCTATAGTCGTCGGACATGTCGGCGGCTGGCCAACCTAGACCCGGGGTCGTGGGGACGACCCTATAGTCGTCGGACATGTCGGCGGCTGGCCAACTTTGGCCCGGTGTCGTGGGGACGACCCAATAGTGGTCGGACATGTCGGCGGCCGGCCAACCTAGTCCCGAGTTCGTGGGGACGACCCTATAGTCGACGGACTTGACGGTGGCGGGCCAATCTAGTCCCGAGGTCCTGGGGACGACCCTATAGTCGTCGGACTTGACGGTGGCGGGCCAATGTAGTCCCGGGGTCGTGGGGACAACCCTAAAGTCGTCGGACATTTCAGCGGCTTGCCAACTTTGGCCCGGGGTCGTGGGGACGACCCTATAGTCGTCGGACATTTCGGCGGCTGACCAACTTTGGCCCGGGGTCGTGGGGACGACCCTATAGTCGTCGGACATGTTGGCGGCTTGTCAGCCTAGTCCCGGGGTCGTGGGTACGGCCCTATATTCGTCGGACATGTCGGCGGCGGGCCAACCATGTCCCGGGGTCGTGGGGACGACCCTATAGTCGTCGGACAAGTCGGCGGCTGGCCAACCTAGACCCGGGGTCGTGGGGACGACCCTATTGTCGTCGGACATGACGGTGGCGGGCCAATCTAGTTCCGGGGTCGTGGGGACGACCCTATAGTCGTCGAACAATTCGGCGGCGGGCCAAGCTTGTCCCGGGGTCGTGGGGACGACCCTATAATCGTCGGACATGACGGTGGCGGGCCAATCTAGTCCCGTGGTCGTGGGGACGACCCTATAGGCGTCGGACAAGACGGCGGCTGGACATCTTTGGCCCGGGGTCGTGGGGACGACCCTACAGTCGTCGGACATGTCGGCGGCTGGCCAACTTTGGCCCGTGGTTGTGGGGACGACCCTATAGTCGTTGGACATGACGGTGGCGGGCCAATATAGTCCCGGGGTCGTGGGGACGACCCTATAGTCGTCGGACATGTCGGCGGCTGGCCAACTTTGGCGCGTGGTCGTGGGGACGATCCGATTGTCGTCGGACATGTCGGCGGCTGGCCAACTTCGGCCCGTGGTCGTGGGGACGATCCAATAGTCGTCGGACATGTCGGCGGCTGGCCAACTTTGGCGCGTGGGCGTGGGGACGATCCGATTGTCGTCGGACATGTCGGCGGCTGGCCACCCTAGACCCGGGGTCGTGGGGACGACCCTATTGTCGTCGGACATGGCGGTGGCGGGCCAATCTAGTCCCGTGGTCGTGGGGACAACCCTATAGTCTTCGGACATGACGGTAGCGGGCCAATCTAGACCCGAGGTCCTGGGGACGACCCTATAGTAGTCGGACATCTCGGCGGCTGTCCAACTTTGGCCCGGTGTCGTGGGGACGACTCTATAGTCGTCGGACATGTCGGCGGCTGGCCAACCTAGACCCGGGGTCGTGGGGACGACTCTATAGTCGTCGGACATGTCGGGGGCTGGCCAACCTAGACCCGGGGTCGTGGGGACGACCCTATAATCGTTGGACATGACGGTGGCGGGCCAATCTAGTCCCGGGGTCGTAGGGACGACCCTATAGTCTTCGGACATGTTGGCGGCTTGTCAGCCTAGTCCCGGGGTCGTGGGTACGACCCTATAGTCGTCGGACAAGTCGGCGGCGGGCCAACCTTGCCCCGGGGTCGTGGGGACGACCCTATAGTCGTCGGACATGTCGGCGGCTGGCCAACTTTGGCCCGGTGTCGTGGGGACGACCCAATAGTGGTCGGACATGTCGGCGGCCGGCCAACCTAGTCCCGAGGTCGTGGGGACGACCCTATATTCGTCGGACTTGACGGTGGCGGGCCAATCTAGTCCCGGGGTCGTGGGGACGACCCTACAGTCGTCGGACATTTCGGCGGCTTGCCAACTTTGGCCCGGGGTCGTGGGGACGACCCTATAGTCGACGGACTTGACGGTGGCGGGCCAATCTAGTCCCGAGGTCCTGGGGACGACCCTATAGTCGTCGGACTTGACGGTGGCGGGCCAATGTAGTCCCGGGGTCGTGGGGACAACCCTAAAGTCGTCGGACATTTCAGCGGCTTGCCAACTTTGGCCCGGGGTCGTGGGGACGACCCTATAGTCGTCGGACATTTCGGCGGCTGACCAACTTTGGCCCGGGGTCGTGGGGACGACCCTATAGTCGTCGGACAAGTCGGCGGCGGGCCAACCTTGCCCCGGGGTCGTGGGTACGGCCCTATATTCGTCGGACATGTCGGCGGCGGGCCAACCATGTCCCGGGGTCGTGGGGACGACCCTATAGTCGTCGGACAAGTCGGCGGCTGGCCAACCTAGACCCGGGGTCGTGGGGACGACCCTATTGTCGTCGGACATGACGGTGGCGGGCCAATCTAGTCCCGGGGTCGTGGGGACGACCCTATAGTCGTCGAACAATGCGGCGGCGGGCCAAGCTTGTCCCGGGGTCGTGGGGACGACCCTATAATCGTCGGACATGACGGTGGCGGGCCAATCTAGTCCCGGGGTCGTGGGGACGACCCTATAGTCGTCGGACAAGTCGGCGGCTGGCCAACCTAGACCCGGGGTCGTGGGGACGACCCTATAGTCGTCGAACAATTCGGCGGCGGGCCAAGCTTGTCCCGGGGTCGTGGGGACGACCCTATAATCGTCGGATATGACGGTGGCGGGCCAATCTAGTCCCGGGGTCGTGGGGACGACCCTATAGTCGTCGGACATGTCGGCGGCTGGCCAACTTTGGCCCGGGGTCGTGGGGGCGACTCTATAGTCGTCGGACATGTTGGCGGCTTGTCAGCCTAGTCCCGGGGTCGTGGGTACGACCCTACAGTCGTCGGACATTTCGGCGGCTGGCCAACCTAGTCCCGAAGTCGTGGGGACGACCCTATAGTCGTCGGACTTGACGGTGGCGGGCCAATCTAGTCCCGGGGTCGTGGGGACGACCCTATAGTCGTCGGACTTGACGGTGGCGGGCCAATCTAGTCCCGAGGTCCTGGGGACGACCCTATAGTCGTCGGACAAGTCGGCGGCTGGCCAACCTAGACCCGGGGTCGTGGGGACGACCCTATTGTCGTCGGACATGACGGTGGCGGGCCAATCTAGTCCCGGGGTCGTGTGGACGACCCTATAGTCGTCGAACAATTCGGCGGCGGGCCAAGCTTGTCCCGGGGTCGTGGGGACGACCCTATAATCGTCGGACATGACGGTGGCGGGCCAATCTAGTCCCGGGGTCGTGGGGACGACCCTATAGTCGTCGGACATGTCGGCGGCTGGCCAACTTTGGCCCGGTGTCGTGGGGACGACTCTATAGACGTCGGACACGACGGTGGCGGGCCAATCTAGTCCCGGGGTCGTGGGGACGACCCTATAATCGTTGGACATGACGGTGGCGGGCCAATCTAGTCCCGGGGTCGTAGGGACGACCCTATAGTCGTCGGACATGTTGGGGATTGGCCAACATTGGCCCGGGGTCGTCGGGACGACCCTATAGTCGTCGGACATGTCGGCGGCTGGCCAACCTAGTCCCGGGGTCGTGGGGACGACCCTATAGTCGTTGGACATTTCGGCGGCTTGCCAACTTTGGCCCGGGGTCGTGGGGACGACCCTATAGTAGTCGGACATGTCGGCGGCTGTCCAACTTTGGCGCGGTGTCGTGGGGACGACTCTATAGTCGTCGGACATGTCGGCAGCTGGCCAACGTAGACCCGGGGTCGTGGGGACGACCCTATTGTCGTCGGACATGACGGTGGCGGGCCAATCTAGTCCCGGGGTCGTGGGGACGATCCTATAGTCGTCGGACAAGTCGGCGGCGGGCCAAGCTTGTCCCGGGGTCGTGGGGACGACCCTATATTCGTCGGACATGACGGTGGCGGGCCAATCTAGTCCCGGGGTCGTGGGGACGACCCTATAATCGTTGGACATGACGGTGGCGGGCCAATCTAGTCCCGGGGTCGTAGGGACGACCCTATAGTCGTCGGACATGTTGGCGATTGGCCAACATTGGCCCGGGGTCGTAGGGACGACCCTATAGTCGTCGGACATGTTGGCGATTGGCCAGCATTGGCCCGGGGTCGTCGGGACGACCCTATAGTCGTCGGACATGTCGGCGGCTGGCCAACCTAGTCCCGGGGTCGTGGGGACGACCCTATAGTCGTCGGACATGTTGGCGGCTTGTCAGCCTAGTCCCGGGGTCGTGGGTACGGCCCTATATTCGTCGGACATGTCGGCGGCGGGCCAACCTTGTCCCGGGGTCGTGGGGACGACCCTATAGTCGTCGGACATGTCGGCGGCTGGCCAACTTTGGCCCGGTGTCGTGGGGACGACTCTATAGTCGTCGGAAATGTCGGCGGCTGGCCAACCTGGACCCGGGGTCGTGGGGACGACCCTATTGTCGTCGGACATGACGGTAGCAGGCCAATTTAGTCTCGGGGTCGAGGGGACGACCCTATAGTCGTCGGACATGTCGGCGGCTGGCCAACTTTGGCCCGGGGTCGTGGGGACGATCCAATAATCGTCGGACATGTCGGCGGCTGGCCAACTTTGGCCCGTGGTGGTGGGGACGACCCTATAGTCGTTGGACATGACGGTGGCAGGCAAATCTAGTCCCGGGGTCGTGGGGACGACCCTATAGGCGTCGGACAAGACGGCGGCTGGACATCTTTGGCCCGGGGTCGTGGGGACGACCCTATAGTCGTCGGACATGTCGGCGGCTGGCCAACTTTGGCCCGTGGTCGTGGGGACGACCCTATAGTGGTCGGACATGTCGGCGGCTGGCCAACCTAGTCCCGAGGTCGTGGGGACGACCCTATAGTCGTCGGACAAGACGGCGGCTGGACATCTTTGGCCCGGGGTCGTGGGGACGACCCTATAGTCGTCGGACATGTTGGCGGCTTGTCAGCCTAGTCCCGGGGTCGTGGGTACGACCCTATAGTCGTCGGACAATTCGGCGGCTGGCCAACCTAGACCCGGGGTCGTGGGGACGACCCTATTGTCGTCGGACATGACGGCGGCGGGCCAATCTAGTCCCGGGGTCGTGGGGACGACCCTATATTCGTCGGACATGTCGGCGGCGGGCTAACCTTGTCCCGGGGTCGTGGGGACGACCCTATAGTCGTCGGACATGTCGGCGGCTGGCCAACTTTGGCCCGGTGTCGTGGGGACGACTCTATAGTCGTCGGAAATGTCGGCGGCTGGCCAACCTGGACCCGGGGTCGTGGGGACGACCCTATTGTCGTCGGACATGACGGTGGCGGGCCAATCTAGTCTCGGGGTCGTGGGGACGACCCTATAGTCGTCGGACATGTCGGCGTCTGGCCAACTTTGGCCCGGGGTCGTGGGGACGACTCTATAGTCGTCGGAAATGTCGGCGGCTGGCCAACCTGGACTCGGGGTCGTGGGGACGACCCTATAGTCGTCGGACAAGACGGCGGCTGGACATCTTTGGCCCGGGGTCGTGGGGACGACCCTATAGTCGTCGGACATGTCGGCGGCTGGCCAACTTTGGCCCGGTGTCGTGGGGACGACTCTATAGTCGTCGGAAATGTCGGCGGCTGGCCAACCTGGACCCGGGGTCGTGACGACGACCCTATAGTCGCCGGAGAAGACGGCGGCTGGACATCTTTGGCCCGGGGTCGTGGGGACGACCCTATAGTGGTCGGACATGTCGGCGGCTGGCCAACCTAGTCCCGAGGTCGTGGGGACGACCCTATAGTCGTCGGACTTGACGGTGGCGGGCCAATCTAGTCCCGGGGTCGTGGGGACGACCCTATAGTCGTCGGACATTTCGGCGGCTTGCCAACTTTGGCCCGGGGTCGTCGGGACGACCCTATAGTCGTCGGACATGTTGGCGGCTTGTCAGCCTAGTCCCGGGGTCGTGGGTACGGCCCTATATTCGTCGGACATGTCGGCGGCGGGCTAACCTTGTCCCGGGGTCGTGGGGACGACCCTATAGTCGTCGGACATGTCGGCGGCTGGCCAACTTTGGCCCGGTGTCGTGGGGACGACTCTATAGTCGTCGGAAATGTCGGCGGCTGGCCAACCTGGACCCGGTGTCGTGGGAACGACCCTATTGTCGTCGGACATGACGGTGGCGGGCCAATCTAGTCCCGGGGTCGTAGGGACGACCCTATAGTCGTCGGACAAGACGGCGGCTGGACATCTTTGGCCCGGGATCGTGGGGACGACCCTATAGTCGTCGGACATGTTGGCGGCTTGTCAGCCTAGTCCCGGGGTGGTGGGTACGACCCTGTAGTCGTTGGACAAGTCGGCGGCGGGCCAACCTTGTACCGGGGTCGTGGGGACGACCCTATAATCGTCGGACATGACGGTGGCGGGCCAATCTAGTCCCGGGGTCGTGGGGACGACCCTATAGTCGTCGGACAAGTCGGCGGCTGGCCAACCTAGACCCGGGGTCGTGGGGACGACCCTATAGTCGTCGAACAATTCGGCGGCGGGCCAAGCTTGTCCCGGGGTCGTGGGGACGACCCTATAATCGTCGGATATGACGGTGGCGGGCCAATCTAGTCCCGGGGTCGTGGGGACGACCCTATAGTCGTCGGACATGTCGGCGGCTGGCCAACTTTGGCCCGGGGTCGTGGGGGCGACTCTATAGTCGTCGGACATGTTGGCGGCTTGTCAGCCTAGTCCCGGGGTCGTGGGTACGACCCTACAGTCGTCGGACATTTCGGCGGCTGGCCAACCTAGTCCCGAAGTCGTGGGGACGACCCTATAGTCGTCGGACTTGACGGTGGCGGGCCAATCTAGTCCCGGGGTCGTGGGGACGACCCTATAGTCGTCGGACTTGACGGTGGCGGGCCAATCTAGTCCCGAGGTCCTGGGGACGACCCTATAGTCGTCGGACAAGTCGGCGGCTGGCCAACCTAGACCCGGGGTCGTGGGGACGACCCTATTGTCGTCGGACATGACGGTGGCGGGCCAATCTAGTCCCGGGGTCGTGTGGACGACCCTATAGTCGTCGAACAATTCGGCGGCGGGCCAAGCTTGTCCCGGGGTCGTGGGGACGACCCTATAATCGTCGGACATGACGGTGGCGGGCCAATCTAGTCCCGGGGTCGTGGGGACGACCCTATAGTCGTCGGACATGTCGGCGGCTGGCCAACTTTGGCCCGGTGTCGTGGGGACGACTCTATAGACGTCGGACACGACGGTGGCGGGCCAATCTAGTCCCGGGGTCGTGGGGACGACCCTATAATCGTTGGACATGACGGTGGCGGGCCAATCTAGTCCCGGGGTCGTAGGGACGACCCTATAGTCGTCGGACATGTTGGGGATTGGCCAACATTGGCCCGGGGTCGTCGGGACGACCCTATAGTCGTCGGACATGTCGGCGGCTGGCCAACCTAGTCCCGGGGTCGTGGGGACGACCCTATAGTCGTCGGACATTTCGGCGGCTTGCCAACTTTGGCCCGGGGTCGTGGGGACGACCCTATAGTAGTCGGACATGTCGGCGGCTGTCCAACTTTGGCGCGGTGTCGTGGGGACGACTCTATAGTCGTCGGACATGTCGGCAGCTGGCCAACGTAGACCCGGGGTCGTGGGGACGACCCTATTGTCGTCGGACATGACGGTGGCGGGCCAATCTAGTCCCGGGGTCGTGGGGACGATCCTATAGTCGTCGGACAAGTCGGCGGCGGGCCAAGCTTGTCCCGGGGTCGTGGGGACGACCCTATATTCGTCGGACATGACGGTGGCGGGCCAATCTAGTCCCGGGGTCGTGGGGACGACCCTATAATCGTTGGACATGACGGTGGCGGGCCAATCTAGTCCCGGGGTCGTAGGGACGACCCTATAGTCGTCGGACATGTTGGCGATTGGCCAACATTGGCCCGGGGTCGTAGGGACGACCCTATAGTCGTCGGACATGTTGGCGATTGGCCAGCATTGGCCCGGGGTCGTCGGGACGACCCTATAGTCGTCGGACATGTCGGCGGCTGGCCAACCTAGTCCCGGGGTCGTGGGGACGACCCTATAGTCGTCGGACATGTTGGCGGCTTGTCAGCCTAGTCCCGGGGTCGTGGGTACGGCCCTATATTCGTCGGACATGTCGGCGGCGGGCCAACCTTGTCCCGGGGTCGTGGGGACGACCCTATAGTCGTCGGACATGTCGGCGGCTGGCCAACTTTGGCCCGGTGTCGTGGGGACGACTCTATAGTCGTCGGAAATGTCGGCGGCTGGCCAACCTGGACCCGGGGTCGTGGGGACGACCCTATTGTCGTCGGACATGACGGTAGCAGGCCAATTTAGTCTCGGGGTCGAGGGGACGACCCTATAGTCGTCGGACATGTCGGCGGCTGGCCAACTTTGGCCCGGGGTCGTGGGGACGATCCAATAATCGTCGGACATGTCGGCGGCTGGCCAACTTTGGCCCGTGGTGGTGGGGACGACCCTATAGTCGTTGGACATGACGGTGGCAGGCAAATCTAGTCCCGGGGTCGTGGGGACGACCCTATAGGCGTCGGACAAGACGGCGGCTGGACATCTTTGGCCCGGGGTCGTGGGGACGACCCTATAGTCGTCGGACATGTCGGCGGCTGGCCAACTTTGGCCCGTGGTCGTGGGGACGACCCTATAGTGGTCGGACATGTCGGCGGCTGGCCAACCTAGTCCCGAGGTCGTGGGGACGACCCTATAGTCGTCGGACAAGACGGCGGCTGGACATCTTTGGCCCGGGGTCGTGGGGACGACCCTATAGTCGTCGGACATGTTGGCGGCTTGTCAGCCTAGTCCCGGGGTCGTGGGTACGACCCTATAGTCGTCGGACAATTCGGCGGCTGGCCAACCTAGACCCGGGGTCGTGGGGACGACCCTATTGTCGTCGGACATGACGGCGGCGGGCCAATCTAGTCCCGGGGTCGTGGGGACGACCCTATATTCGTCGGACATGTCGGCGGCGGGCTAACCTTGTCCCGGGGTCGTGGGGACGACCCTATAGTCGTCGGATATGTCGGCGGCTGGCCAACTTTGGCCCGGTGTCGTGGGGACGACTCTATAGTCGTCGGAAATGTCGGCGGCTGGCCAACCTGGACCCGGGGTCGTGGGGACGACCCTATTGTCGTCGGACATGACGGTGGCGGGCCAATCTAGTCTCGGGGTCGTGGGGACGACCCTATAGTCGTCGGACATGTCGGCGTCTGGCCAACTTTGGCCCGGGGTCGTGGGGACGACTCTATAGTCGTCGGAAATGTCGGCGGCTGGCCAACCTGGACTCGGGGTCGTGGGGACGACCCTATAGTCGTCGGACAAGACGGCGGCTGGACATCTTTGGCCCGGGGTCGTGGGGACGACCCTATAGTCGTCGGACATGTCGGCGGCTGGCCAACTTTGGCCCGGTGTCGTGGGGACGACTCTATAGTCGTCGGAAATGTCGGCGGCTGGCCAACCTGGACCCGGGGTCGTGACGACGACCCTATAGTCGCCGGAGAAGACGGCGGCTGGACATCTTTGGCCCGGGGTCGTGGGGACGACCCTATAGTGGTCGGACATGTCGGCGGCTGGCCAACCTAGTCCCGAGGTCGTGGGGACGACCCTATAGTCGTCGGACTTGACGGTGGCGGGCCAATCTAGTCCCGGGGTCGTGGGGACGACCCTATAGTCGTCGGACATTTCGGCGGCTTGCCAACTTTGGCCCGGGGTCGTCGGGACGACCCTATAGTCGTCGGACATGTTGGCGGCTTGTCAGCCTAGTCCCGGGGTCGTGGGTACGGCCCTATATTCGTCGGACATGTCGGCGGCGGGCTAACCTTGTCCCGGGGTCGTGGGGACGACCCTATAGTCGTCGGACATGTCGGCGGCTGGCCAACTTTGGCCCGGTGTCGTGGGGACGACTCTATAGTCGTCGGAAATGTCGGCGGCTGGCCAACCTGGACCCGGTGTCGTGGGAACGACCCTATTGTCGTCGGACATGACGGTGGCGGGCCAATCTAGTCCCGGGGTCGTAGGGACGACCCTATAGTCGTCGGACAAGACGGCGGCTGGACATCTTTGGCCCGGGATCGTGGGGACGACCCTATAGTCGTCGGACATGTTGGCGGCTTGTCAGCCTAGTCCCGGGGTGGTGGGTACGACCCTGTAGTCGTTGGACAAGTCGGCGGCGGGCCAACCTTGTACCGGGGTCGTGGGGACGACCCTATAATCGTCGGACATGACGGTGGCGGGCCAATCTAGTCCCGGGGTCGTGGGGACGACCCTATAGTCGTCGGACAAGTCGGCGGCGGGCCAAGCTTGTCCCGGGGTCGTGGGGACGACCCTATATTCGTCGGACATGACGGTGGCGGGCCAATCTAGTCCCGGGGTCGTGGGGACGACCCTATAATCGTTGGACATGACGGTGGCGGGCCAATCTAGTCCCGGGGTCGTAGGGACGACCCTATAGTCGTCGGACATGTTGGCGATTGGCCATCATTGGCCCGGGGTCGTCGGGACGACCCTATAGTCGTCGGACATGTCGGCGGCTGGCCAACCTAGTCCCGGGGTCGTGGGGACGACCCTACAGTCGTCGGACATTTCGGCGGCTTGCCAACTTTGGCCCGGGGTCGTGGGGACGACCCTATAGTCGTCGGACATGTCGGCGGCTGGCCAACTTTGGCCCGTGGTTGTGGGGACGACCCTATAGTCGTTGGATATGACGGTGGCGGGCCAATCTAGCCCCGGGGTCGTGGGGACGACCCTATAGTCGTCGGACATGTCGGCGGCTGGCCAACTTTGAACCGGTGTCGTGGGGACGACTCTACAGTCGTCGGAAATGTCGGCGGCTGGCCAACCTGGACCCGGAGTCGTGGGGCCGACCCTATTGTCGTCGGACATGACGGTAGCGGGCCAATCTAGTCTCGGGGTCGTGGGGACGACCCTATAGTCGTCGGACATGTCGGCGGCTGGCCAACTTTGGCCCGGGGTCGTGGGGACGTCCCTATAGTCGTCGGACATGTCGACGGCTGGCTAACTTTGGCCCGTGGTTGTGGGGACGACCCTATAGTCGTTGGACATGACGGTGGCGGGCCAATCTAGTCCCGGGGTCGTAGGGACGACCCTATAGTCGTCGGACAAGACGGCGGCTGGACATCTTTGGCCCGGGGTCGTGGGGACGACCCTATAGTCGTCGGACATGTTGGCGGCTTGTCAGCCTAGTCCCGGGGTGGTGGGTACGACCCTATAGTCGCCGGACAAGTCGGCGGCGGGCCAACCTTGTACCGGGGTCGTGGGGACGACCCTATAATCGTCGGACATGACGGTGGCGGGCCAATCTAGTCCCGGGGTCGTGGGGACGACCCTATAGTCGTCGGACATGTCGGCGGCGGGCCAACTTTGGCCCGGTGTCGTGGGGACGACCCAATAGTGGTCGGACATGTCGGCGGCCGGCCAACCTAGTCCCGAGGTCGTGGGGACGACCCTATAGTCGTCGGACTTGACGGTGGCGGGCCAATCTAGTCCCGGGGTCGTGGGGACGACCCTACAGTCGTCGGACATTTCGGCGGCAGGCCAACTTTGGCCCGGGGTCGTGGGGACGACCCTATAGTCGTCGGACTTGACGGTGGCGGGCCAATCTAGTCCCGAGCTCCTGGGGACGACCCTATAGTCGTCGGACTGGACGGTGGCGGGCCAATGTAGTCCCGGGGTCGTGGGGACAACCCTAAAGCCGTCGGACATTTCAGCGGCTTGCCAACTTTGGCCCGGGGTCGTGGGGACTACCCTATAGTCGTCGGACATTTCGGCGGCTGACCAACTTTGGCCCGGGGTCGTGGGGACGACCCTATAGTCGTCGGACATGTTGGCGGCTTGTCAGCCTAGTCCCGGGGTCGTGGGTACGGCCCTATATTCGTCGGACATGTCGGCGGCGGGCCAACCTTGTCCCGGGGTCGTGGGGACGACCCTATAGTCGTCGGACATATCGGCGGCTGGCCAACTTTGGCCCGGTGTCGTGGGGACGACTCTATAGTCGTCGGAAATGTCGGCGGCTGGCCAACCTGGACCCGGGGTCGTGGGGACGACCCTATTGTCGTCGGACATGACGGTAGCGGGCCAATCTAGTCTCGGGGTCGTGGGGACGACCCCATAGTCGTCGGACATGTCGGCGGCTGGCCAACTTTGGCCCGGGGTCGTGGGGACGATCCAATAATCGTCGGACATGTCGGCGGCTGGCCAACTTTGGCCCGTGGTGGTGGGGACGACCCTATAGTCGTTGGACATGACGGTGGCAGGCCAATCTAGTCCCGGGGTCGTGGGGACGACCCTATAGGCGTCGGACAAGACGGCGGCTGGACATCTTTGGCCCGGGGTCGTGGGGACGACCCTATAGTCGTCGGACATGTCGGCGGCTGGCCAACTTTGGCCCGTGGTTGTGGGGACGACACTATAGTCGTTGGACATGACGGTGGCGGGCCAATCTAGTCCCGGGGTCGTGGGGACGACCCTATAGTCGTCGGACATGTCGGCGGCTGGCCAACTTTGGCCCGGTGTCGTGGGGACGACTCTATAGTCGTCGGAAATGTCGGCGGCTGGCCAACCTGGACCCGGGGTCGTGGGGACGACCCTATTGTCGTCGGACATGACGGTGGCGGGCCAATCTAGTCTCGGGGTCGTGGGGACGACCCTATAGTCGTCGGACATGTCGGCGTCTGGCCAACTTTGGCCCGGGGTCGTGGGGACGACTCTATAGTCGTCGGAAATGTCGGCGGCTGGCCAACCTGGACTCGGGGTCGTGGGGACGACCCTATAGTCGTCGGACATGTCGGCGGCTGGCCAACTTTGGCCCGTGGTTGTGGGGACGACCCTATAGTCGTTGGACATGACAGTGGCGGGCCAATCTAGTCCCGGGGTCGTGGGGACGACCCTATAGTCGTCGGACAAGTCGGCGGCGGGCCAACCTTGTCCCGGGGTCGTGGGGACGACACTATAGTCGTCGGACATGTCGGCGGCTGGCCAACTTTGGCCCGGTGTCGTGGGGACGACTCTATAGTCGTCGGAAATGTCGGCGGCTGGCCAACCTGGACCCGGGGTCGTGGGGACGACCCTATTGTCGTCGGACATGACGGTGGCGGGCCAATCTAGTCTCGCGGTCGTGGGGACGACCCTATAATCGTCGGACTTGACGGTGGCGGGCCAATGTAGTCCCGGGGTCGTGGGGACAACCCTAAAGTCGTCGGACATTTCAGCGGATTGCCAACTTTGGCCCGGGGTCGTGGGGACGACCCTATAGTCGTCGGACATTTCGGCGGCTCACCAACTTTGGCCCGGGGTCGTTGGGACGACCCTATAGTCGTCGGACATGTTGGCGGCTTGTCAGCCTAGTCCCGGGGTCGTGGGTACGGCCCTATATTCGTCGGACATGTCGGCGGCGGGCTAACCTTGTCCCGGGGTCGTGGGGCGACCCTATAGTCGTCGGACATGTCGGCGGCTGGCCAACTTTGGCCCGGTGTCGTGGGGACGACTCTATAGTCGTCGGAAATGTCGGCGGCTGGCCAACCTGGACCCGGGGTCGTGGGGACGACCCTATTGTCGTCGGACATGACGGTGGCGGGCCAATCTAGTCTCGGGGTCGTGGGGACGACCCTATAGTCGTCGGACATGTCGGCGTCTGGCCAACTTTGGCCCGGGGTCGTGGGGACGACTCTATAGTCGTCGGAAATGTCGGCGGCTGGCCAACCTGGACTCGGGGTCGTGGGGACGACCCTATAGTCGTCGGACATGTCGGCGGCTGGCCAACTTTGGCCCGGGGTCGTGGGGACGATCCAATAATCGTCGGACATGTCGGCGGCTGGCCAACTTTGGCCCGTGGTGGTGGAGACGACCCTATAGTCGTTGGACATGACGGTGGCGGGCCAATCTAGTCCCGGGGTCGTGGGGACGACCCTATAGGCGTCGGACAAGACGGCGGCTGGACATCTTTGGCCCGGGGTCGTGGGGCCGACCCTATAGTCGTCGGACATGTCGGCGGCTGGCCAACCTAGTCCCGAGGTCGTGGGGACGACCCTATAGTCGTCGGACTTGACAGTGGCGGGCCAATCTAGTCCCGGGGTCGTGGAGACGACCCTACAGTCGTCGGACATTTCGGCGGCTTGCCAACTTTGGACCGGTGTCGTGGGGACGACTCTATAGTCGTCGGAAATGTCGGCGGCTGGACATCTTTGGCCCGGGGTCGTGGGGACGACCCTATAGTCGTCGGACATGTTGGCGGCTTGACAGCCTAGTCCCGGGGTGGTGGGTACGACCCTATAGTCGTCGGACAAGTCGGCGGCGGGCCAACCTTGTCCCGGGGTCGTGGGGACGACCCTATAGTCGTCGGACATGTCGGCAGCTGGCCAACTTTGGCCCGGGGTCGTGGGGACGACCCTATAGTCGTCGGACATGTCGGCGGCTGGCCAACTTTGGCCCGTGGTTGTGGGGACGACCCTATAGTCGTTGGACATGACGGTGGCGGGCCAATCTAGTCCCGGGGTCGTGGGGACGACCCTATAGTCGTCGGACAAGACGGCGGCTGGACATCTTTGGCCCGGGGTCGTGGGGACGACCCTATAGTCGTCGGACATGTTGGCGGCTTGTCAGCCTAGTCCCGGGGTCGTGGGTACGACCCTATAGTCGTCGGACAATTCGGCGGCTGGCCAACCTAGACCCGGGGTCGTGGGGACGACCCTATTGTCGTCGGACATGACGGCGGCGGGCCAGTCTAGTCCCGGGGTCGTGGGGACGACCCTATAGTCGTCGGACATGTCGGCGGCTGGCCAACTTTGGCCCGGTGTCGTGGGGACGACTCTATAGTCGTCGGAAATGTCGGCGGCTGGCCAACCTGGACCCGGGGTCGTGGGGACGACCCTATTGTCGTCGGACATGACGGTGGCGGGCCAATCTAGTCTCGGGGTCGTGGGGACGACCCTATAGTCGTCGGACATGTCGGCGTCTGGCCAACTTTGGCCCGGGGTCGTGGGGACGACTCTATAGTCGTCGGAAATGTCGGCGGCTGGCCAACCTGGACTCGGGGTCGTGGGGACGACCCTATAGTCGTCGGACATGTCGGCGGCTGGCCAACTTTGGCCCGTGGTTGTGGGGACGACCCTATAGTCGTTGGACATGACAGTGGCGGGCCAATCTAGTCCCGGGGTCGTGGGGACGACCCTATAGTCGTCGGACAAGTCGGCGGCGGGCCAACCTTGTCCCGGGGTCGTGGGGACGACACTATAGTCGTCGGACATGTCGGCGGCTGGCCAACTTTGGCCCGGTGTCGTGGGGACGACTCTATAGTCGTCGGAAATGTCGGCGGCTGGCCAACCTGGACCCGGGGTCGTGGGGACGACCCTATTGTCGTCGGACATGACGGTGGCGGGCCAATCTAGTCTCGCGGTCGTGGGGACGACCCTATAATCGTCGGACTTGACGGTGGCGGGCCAATGTAGTCCCGGGGTCGTGGGGACAACCCTAAAGTCGTCGGACATTTCAGCGGATTGCCAACTTTGGCCCGGGGTCGTGGGGACGACCCTATAGTCGTCGGACATTTCGGCGGCTGACCAACTTTGGCCCGGGGTCGTTGGGACGACCCTATAGTCGTCGGACATGTTGGCGGCTTGTCAGCCTAGTCCCGGGGTCGTGGGTACGGCCCTATATTCGTCGGACATGTCGGCGGCGGGCTAACCTTGTCCCGGGGTCGTGGGGCGACCCTATAGTCGTCGGACATGTCGGCGGCTGGCCAACTTTGGCCCGGTGTCGTGGGGACGACTCTATAGTCGTCGGAAATGTCGGCGGCTGGCCAACCTGGACCCGGGGTCGTGGGGACGACCCTATTGTCGTCGGACATGACGGTGGCGGGCCAATCTAGTCTCGGGGTCGTGGGGACGACCCTATAGTCGTCGGACATGTCGGCGTCTGGCCAACTTTGGCCCGGGGTCGTGGGGACGACTCTATAGTCGTCGGAAATGTCGGCGGCTGGCCAACCTGGACTCGGGGTCGTGGGGACGACCCTATAGTCGTCGGACATGTCGGCGGCTGGCCAACTTTGGCCCGTGGTTGTGGGGACGACCCTATAGTCGTTGGACATGACAGTGGCGGGCCAATCTAGTCCCGGGGTCGTGGGGACGACCCTATAGTCGTCGGACAAGTCGGCGGCGGGCCAACCTTGTCCCGGGGTCGTGGGGACGACACTATAGTCGTCGGACATGTCGGCGGCTGGCCAACTTTGGCCCGGTGTCGTGGGGACGACTCTATAGTCGTCGGAAATGTCGGCGGCTGGCCAACCTGGACCCGGGGTCGTGGGGACGACCCTATTGTCGTCGGACATGACGGTGGCGGGCCAATCTAGTCTCGCGGTCGTGGGGACGACCCTATAATCGTCGGACTTGACGGTGGCGGGCCAATGTAGTCCCGGGGTCGTGGGGACAACCCTAAAGTCGTCGGACATTTCAGCGGATTGCCAACTTTGGCCCGGGGTCGTGGGGACGACCCTATAGTCGTCGGACATTTCGGCGGCTGACCAACTTTGGCCCGGGGTCGTTGGGACGACCCTATAGTCGTCGGACATGTTGGCGGCTTGTCAGCCTAGTCCCGGGGTCGTGGGTACGGCCCTATATTCGTCGGACATGTCGGCGGCGGGCTAACCTTGTCCCGGGGTCGTGGGGCGACCCTATAGTCGTCGGACATGTCGGCGGCTGGCCAACTTTGGCCCGGGGTCGTGGGGACGATCCAATAATCGTCGGACATGTCGGCGGCTGGCCAACTTTGGCCCGTGGTGGTGGAGACGACCCTATAGTCGTTGGACATGACGGTGGCGGGCCAATCTAGTCCCGGGGTCGTGGGGACGACCCTATAGGCGTCGGACAAGACGGCGGCTGGACATCTTTGGCCCGGGGTCGTGGGGCCGACCCTATAGTCGTCGGACATGTCGGCGGCTGGCCAACCTAGTCCCGAGGTCGTGGGGACGACCCTATAGTCGTCGGACTTGACAGTGGCGGGCCAATCTAGTCCCGGGGTCGTGGAGACGACCCTACAGTCGTCGGACATTTCGGCGGCTTGCCAACTTTGGACCGGTGTCGTGGGGACGACTCTATAGTCGTCGGAAATGTCGGCGGCTGGACATCTTTGGCCCGGGGTCGTGGGGACGACCCTATAGTCGTCGGACATGTTGGCGGCTTGACAGCCTAGTCCCGGGGTGGTGGGTACGACCCTATAGTCGTCGGACAAGTCGGCGGCGGGCCAACCTTGTCCCGGGGTCGTGGGGACGACCCTATAGTCGTCGGACATGTCGGCAGCTGGCCAACTTTGGCCCGGGGTCGTGGGGACGACCCTATAGTCGTCGGACATGTCGGCGGCTGGCCAACTTTGGCCCGTGGTTGTGGGGACGACCCTATAGTCGTTGGACATGACGGTGGCGGGCCAATCTAGTCCCGGGGTCGTGGGGACGACCCTATAGTCGTCGGACAAGACGGCGGCTGGACATCTTTGGCCCGGGGTCGTGGGGACGACCCTATAGTCGTCGGACATGTTGGCGGCTTGTCAGCCTAGTCCCGGGGTCGTGGGTACGACCCTATAGTCGTCGGACAATTCGGCGGCTGGCCAACCTAGACCCGGGGTCGTGGGGACGACCCTATTGTCGTCGGACATGACGGCGGCGGGCCAGTCTAGTCCCGGGGTCGTGGGGACGACCCTATAGTCGTCGGACATGTCGGCGGCTGGCCAACTTTGGCCCGGTGTCGTGGGGACGACTCTATAGTCGTCGGAAATGTCGGCGGCTGGCCAACCTGGACCCGGGGTCGTGGGGACGACCCTATTGTCGTCGGACATGACGGTGGCGGGCCAATCTAGTCTCGGGGTCGTGGGGACGACCCTATAGTCGTCGGACATGTCGGCGTCTGGCCAACTTTGGCCCGGGGTCGTGGGGACGACTCTATAGTCGTCGGAAATGTCGGCGGCTGGCCAACCTGGACTCGGGGTCGTGGGGACGACCCTATAGTTGTCGGACATGTCGGCGGCTGGCCAACTTTGGCCCGTGGTTGTGGGGACGACCCTATAGTCGTTGGACATGACAGTGGCGGGCCAATCTAGTCCCGGGGTCGTGGGGACGACCCTATAGTCGTCGGACAAGTCGGCGGCGGGCCAACCTTGTCCCGGGGTCGTGGGGACGACACTATAGTCGTCGGACATGTCGGCGGCTGGCCAACTTTGGCCCGGTGTCGTGGGGACGACTCTATAGTCGTCGGAAATGTCGGCGGCTGGCCAACCTGGACCCGGGGTCGTGGGGACGACCCTATTGTCGTCGGACATGACGGTGGCGGGCCAATCTAGTCTCGCGGTCGTGGGGACGACCCTATAATCGTCGGACTTGACGGTGGCGGGCCAATGTAGTCCCGGGGTCGTGGGGACAACCCTAAAGTCGTCGGACATTTCAGCGGATTGCCAACTTTGGCCCGGGGTCGTGGGGACGACCCTATAGTCGTCGAACATTTCGGCGGCTGACCAACTTTGGCCCGGGGTCGTTGGGACGACCCTATAGTCGTCGGACATGTTGGCGGCTTGTCAGCCTAGTCCCGGGGTCGTGGGTACGGCCCTATATTCGTCGGACATGTCGGCGGCGGGCTAACCTTGTCCCGGGGTCGTGGGGCGACCCTATAGTCGTCGGACATGTCGGCGGCTGGCCAACTTTGGCCCGGGGTCGTGGGGACGATCCAATAATCGTCGGACATGTCGGCGGCTGGCCAACTTTGGCCCCTGGTGGTGGGGACGACCCTATAGTCGTTGGACATGACGGTGGCAGGCCAATCTAGTCCCGGGGTCGTGGGGACGACCCTATAGGCGTCGGACAAAACGGCGGCTGGACATCTTTGGCCCGGGGTCGTGGGGACGACCCTATAGTCGTCGGACATGTCGGCGGCTGGCCAACTTTGGCCCGTGGTTGTGGGGACGACCCTATAGTCGTTGGACATGACGGTGGCGGGCCAATCTAGTCCCGGGGTCGTGGGGACGACCCTATAGTCGTCGGACATGTCGGCGATTGGCCAACATTGGCCCGGGGTCGTGGGGACGACCCTATAGTCGTCGGAAATGTCGGGGGCTCGCCAACTTTGGCCCGTGGTCGTAAAGACGACCCTATACTCGTCGGACAAGTCGGCGGCTGGCCAACTTTTGCCCTGGGTCGTGGGGACGACCCTATTGTCGTCGGACAAGTCGGCGGCGGGCCAACCTAGTCCCGGGGTCGTGGGGACGACCCTATAATCGTCGGACAAGCCGGCGGCTGGCCAACTTTGGCCCGTGGTCGTGGGGACGACCCTATAGTCGTCGGACAAGTCGGCGGCTGTCCAACTTTGGCCCGGGGTCGTGGGGACGACCCTATAGTCGTCAGACATGTCGGTGGCGAGCCAACCTAGTCCCGGGGTCGTGGGGACGACCCTATAGTCGTCGGACAAGTCGGCGGCGGGCCAACCTAGTCCCGGGGTCGTGGGGATGACCCTATAGTCGTCGGACAAGTCGGCGGCGGGCCAACCTAGTCCCGGCGTCGTGGGGATGACCCTATAGTCGTCGGACAAGTCGGCGGCGAGCCCACCTAGTCGGGGGGTCGTGGGGACGACCCTATAGTCGTCGGACAAGACGGCGGCTGGCCAAATTTGGCCCGTGGTCGTGGGGACGACCCTATAGTCGTCGGAAATGTCGGGTGCTGGCCAACTTTGGCCCGTGGTCGTGAAGACGACCCAATATTCGTCGGACAAGACGGTGGCGGGTCAATCTAGTCCCGGGGTCGTGGGGACGACCCTATAGACGTCGGACATGTCGGCGCCTTGCCAACTTTGGCCCCGGGTTGTGGGGACGACCCTATAGTCGTCGGACATGTTGGCGGCAGGTCAACGTAGGCCCGTGGTCGTGGGGACGACCCTATAGACGTCTGACATGACGGTGGTGGGCCAATCTAGTCCCGGGGTCGTGGGGACAACCCTATAGTCGTCGGACATGTCGGCGGCTGGCCAACCTAGTCCCAAGGTCGTGGGGGCGACCCTATAGTCCTCGGACAAGTCGGCGGCTGGCCAACTTTGGCCCAGACTTGTGGGGCGACCCTATAGTCGCCGGACATATTAGCGGCAGGTGAACCTAGTCCCGGGGTCGTGGGGACGACTCTATAGTCGTCGGACATGTCGGCGGCTGGCCAATTTCGTCCCGGGGTCGTGGGGACGAACCTATAGTCGTCGGACATGTCGGCGCCTTGCCAACTTTGGCCCCGGGTTGTGGGGACGACCCTATAGTCGTCGGACATGTTGGCGGCAGGTCAACGTAGGCCCGTGGTCGTGGGGACGACCCTATAGACGTCTGACATGACGGTGGCGGGCCAATCTAGTCTCGGGGTCGTGGGGACGACCCTATAGTCGTCGGACATGTCGGCGTCTGGCCAACTTTGGCCCGGGGTCGTGGGGACGACTCTATAGTCGTCGGAAATGTCGGCGGCTGGCCAACCTGGACTCGGGGTCGTGGGGACGACCCTATAGTCGTCGGACAAGACGGCGGCTGGACATCTTTGGCCCGGGGTCGTGGGGACGACCCTATAGTCGTCGGACATGTCGGCGGCTGGCCAACTTTGGCCCGGTGTCGTGGGGACGACTCTATAGTCGTCGGAAATGTCGGCGGCGGGCCAACCTGGACCCGGGGTCGTGACGACGACCCTATAGTCGCCGGAGAAGACGGCGGCTGGACATCTTTGGCCCGGGGTCGTGGGGACGACCCTATAGTGGTCGGACATGTCGGCGGCTGGCCAACCTAGTCCCGAGGTCGTGGGGACGACCCTATAGTCGTCGGACTTGACGGTGGCGGGCCAATCTAGTCCCGGGGTCGTGGGGACGACCCTATAGTCGTCGGACATTTCGGCGGCTTGCCAACTTTGGCCCGGGGTCGTGGGGACGACCCTTTAGTCGTCGGACTTGACGGTGGCGGGCCAATCTAGTCCCGAGGTCCTGGGGACGACCCTATAGTCGTCGGACTTGACGGTGGCGGGCCAATGTAGTATCGGGGTCGTGGGGACAACCCTAAAGTCGTCGGACATTTCAGCGGCTTGCCAACTTTGGCCCGGGGTCGTGGGGACGACCCTATAGTCGTCGGACATGTTGGCGGCTTGTCAGCCTAGTCCCGGGGTCGTGGGTACGGCCCTATATTCGTCGGACATGTCGGCGGCGGGCTAACCTTGTCCCGGGGTCGTGGGGACGACCCTATAGTCGTCGGACATGTCGGCGGCTGGCCAACTTTGGCCCAGGGTCGTGGGGACGACCCTATAGTCGTTGGACTTGACGGTGACGGGCTAATCTAGTCCCGGCGTCGTGGGGACAACCCTATAGTCGTCGGACAAGTAGGTGGCGGGCCAACCTAGTCCCGGGGTCGTTTGGACGACTCTATAATCGTATGACATGACGGTGGCGGGCCAACTATGGTCCGGGGCCGTGGGGACGGCCCTATAGTCGTCGGACATGTCGGTGGCGGGCCAATCTAGTCCCGGGGTCGTTTGGACGATCCTATAGTCGTCGGACATGTCGGCGGTTGGCCAATCTAGTCCCGGGGTCGTGGGGATGACCCTACAGTCGTCGGACAAGTCGGCGGCTGGCCAACTTTGGCCCAGGGTCGTGGGGACGACCCTATAGTCGTCGGACTTGACGGTGACGGGCTAATCTAGTCCCGGCGTCGTGGGGACAACCCTATAGTCGTCGGATAAGTCGGCGGCGAGCCAACCTAGTCCGGGCGTCGTGGGGACGACCCTATTGTCGTCGGATATGACGGTGGCGGGCCAATATAGTGCTGGGGTCGTGGGGACGACCCTATAGGCGTCGGACTTGCCGGTGATGGGCCAATCTAGTCCCGGGGTCGTGGGGACGACCCTATAGTCGTCGGACAATTCGGCGGCTGGCCAACCTACTCCCGAGGTCGCGGGGTCGACCCTATAGAGGACGGGCAAGTCGGCGGCGAGTCAACCTAGTCCCGGGGTCGTGGGGACGACCTTATAGTCGTCGGACAAGTCGGCGGAGAGCCAACCTACTCCGGGGGTCGTGGGGACGAACCTATAGTCGTCGAACATGTCGGCGGCGAGCCAACCTAGTCCCGGGGTCGTGGGGACGACCCTATAGTCGTCGGACATTGCGGCGGCATGCCGACTTTGGCCCGGGGTCGTGGGGACGACCCTATAGTCGTCGGACATGTCGGCGACTGGCCAACCTAGTCCCAAGGTCGTGAAGACGACCCTATAGTCGTCGGACAAGACGGTGGCGGGCCAATCTAGTCCCTGGGTCGTGGGGACGACCCTATAGTCGTCGGACAAGTCGGCGGAGAGCCAACCTACTCCGGGGGTCGTGGGGACGAACCTATAGTCGTCGGACATGTCGGCGGCGAGCCAACCTAGTCCCGGGGTCGTGGGGACGACCCTATAGTCGTCGGACATTGCGGCGGCATGCCGACTTTGGCCCGGGGTCGTGGGGACGACCCTATAGTCGTCGGACATGTTGGCGGCTTGTCAACCTAGTCCCGAGGTCGTGGGGACGACCCTATAATCGTCGGGCATGACGGTGGCGGGCCAATCTAGTCCCGGGGTCGTAGGGACGACCCTATAGTCGTCGGACATGTCGGCGATTGGCCAACATTGGCCCGGGGTCGTGGGGACGACCCTATAGTCGTCGGACATGTCGGCGGCTGGCCAACCTAGTCCCGAGGTCGTGGGGACGACCCTATAGTCGTCGGACTTGTCGCTGGCGGGCCAATCTAGTCCCGGGGTCGTGGGGACGACCCTACAGTCGTCGGACATTTCGGCGGCTTGCCAACTTCCGCCCGGGGTCGTGGGGACGACCCTATAGTCGTCGGATATGTCGGCGGCTGGCTAACTTTGGCCCGTGGTCGTGGGGACGACCCAATAGTCGTTGGACATGTCGGCGGCTGGCCAACTTTGGGCCGTGGTCGTGGAGACGATCCTATAGTCGTCGGACTTGACGGTGGCGGGCCAATCTAGTCCCGGGGTTTTGGGGACGACCCTATAGTCGTCGGACTTGACGGTGGCGGGCCAATCTAGTCCCGGGGTTTTGGGGACGACCCTATAGTCGTCGGATATGTCGGCGGCTTGCCAAATTTGCCCGGGGTCGTGGGGACGACCCTATAGTCGTCGGACTTGGCGGTGGCGGGCCAATCTTATCCCGGGGTCGTGGGGACGACCCAAAAGTCGTTGGACATATCGGCGGCTGGCCAACTTTGGCCCATGGTCGTGGGGACGACCCTATAGTCGTTGGACATGACGGTGGCGGGCCAATCTAGTCCCGGGGTCGTAGGGACGACCCTATAGTCGTCGGACATGTCGGCGATTGGCCAACATTGGCCCGGGGTCGTGGGGACGACCCTATAGTCGACGGACATGTCGGCGGCTGGCCAACTTTGGCCCGTGGTCGTGGAGACGATCCTATAGTCGTCGGACTTGACGGTGGCGGGCCAATCTAGTCCCGGGGTCGTGGGGACGACTCTATAGTCGTCGGACATGTCGGCGGCTGGCCAACTTTGGCCCGTGGTCGTGAAGACGACCCTATAGTCGACGGACAAGACGGTGGCGGGCCAATCTAGTCCCGGGGTCGTGGGGACGACTCTATAGTCGTCGGAGAAGTCGGCGGCTTGCCAAAGTTGCCCGGGGTCGTGGGGACGACCCTATAATCGTGGGGCAAGTCAGAGTCGGGCCAACCTAGTCCCGGGGTCGTGGGGACGACCCTATAGTCCTCGGACAAGTCGGCGGCTGGCCAACTTTGACCCAGACTTGTGGGGACGACCCCATAGTCGCCGGACATATTGGCGGCAGGTGAACCTAGTCCCGGGGTCGTGGGGACGACTCTATAGTCGTCGAACTTGACGGTGGCGGGCCAATCTAGTCCCGGGGTCGTGGGGACGACTCTATAGTCGTCGGACATGTCGGCGACTGGCCAACTTTGGCCCGTGGTCGTGAAGACGACCCTATAGTCGACGGACAAGACGGTGGCGGGCCGATCTAGTCCCGGGGTCGTGGGGACGACTCTATAGTCGTCGGAGAAGTCGGCGGCTTGCCAAAGTTGCCCGGGGTCGTGGGGACGACCCTACAGTCGTCGGATAAGTCGGCGGAAAGCCAACCTAGTCCCGGGGTCGTAGGGACGACCCTATAGTCGTCGGACAAGTCGGCGGCTGGCCAACGTTGGCCCGTGGTCGTGGGGACGACCCTATAGTCGTCGGACATGACGGTGGCGAGCCAACCTAGTGCCGGGGTCGTGGGGACGACCCTATAATCGTGGGGCAAGTCAGCGCCGGGCCAACCTAGTCCCGGGGTCGTGGGGACGACCCTATAGTCCTCGGACAAGTCGGCGGCTGGCCAACGTTGACCCAGACTTGTGGGGACGACCCCATAGTTGCCGGACATATTGGCGGCAGGTGAACCTAGTCCCGGGGTCGTGGGGACGACTCTATAGTCGTCGAACTTGACAGTGGCGGGCCAATCTAGTCCCGGGGTCGTGGGGACGACCCAATAGTCGTCGGAAATGTCGGTGGCGGGCCAATCTAGTCCCGGGGTCGTTTGGACGATCCTATAGTCGTCGGACATGTCGGCGGTTGGCCAATCTAGTCCCGGGGTCGTGGGGATGACCCTATAGTCGTCGGACAAGTCGCCGGCATGCCAACTTTGGCCCGGGGTCGTGGGGACGACTCTATAGTCGTCGGACATGTCGGCGGCGAGCCAACCTAGTCCCGGGGCCGTGGGGACGACCCTATAGTCGTCGGAAATGTCGGCGGCTGGTCAACTTTGGCCCGTGGTCGTGAAGACGACCCTATAGTCGTCGGACATGACGGTGGCGAGCCAACGTAGTCCCGGGGTCATAGGGACGACCCTATAGTCGTCGGACATGTCGGCGACTGGCCAACCTAGTCCCAAGGTCGTGAAGACGACCCTATAGTCGTCGGACAAGACGGTGGCGGGCCAATCTAGTCCCGGGGTCGTGGGGACGACCCTATAGTCGTCGGACAAGTCGGCGGAGAGCCAACCTACTCCGGGGGTCGTGGGGACGAACCTATAGTCGTCGGACATGTCGGCGGCGAGCCAACCTAGTCCCGGGGTCGTGGGGACGACCCTATAGTCGTCGGACATTGCGGCGGCATGCCGACTTTGGCCCGGGGTCGTGGGGACGACCCTATAGTCGTCGGACATGTTGGCGGCTTGTCAACCTAGTCCCGAGGTCGTGGGGACGACCCTATAATCGTCGGACATGACGGTGGCGGGCCAATCTAGTCCCGGGGTCGTAGGGACGACCCTATAGTCGTCGGACATGTCGGCGATTGGCCAACATTGGCCCGGGGTCGTGGGGACGACCCTATAGTCGACGGACATGTCGGCGGCTGGCCAACTTTGGCCCGTGGTCGTGGAGACGATCCTATAGTCGTCGGACTTGACGGTGGCGGGCCAATCTAGTCCCGGGGTCGTGGGGACGACTCTATAGTCGTCGGACATGTCGGCGGCTGGCCAACTTTGGCCCGTGGTCGTGAAGACGACCCTATAGTCGACGGACAAGACGGTGGCGGGCCAATCTAGTCCCGGGGTCGTGGGGACGACTCTATAGTCGTCGGAGAAGTCGGCGGCTTGCCAAAGTTGCCCGGGGTCGTGGGGACGACCCTACAGTCGTCGGATAAGTCGGCGGAAAGCCAACCTAGTCCCGGGGTCGTAGGGACGACCCTATAGTCGTCGGACAAGTCGGCGGCTGGCCAACGTTGGCCCGTGGTCGTGGGGACGACCCTATAGTCGTCGGACATGACGGTGGCGAGCCAACCTAGTCCCGGGGTCGTGGGGACGACCCTATAGTAGTAAGGCAAAGCCGATTCTAACCCAGGTCCTCTGAGGGGAGCGCGGGGCGGGGGGAGGAAGTGAGGGCGCGCGGGGGAGTGCGGTGGAGGGAACTATGGGCGCGGGGAGAGCTGGGGAGTGGAAGACCGGTTGCGCGCGCACGAACCGCAGAGTGGGGGAAGCTGTAATCGTGGTGGGGATCAGTCCGGGCCGAGCCGCCGCGGAGACCTCTCCAGACCTGACCCATTGTTGGAAAATTTTCAGAGGGTCGTGAGGGTCATCCCCTCCCTCTAAAAATTTCTGGGGTTGGGTCTTGAATGAAAAAATCTTTTTTCAGACTCGATCCAACCCCAGAAATTATTTCCCTAAATATTTTTATAAACCAGATCCGCCGCCAGAATATTTTTTTCCAAACCCACAGATACTTTCTCTCCAAACGCAGAGAAATAATAATTTTTAATCAATGATCCAGCGAACCATTATGTAGAATATTTTTTCCCCAAAACCAACAGAGCAAACAAATATGCATCATATATTCTAAAGCTAACAATCTTTCAAACTCTAGTAGCAAACAAATATGCATCATGCATTCTTAGCACTGTGAAAATGGTATCGCCTCGCGCGACTGCACCAGAAGAGTCAAATTACACGCGTTATCGCGCGAGACGATACCATTTTCACAGTGCTAAGAATGCATGATGCATCTTTGTTTGCTTTAAAATTATGCGAAGAGGAAAGAAGGAGGATGGATGGATGACAAGTAAATAAAATTGAGAAGTAATGTATGTTTAAGAAATTATATATTGTTACATAATAAATAAATAAAAGGAAAAAATATATATGTTACAAATCGGAAAAATACTAATAATAATGATGATAAAAAATAAAAATAGAACAAAGTAAATATAAAATGATAAGGATAATGATATAAATAAAAGGAAAAAATATAGATTATAAATATAAATATAAACAAATAGAACAATAGAAAAATGGAAAAATATAAATAATTAAAACTAATAAAAGGAGGGCGAGGGCGGTGATGGGGATGATGGTGGTGATGGATGTGCTGTAGGTGAGGGGGGTGATGGTGGTGAGGGGGGTGATAGGGGTGATGGAGGCGATGGGGGGTACGATTGTTGCAGGACTCCCGACGGTTGTGGATATGGTAAGTCCTGTAACACATACACAAACAACGATACAATATTAGCACATCAAATGTACAAAGCAGTGCAAAGTATTACCAACCTGTGGAGGCGGTGGTGGTGACGGTGAAGGCTGCGGCGGTGAAGGCGGTGATGGCGATGGTGGTGGTGAACCCCAATCTAGGGACCATACTGGCGACAGCGGTGGCGAGGAGCCCTAGACATAGAAACTCACGATATAATATTGACATGATCGTCTGATTTAATCTCACTCGATTTAAAGGACTAAACACGATAAAAATGTTAAAATATTGTTATGTACATACCTCAGGGTCACACTCTGGCGCGATTTTCAGTAATCCCATTTTAATTTTTTTCTTTCACAGTCGTCCTGCACGATGAAGCTTTGAAAGACAACTAGTCTCGCTGCATCTCCAAGCTCTCGCATGTAGAAACTCCTCCAAGCTCACATATGCAAAAACCCCTACTATCATGAAATCGAGAAGTGCGTAGCTTTGCAAAGTAAGATGCTGTTGTTCTCCACATTCATTTTCTTCTTCGCTAACCATCCTCTCAATATTCACATACATCTTCTTCGAATTCTTCTTTAGATACATTATTCGACTAGATCATACCACTCTGAACGTGTATCAAACCACTTTGATCACGTATCAAACATCTATCGAACCACTTTGAACATCTATCGAACCACTTTGAACATCTATCGAACGTATATTGAACCACTTTGATCGTGTATTGAACGTGTATCACACCACTCTGAACGTGAATCGAACGTGAATTGCACCACTTTGAACATGAATCGTACCACTGTGAACGTGAATCGAACGTGAATCGAACGTGAATCGAACGTGTATGGTATCACTCTGAACGTGTATCGAACATGAATCGTACAACTATGAACGCTAATCGAACGTGAATTGTACCACTCTGAACGTGAATTGAACATGTATGATACCACTCTGAACGTGAATTGAACGTGAATCGTACTACTCTGAACATCTATCGAACATGTATCGTACCACTTTGAACATCTATCGAACGTATATCGAACCGCTCTAAACGTGAATTGAACGTGAATCGTACCACTCTGAACGTGAATCGAACGTGTATCGAACCACTTTGAACATCTATCGAACGTGTATGATACCATTTTGAACATCTATCGAACGTGAATTGAACGTGTATGGTATCACTCTGAACGTGTATCGAACGTGAATCGAACGTGTATGGTACCACTCTGAACGTGTATCGTCTAAATAGATCTGGAATATCCGCAACGTCTGCATGATGCTCATGCAGATCTACCGTTCTGCCCGACGCGTGCCAAACCACCTGGTAGCAGACAGAACAAGTTACTCGCGACATTATACGATAAGCAGCGTTACATTATCCACTATCGCAACCTGTAGCAGTGCACGCGACATTATGAGTACATGTCTCCCCTGCTCGCTCAAAATTGTAAAATTCTGTATACAGACACTGACTGTACATACATGTATAGAACATACAATTGTATTTATTAACTCATCCTTATAAATAGTGGAATTATATCAAATAAAATTGTACACATGTATTTATTTTACCAATACATTATTTTTATTGAACCATGCATTTATTTTTTTACAATACATTATTTTTATTTATCCATGAATTGTGTGATTTATCAAACCCCAGCCACTTAACGTATACCTTATCCCCCTTCCTACGCAACACTTTTTCCACCAGATACACATCAGGATCGGTGACGCGCTGCAGCTCGTGATCATAGAATCCTCCGGCGACTGGTTTTCCACAGGAATCGACGAGCAGATACGTCGCGGGATTAGTTGCCTGTACTTTGTCTATCTTGAACACCTCCGTTGTCCAATTCGGCGTATAGCCTTTATCGAAGATGGTTTTAAATTTGCTTACGCGCACAAACTCGCCCAATTTGAATCTCGCTGGAGCAGCGATCTTTATATTGCTGTATACGGTGGCTAGCAGCTTATCGGCGATCGCAGGGGTAACATCGCGAGGACACATTTTGATGGTTCTATGTTTTCGTGCGTTATATTCTGCAAGTAGACGCGGTAGCGCATCGGTCCATTTATAGGTTCCATTGAGCGTAAACAGTTTCCACATATTGTTCTTCAAAGTTCG